>CM041782.1:77145709-77430818 GCA_023374045.1 Limonium bicolor
CAAACCTTTTGAACTGCTATTTTTGGATGTTGGGGGCCCCTCCCATGTTTTGGCTATTGATGGGAGTAAATATTATAGCTAGCTTGTTGATTACAGTAAATTCACATGGATTTTTTCCTTTACTGCTAAGTCTGAAGTCACAAATGTTTTCACTATTTTTCTGAATTTAGTGGAAAATTACTTCAACACTACAATTATCAGTATTTAGGTGGATGAGGGCAGTGAATTCAAGCCTCTAAAGCCTATCCTTCTACAGAAAGGTATCTTTTTCAGAATTACATGCCCATACTCACATCAGTAGAATGGGTCTGTTGAGAACAGACACATACAGATAACTGATAAAGGCATCACTTTCTTAGCCCATGTCTCTAAAAATTATGGGCAGAGCTTTTCATACAGCTGTCTTTCTTATTAATCGCACCCCAACTCCCATCCTATCTAATAAAAGTCCTTTTGAAAAGCTTTTCTCTACAGTTCCTAACTACTCTAAGCTCAAGGTTTTTAGATGTGAATGCTGGCCCAACATGAGACCCTACAACAGTCATAAACTCAACTTCAGGTCAGTGAGGTGTGCATTCCTTGGTTATGCACCTAATTCAACAGGTTATCTGTGTTTAGCCATGGATACCTACAGGGTATACACATCTAGAGATGTGTTATTTAATGAACAGGCCTACCCTTTTAGAGATACTATCAGCCCCAGCTCATCTCCACACTTTCCCGACCCTTACTATTCTCCTACTATTACTGCTGCTCCTTCATATAATCTTCCTCCTACACATACACTTCCAGCTCCTACCTCATACCCCTCCCCTTTATACCCTACTGCTGCTCACACAAACCCATCTACCCCTATCTCATCTCTACCTAATTCCCCAGCCATGTCATCCACCCCCTCACCCTCAAAAAACCAATCCTCATATTCTTCTCCCTCTCCCTCTCCTAGTACTACATCACCACCAATTACCTCCCAACCTCAGGCCCTTCCTACCCACCCCATGATTACCAGAGGGAGAGACAACATCAGGAAACCTCTCCTAAGGACAGATGGCACTATGCCATGGCCCAATTCTAATCTCACACAGGCCATTCCAGATTCTCCAACATTCAAACAGGCCATCAAACACAAAGAATGGGTTTCAGCTATGTTGAAAGAGTTTCAAGCTCTACAACAAACAAAGACCTGGACTCTTGTCCCTAAACCTAATGATATTCAACCACTTGGGGTCAAATGGGTGCTAAAGACAAAGAAGAAACCAGATGACACAGTATAAAGAAGAAAAGCCATGTTAGTGGCTAGAGGATTCACTCAGACAGCAGGGGTGGACTATGAAGAAACTTTCAGTCCAGTAATAAAGCCAACAACAATCAGACTGGTCCTTAGCCATTGCAGTAAGTAAAAACTGGCAAATCAATCAAATAGATATAGATAATGCCTTTCTTCATGGGGAAATCAAAGAGAAAATCTACACCTAACAGCCCCCTGGGTTCATTCACCCTACTTACCAAATCATGTCTGTCTCCTACACAAGTCTATATATGGGCTAAAACAGGCTCCTCGTGCCTAGTTTTCAAAGTTAAGTGATATCCTAGTAACTATGGGTTTACATCCCTCTCAGGCTGACACCTCTCTCTTTATCTACAGACACTCTACTGATATTCTTTATATACTTATTTATGTGGACGATATACTTATTACTGGTTCCTCCCCTACTCTAATACAGACCTTTATTCATAAACTCTCCTCCTTCTTCCCTGTCAAAAAATCTTGGTCCTCTTAACCACTGTCTAGGAATGCACATTTACAGAACCCCTCAAGGTCTCTACCTAAACCAGACACAAAAACTGATGCCCTCCAGCCCTATGAAGTTGGCGAATCCGGTCCTTCGACACCAGCTGAACCTTATACACCAATTGCTTCATTCTTAACGCAGGTAGACGTACAAGCCATAAGCCAAATGCCTTCAGATCTCGACCGACGTGGTATACCGTATTGGAGGCCAGGGCAAGAGTTTGTCAAAGGTCAGGAGTTTCTGAACAAAAAAGTTCTTGTTATGGCTGTCAAAGATTATCACTTGCAAAAAAATGTTGATTTTCTACCACAAGAAAACACCAGAAAAGTCTACGCGTTAAAGTGTCGACAAGATGAAAGGATGCAAGTTCTATTTTCGAGCATGTCTGTTGAAGGATGCATTTGAATGGCGTGTACGTAAGTTCACTCCTCACTCGTGTTCTCCTGTCTTGAACGAGAATAATGACCGGTTCATAACCTACCATTTCATTGCCGAGGCGATGATTCCCCGAGTGAAGGAGAATCCGGGACTACAAGTGAAGACGGTTATTCAATTAATCCGCCAGGAGTATCGTAGGAAAATAAGCTATAAAAAAGCTTGGTTGGGTCGTGCTGAAGCCATAAGAAGAGTTTACGGGGATTGGGTGCAGTCATATGCCGAACTGCCCAGGTACATCTTAACCATAAGACATTACATGCCTACTTCGTTTGTGGATTTGGAGTCTAATGTTGTGTTTGAGAACGAGATGCAAACCACATCGGTTAGGCAATTTAAGCGTTGCTTCTGGGCATTCGGGCCATGCATAACTGCTTTCAAGTACATGAAACCCCTACTGCAAATAGATGCGACTCACCTTTACGGGAAGTACAAGGGTAAGTTACTAGTGGCTGTTGCGCAAGATGGTAATAACAAGATTATTCCCATGGCTTTCGGCTTGGTTTCCGGGGAATCCAGGGATGACTGGAAATATTTTCTCGATCGTGTGCGTAACAAAGTTATCGGGCCACGTTGTGATGTCGCTGTAATTACTGACCGTGCCGCAGCTATAATGTCAATTATGAGGGAGGATCAATACTGGCTTCCACCATATGCAGAACATTTCTTGTGTCTCCGTCACGTAGCTTCGAACTTTCAAACCAGATATGGGAACAAGGAATGGAAGAAGTTTTTGATAAACACCGGTAATTATTTGATTTATACTTCTGTTAATTAACTGTAAGTTAGTAGTAATTGTTTATGACTGTTTGATTTTTATTTGTTTGTTGTTAGGTTACTCATTTAGGAAGGATATTGTTGATGAAAGATTGAGTCATTTAATATCTCTTCACCCCTCGATTGCTGCCTTCTTCAATGATCTCCCAGTGGAGAAATGGTCCCGTGCTTATGATGACGGTAGACGGTGGGGTCATACAACCACCAATCTGGTGGAATGCATGAATGGTGTGTTGAAGATGGTTCGCTTGCTGCCCGTGACAGCAATTGTGGAGAGCACACTGTACAAGCTTATTGATTATTTCCGGGATAACTTGGAAACGTATACTGCACAAAGGAATAGCGGATCGATTTTTACAAGGCAACTGGTTGAAAGGGTTAACGAGAACCAAATCCTATCGAACTATCACCGTGTGGTTGTCATTGATTCGATGGATTTGGTATTCGAGGTCGTTGACAATGGTGATGCTACCCTAAGGCGAGACAAAGGAAAATTCGTTGTCCGAATCAACGAAAGACTATGTGAATGTGGGGAGTGGCAGGCATTTAAGTACCCCTGTTCACACGTTATGGCTGTTTGTTCCAGCACCACACTTGATTGGAAGAACTACGTTCATAGCGTTTACAGACTTGATACGATGATACAGGCATATCAGGAGAACAAATTTGTTCCTTTAGGTAACCAAGGCAACTGGCCTTCGTATGTCGGCCTCACTGTGGTTCCTGACCCAAATATGATGCGTACAGTCAGAGGACGTCCAACATTTTCACGTATTCCAAATGAGATGGACGAGGCGTATGAACGTGAAAGACGAAGGTGCGGGTTGTGTCGACAACGGGGACATATTAGGAGAAACTGCCCAAATGCTAGTTATGATTGAAGAAATATCTATTGTCAATCCTTTTTTTTAGTTACCAACTGCTCCTGCTTTGACAGGTCGTGCCTTTAGCAAGCACCCAAAAAGAATGTAACGGAATTTATTGTATTTCAATAAAATTAGGTGTGCGTACTTCGGTGATTGGTGGTGTTACAACCATGGTCTTAGTTCGATCATGTAAATAATCATGCATCACTATATGTATTCATTATTATTAAGGGAAGTACAATGTTTATTGAATTATAGAAGCAGCCCCAATGAATGGAGCAGACAACAGTGGTACATTACTACGGAAGAGCATCATCATACAGTGAGTTAGATTACAAACATACTTAAAACCGCCAACAATTTGTCATAGTTTTATGACCATAATTAACCATCTACCTTCGGCTCATATTCCACCAGCAGCTGAATCATACCCATGTGTTGCTTGTTGTTTATGTAGTTTTCAACCATAAGACGCACGTCTTCGTCATTTGCGATTACCATCTGGCTCCAGAAAGGCACTGGGAGAGGAAACATCATTTTTCGGAAGACAATCGACGTTGGAACAAACTTCTCATTGCCACAATCAAGGTTACACTCAACTAGGAATTTGAAATAGTTGAAGTCAATGAAATCTGTAATCGTGAGACGACGCGTTGTGCCGTAGTCGGTTGGTTCGAAGTAAAAGCCAGAATCATCAAAGGATGGGATGTGGTGCATATACATCATACAGGGAATAAACATTTTAGATGTAAAACTTTAAGTGGAGGGTGTAATGGCAATGGTTTATACATCATAAAACTTCAAGGGCGACTGAGTTATTTATGGACGTTGGCACGGCCTTTGTTCGGGACCGGTTGAGTTTATACGCCTCATACAGTCTAATAGCATCTTACCTTCTCGTAGTATCTTATCCCATACAGTGATACCATCTTATCATGTTCCAATTTGCTAGACTCTGGTTGATGGTGGGTTTCGGACGCATATGAGATTTCTTAGATTTCCTTGGATAAGATATGAGAATATTTTTTTACTGCCACAACTTTTGGTTGCATCTTGTGCTCAATTCGTGGCTCCTCCTCTATGTGTACTTTTGTATCAAGTGTTGTCTACTCAAAGCATCTTTAATACAGGACACTGAGTTACAGCTTCCCTATTCCTTTCTGGTAGCCTATGTTTTTCACATTGTCCTTTTGTAGGTGTGTCTGTAACTCTAGTTTGAAATTGATTCATGTACTTTTCATAAGGCAGTCCTCTATTTACGAGTTTTCAGGACTACAACACTCTACTTCTTTGTGTTGTCCTGTCACTTACACCACAAGTACTTCGATGGACACCATGTGACTTATCTTTACACTGCTCACACGTTCTTCAGTAAAATGGAGAAATGACAACTCCATATGTTATCATTGAACAATATTTTGACTTTAACATGTACTCCGTTTGCTTCAGTTATCCTTCCTATAAATACTGGAAATCTTGCTTAACAACACCTGCATCAGCTCCCCTTCTTCTACCCTTTGTAATGGATTTACCGTGTATCTTGTGTGTGCATGTTACCCCCTCTTTTGATGAGACTGGATTTTATTTTGAAAGACAATCAAATTCTCGTTTTATTGATTTCGATATTCACTGGTCAATAACATACCAACAACTGTACAACTGCGTGGGGAATTCCTTAAGGTCATGTGTTGCAAGGAACTGCGTCGTGCACACCATAATGCACAGACTCCTGCTTGAGTCTCCCCCAGATGTCGCATGGACTCCGCTCCTTATTTCGAACGACCATGATGTACAGCAGATGATACAAATGTTTGATGGTAACCGTGATGTCTATGGCAACAGAATGGAGATTTCGGTAACCTATTCGCTCGCTCCTCCGGTATTTGTTAACAACTCAGACTCAGAGACTTCAACAGAAGAGACTGTAGAAGACGAAGGCAATAGTGACACCTCAGGTTGTAGCACAGATGACGATGGGGAAGTAGATGATTAGTGATGTGTTGTGTTTAAATGTAAGGTCATCACCCTTGTAACTGCTAGATTTTTAAGTTGCAAATAAAACGTTTAGCACGACCTATGTATGGATTAGCATCAACTATTATATAATACGATATCCTTCGGAAAATATCTCAAACAGAAAGTGCTCATATTAGAATGGTTAGCTAGTTAGGAATCAATTAGAGGTCCTATACTGCACTACTTGGTCAATACAAGGCACAACAAGCACACACACACACTTCATTCCCATTCATTCATTTCATGAATTATACAAACTAGAGTTTAAGATAAGCATTCAACAAGAAACAATATCGTATAAGCACAAGCAGCATAGCATCTTACCTTTTCTTCTACCTCAATACAAGAGCTTTGTATGGACCTTATCAATCACAGAATCTTATCTTATTGAAGGAATGTGATGCAAGGCGTATCGATGCTATCCTTAACTAAGGTAGCATTATAAAAGGAAGACAAACCTTCGAGAGTTCCGATCTTTAACAAATCAGTTCCTTACCATTTCGGCTACTCGCCAAAAATGAATCTACCAATTAGATTGTTCGTAGATTACACTCACATGGTGGATAGGTTCGGCTTCAACTTCCGTCCAACAGACACATCGCAGATATTTGATCTTGAATTGCAATTCATTCATTCATTTGAAGGACTGATCTCTATAATCCGTCAATGTCTGGGTCTGAGTAGCAACACTTGTCGTGCGATTACAATAATATACAGATCATTGGCCTACAGCTTCCCTACACCATTCTGGGAGCTAATGTATATCACTGAAGATGCAGATGTAGAGGCGATGGTGGAAAATTACATGGACTACATCGAGCATATTGATAGGATTCAAATCCTAGTTCAGACTGACTAATGACCTTAAGTGTCGAGCGAACAAAATGCAACAACATCATTAAGTACGAACTGTGGATTGTGTTGTACTATTTCTCTCTAGTTTTGGAATAAGGCAACGACGGACGTCATTGCTTACGCATTTGTTTCTTTTAAGCAAAATGCAGACACTGTCGAATACATAATAATACACTCTTATTCTAATAAATGATATCCATCATTGTTTTTTTACAAATACGCACAAAGAAAAAAACATCACTTTACACAACGGTGTGTTTATGTAATACTACGTACACACCAAATTTGGCGCACAACGGGAATCATTTGGCCGTTGGATAATAGATGTTGAACTAGCCGTTGGACTATCCGTTGATGTAGCCGTTGGGCGTGTCAGTGACCGTTAAAATTGTCTTATAAAAGGGGGTACCAGTCTCCTGCTTATTCATCCGTAACTACCTACTATCAATGTATTTCTACTTCCACCTTCCTTATCTAACCCCAAAATTGAGTCCAAAACGTCCAATGGAGTTTCCTTTCAGTTTGCACGTTAACTACGTACCTATTTTCGGTCGTCATGGTGCACAGTTCGAGCGAGGGGTGGGACATAGCCGTTTACAAATCAGTATGTCATATCCTAATAATTTGCGTGCTCTACAACGACGAGTAGTTCGTGCTCTAGAGTCCCTCCTTGGCAGGATAAACATAGCAACGATGGTGTATTTGGGGCTGGAGGGCGACTACGAGTGGACCTTCATTCATGTACGAACTGATGCAGCAGTCCGCCGGATGATGGAAAATTATATGGAGTATAATGATTTCATAGAACATATTCCATTACTTATTGTATACGATCCGATTGAGTCCGATGATGATGACTTTCACAACAAGAGAGAATTTATGAGATGCGACGTAACGTAATAGGACAGCGAATAGAGAGACAAAGGTTTGGCAATAATTAGGTTTCTTCTTATTGTGCAATTTGTTTAGAAAACTAGTTAGCGTATCTAGGGAGAAATCCATACAACTAGAACGAAAGTGTATTGCACCTGCGAATAATAAAATACAATACCATAGTGGCAGGATGGTACCTAATTCTAATACCAAATGATAGCGGACAGATAAATCCTTATTGTTCTCCCTAGATAAGATTCCCCCCCCCCCCCCCACTCATATAATTTGATTCCATAGATAAGATTCCCCCCCAGTCCACTAGTTCAGCAGATAAGATTTCGATGCCTTCCCAAGGGATCACATATTGATTTCCCTTTCCCATTATCTACTACTCATCCGCTGCCTTTAAATACAGCCTTCATTTTCCTTTTCAATTTCACAAATAACTCACAAAAGAGCTTTGTTAATTCAACATTGCATCGTAGTGCACTTCATCTACACCTTTCACCAATGGATATCCCTTGCACCGTTTTTCTTGACGTTGAGCCTACTAACAACGATGAAGGTTTGTATTTTGCAAGAACCTATTCAACTGAAAGTTTTGATTTCGAGATCGACATGGAAATAACATTTTCTGAGTTTGATAACTTTGTCGAGACTCGATTGAAAGAGCGCTACGGTTACTATTGTGTGGTCGAATCAATACTTCATCGATTACTACTTTCCTCCCAGCCACGCCCATTGTGGGGGCCACTGCAAATAACACGAGATGTTGACGTTCAACGAATGATTGAACGTTTCGTGTTCAATCAACATTATTATAATAGTAGAACTCTATGTCACCATTGTGTTCAAGGAAGATGACCCATCTCAGTTGCCACCAATGGCCAGGGCTTTGCCGGAAGAGTGTAGTGAAGTTTACCCCTCGGATGATAGCGAAAATACTGATTAGTATGAAGATGGTTCCTATTATGAGGGAAGGTCTTGCATATAGCAATCACATAATAGTCTACAATAAATAATTGTTGTTGTTAATTCGTTGTCTAAATTAATGTGTCGAAAATAATTGTTGTTGTTTACTCGTCACTCAATATAACAATGACGGATGTCATTTAGTAGAAGTGAAGTTTTATTATATTACTGGTTGTCTACGTTCAAAGTTAGCACCGGCAAGCAGTTTTTAGCATACCAAAGTCGGTGTATGTTGCCTACTTCAGGGATACATTCGACACATGAGATGATGTCTGTTGTGGCTAAATTTTTGCAACAACGTTGTGTTGATGTAATACTACACGCACAACAAATTACATGAAAAACGGACGTCGATTACTTGGTCAAAAAAATCATCAAAGTTAGCACCGGCGCAGTTTTTAGCATACCAAAGTCGGTATGTTGCCTACTTCAGGGATATATTCGACACATGAGATGATGTCTGTTGTGGCTAAATTTTTGCAACAATGTTGTGTTGATGTAATACCAAACACACAACAAATTACATGAAAAACGGACGTCGATTACTTGGTCAAAAAAATCGTCAACGTTAGCACCGGCAAGCAGTTTTTAGCATACCAAAGTCGGTGTATGTTGCCTACTTCAGGGATATATTCGACACATGAGATGATGTCTGTTGTGGCTAAATTTTTGCAACAATGTTGTGTTGATGTAATACTGCACGCACAAAAAATTACATGAAAAACAGAGGTCGGTACTTGGTCAAATAACAATCATTCAAAGTTAGCAGCGGCAAGCAGTTTTTACCGTACCAAAGTCATGTATGTTGCCTACTTCAGGGATATATTCGACCCATGAGATGATGTCTGTTGTGGCTAAAGTTTTGCAACAATGTTGTGTTGATGTAATATACACGCACAACAAATTACATGAAAAACGGACGTCGTTTACTTGGTCAAAAAATCATCAAAGTTAGCACCGGCAAGCAGTTTTTTACCGTACCAAAGTCATTGTATGTTGCCTACTTCAGGGATATATTCGACCCATGAGATGATGTCTGTTGTGGCTAAATTTTTGCAACAATGTTGTGTTGATGTAATACTACACGCACAACAAATTACATGAAAAACGGACGTCGTTTACTGGTCAAAAAAATCATCAAAGTTAGCACCAGCAAGCAGTTTTTACCGTACCAAAAGTCATTTGTATGTGGCCTACTTCAGGGATATATTCGACCCATGAGGGATATGTCTGTTGTGGCAATTTTTGCAACAATGTTGTGGTGATGTAATAATACCACGCACAACAAATTACATGAAAAACGGACGTCGTTTACTTGGTCAAAAAAATCATCAAAGTTAGCACCGAACAGCAGTTTTTTTTACCGTACCCAAAGTTCATGTATGTTGCCTACTTCAGGATATATTCGACCCATGAGATGATGTCTGTTGTGGCTAAATTTTTGCAACAATGTTGTGTTGATGTAAACTACACGCACAACAAATTACATGAAAAACGGACGTCGTTACTTGGTCAAAAAAATCATCAAAGTTAGCACCGGCAAGCAGTTTTTACAATACCAAAGTCATGCATTCCACAAAAAAATGACATGAGTGCAGAGTTCAAACAGTAACTAATTAATGGACTGAGCGACTCATCCTTAACTCCGAGCTCTTAAACACTTTAATCTTTAAAAACAGTAAAGAACACAGATTTCCTAGTCCACGTTTTCAGTTGCGACCATTGAACATAATAAATAAAAATACATTAGTCTCGAACAAAGTACACACTATGCAACAACCTATGGAGGAGAACCGAATGTGAAATCAGGATTATAATATCGGGGGTTCCTAGTCCTTGAATTTGGCTCTCAACCACATTTGGTTTGCTTGCGTGGTGGGTGGTGTGCTGGATTGATCAGGCTGAGTTTGAGAAGGCCCGGGGCCTGGATGAGTCAGCAGGTGCGAACGATGGAGCACCCAGTACCCTTGCAGGGCCCTCACCAGGTGTGGGCATGTTTGTCCAGTCCATCTGCCCAAGGTGAAAGTGGTAGCGTCGTACGTGGTACGGTTGGTCCTAGGTGTGGCTGCAGTGGGTGGGGTGGGTGCAGTGGGAGTAGTGGGCACAGTGGGTGCAGTGTGCGACGACCCTGCCCCAGCATCAAACTGTGTCCCGAAATCACGTGGCAACCTGACCCACCATCGTATCGACATATGAAGGGGTACCGGAGCGTACATACCTAGTGTAAGTGTACTTGACACGGGCGGTATGACCGGCCGATAAACCGTCCACGTCGGGGTGTCCCGCCTGGTGTGGGTCCGCTGCCTGGTGTGGCTCCTGTGCCTGGTGTGGCTCCTCTGCCTGCTGTGGCACCACTGCCCGACCTAGCTGATTCTCGACCTCCATAGGTTCTGCCAGACGACGCGGCCCTCTTCGTCTTTGACTGTACGGCCGGTTTCTGACTGCTCGGGGAGGAGGGTTGTCGTGTATGACATATGCAGGGTATTGAATGTCCATCATTGGAGGTGCCTGACTTGAGTAGTCCTGCTCAATGTGGCCAACTCTATGGTAGTGGCCGACATCAAGCGTCTGGGAAACCTGGGATGCAAACTCCCTAACACCCTGGTCTACTGGAATTCGCTGCAACTGCTCTAGCGTGCTTGCCTATACATGCATGTCATCGTATCAAGTTAATTACATTTATAATTACAAAAAAAAACAACGAACAATTTAATAGATGACACTTACAGTGATCACATTTCGTCTACTCTCCTCGGTATACCAGGCCACCGAGTGCTGCTGCGATACCAAATCATGTAAGCGCTCCTCAAATCAAGTGGGGTACTCCGCGGTAGCTGTGCAAGTGGAATCTGATACTGCGTCTTTCAGACCACATACGCAGGTAGTCGCTGAAGATCTCCCACCACCTAGCATCGGTCCTCCCGGACCTTGTAATAACATGCAGGTAATCACAATCAAGGGGAGGATTCGGTATTGGCTGGTCCACCCCGAACTGTCGCAACAACCGATCAGCCTGATGACCTTCCACCACATTGTAGTGGATGACAAACACACGAACCGCAAATTGCTGAGGATTAGGTGATCTTTCACCTACGGTGCCAATCCACTACATATGCACACAATATGTTTATTAGACTTTTATTAGTGAAAATAACTACCCCCCAAAAAAAAGATCTCACCTCTCTCTGCGTGGGTGGAACGTGCAGCGTGTCTAGGTACGCACGAGCAGAGTGAGAATCAATGTTGCATAACTTCCCACTATATCTGCAATGAACAAAAAAGTTAGCCAAATATAAGGACTATAACATTAGTAATATAGGGAAAATTAGTTTCAAGGTTTTACCTGTAAAGCAGGGGAAGATCAGGTGGTGGGTCAATCAGTTTCTCGGACGAAAAAGAGGTAGGCGCTCATACGCCCATACAGTCAGCAACTTGCTACAACCATTTAAACATGTTGAATCATACTTGGTAGCATTGCACATCTCTCTGTAGAGATGCGCAAGTAAAGCGGATCCCCAACTTATCGTACCAGCCCTCGCAAAGTCTCTAAAGAGTAATAGGTATGAAACATCTACGCATGCTCCATTCGCATTAGGAACAAAGGCCACCGAGCATTCGAAGCATGAATGCCCTCGCATGCTGCTCGTGTATGACAGGGTCAAGAAGATGAAAATCTGGGTCAGTCTCCACAAATCTAGAGGCAAGCCAATTTATAGGGATTGGGTTGCCTCTACGGGTGGGTGGCACATCCCCAAGAAGCTCCATGCAGACTGCATTCACATCAGGTATATTCGTCGTAAAACATAATGAGTGGCCATCCACGGTAGCCCGAACAGGACATGAACATCCTCAAGTGTGATGGTGACCTCACCAAACGGCATAAGAAAAGTGTGCGTCTCTGGACGCCACCTCTCTATCAAAGCACTAACGAGCCCTCTACTTGTGGTAAGTCCCCAATGCACAAACTTTGACAAACCAGCACTCATAATGTATGGCCCAATAGATGCATGAGGGACTGAGCCTTCCAATTCGATCGGGTTCTTAGGGTACGTTTCTATAAGGTTCGTACCTCTGAGATATAAAACAATACATTTAAAACAAATAATTTAATAATAACAAAGCTACGTTATACTTAACGAATTACATTTATACTTATTAAACAACATTATAAAGCTACATTGTAGTAGCAAGGTCAGATTATCATTATAAATATACGATATAATTAAAAAATGGTATGTATTTATAATTACAAACTACATTATCGTTAATGAAAAATATATAGATTATTATTATAAAGCTACATTCTAATTAAATAAATTTTTAGATTACTCATCTCGACATTCTAATTAAATAAACTACAAAATGTTAATCATGTCTACATCATAATTATAAAAAATTAGATTACAATTATAAAGTAACACTATAATTAACGACTTACATTTATAATTATAAAACTACATTATAAAGCTACATCTAATATCAAGGTTAGATTATCATCATAATATACGATATAATAACCAAATTGTATTTATACTTACAAAGAACATTATTGTTATCGAAAATTATATAGATTATTACTATAAAGCTACATTCTAATTAAATAAACTACATTGTTAATCAACACTATATTATAATTATAAGGAAGTTAAATTAATAATAATAAAGCTACAATATAATTAACGACTTACATTTATAATTAGAAAACTACATTATAAAGCTACATTCTAGTATAAAGGTTAGATTATCATCATAATATACGATATAATTAACAAATTGTATTTATACTTACAAAGATACATTATCGTTAATGAAAAATATATATAGATTATTATAAAGCTAACTTCTAATTAAATAAACGTTTTGGGTTACTCATCTCGACATCCTAATTAAATAAACTACAAAATGTTAATCATGTCTACATTATAATTATAAATAAATTATATTACAATTATAAAGCTACAATATAATTATAACCTACGTTAAATTAAATAAACTACAATGTTACTCGTAATATTAAATATAATGTTATATTACAATTACAAATCTACAATCTATTTTTACGAAATATAATAAAAATATAAAGTTACATTGTAATTAAATATAGTACAATGTTAATCATTTCTACATTTTAATTATAAAACTAACATACGATTAACGAAATAAAATTTAACATTACAAAAACTACATTATAATTTCACCAAAATAATTCACAATCTCTAACACATATCAATAGCTAACTATAAATATAACACAAAGATAAAGTAATTAACACTAAACAAAATTAAAAAATTATACTAATTCAAAAAAAAAAAACACTAACCTCATCTGCAGACGCATAAGCTGCAGAAATATGGGTCGTCTGCAGGCTAAACGGTGATCCTCGACCGGTCCCTGCGCATCGAACACTTGATAATTCCCCGGATCCATGGTTTGTTCAAAATCAGTTAATCAACAGATGGGGATGTCGAGCTGTTAATTTGGGAGGATAAATACTTGTATAATGTAAAGAGGTTTTAGAGGGAGAGATAAAAAAATGGAGGAAATGGTGGTGGAAGAGGAAGAAGAGAGGAAGAATCGGTGATGAAGAAGAAGGAAGAGAGTTGGGGAGGAAGAACGATGGGAAGCGGCGCGGATGAGTTGAAGAAGAAGGAATGAGCGCGGTGTCTAATAGAAGTGCGCTAGGTTATTTTGATTTGTAGTTTGGAAGAAGGCGCACACTGCAAGTCAGTCAGCCAGGCGCACAACAGAAGTCAGCTGTTGGCTGACTGACTTCTGTTGTGCGCTTCCTTCACAAGCAAAAAAGAAAAAAAGACACCTACGGTGTATTACGGGAGAATTCACATACAATAGGGAATTGAGTGGGAATTTTCCTTAAATCACCTCATACTGACACTGTGGCTGACGGTTGATAAATCTATCACATCGTCAGAAGGAAAAGGCTAAAGATACCAAAGAGAATTTCTTAAAAAAAAATGAAAAAGCATCAAAGAGAAACTCGCTTAATATTGATGAAAGTCACAACTAAACAATTCAAATCTTTCTATTAATTTTATTGCATTATTACTTAGAGACATATCGTTAAAGTTCAAACTGTTTCAAAAAAAAAAATATATCGTTTAGTTCAAAACCTATATAAAGAACACCATTAATAAACTGTCTCAAAGAAAAATCAAATAAAAAAAACTAGTACTACTATATAAACACGGAACCAGATCGCAAAGTCCGCCCGATTCCGTTGAGGAGTTTCAAGTAGGACTTTTCGTCGATTCACGGGATATTCACTTCTCCACATCTCTATTTAGAGTAACCTCGCAGGCGACTCTTTTATTCCTGCTCTGCTGATTGCCTGCCATTCTCTCGCCGCCTCGACCCTCCTACATTGCCTCACCCGCGCCGGCGACGAGCTTACTGTAATCTAAGGATTCAGTTCCTTTCTTCCTTTATCCGCGACGCAAAAGCTGCTAGGAAGAAAAATTATCTAAAAAACCGCAAAATCGGGATTCCTTCGACTCCACTTTTCGGGTGAATTCAATTTTCTCCTGTTCTCTTCCGCAGCAATCCAGGCGATCAAACTAGAGGTTCATACATTGCTTCCAATCGCCTGGACTTGCATCTTCTTCAATCCTATCGAGTCTTCCTGTAAGTATTATTAATGTGTGTTCATTTAGCTCTCTGGCAGCCTTTCCATCCCTCAAACTCATCGTGTCATGACTCCCCTGCTATCCACTATTTCTTATTTATTAATGCTATCGATCGATATAGGATGACGCCGCAAGACGAGCATGTAACGTATTACATTAAATCTCACGGGCGGAAGCTCGCATGGTTCATCTCCACGACTGGCTGGTTCTCCTTTTTCTTATTATGGTGGAAGTAATTCTCAATATTATCAGTCCGTTTTATCGCTTTGTTGGGAAGGACATGATGACTGATCTCAAGTACCCCTTGAAGTCTAATACTGTGCCCGTATGGGCTGTACCTGTGAGTTTCCCGACCTTTTTCTAATTGAACAGATCGATCGTACATTTGAGGTTTCTTGAATGAAAATTGTCCGACCGGTGAAATTCCGGATATTAAGAGCTGAGCTCACTCTTTCCATAATTGAATTAATGCTCTTTCCAAGGTTGAATTGAATTTCATTTCTCTTTGCAGTTATATGCTGTGCTCCTCCCTATATTGGTGTTCTTGGTCTACTATTTCAGGAGAAGGAATGCGTATGATTTGCACAATGCTACTCTAGGTTAGCTATACAGTCAGAAGACATTCTCTGCCTGCTGATTGATTGCCATCTTTCAGCTCTGATATAAAAGTTCAAAATGTCATTGTTCTTCCTGACTGTTTGCCTTGATATATTCGTGCAGGACTTCTGTACGCTGTGCTAATCACCGGTGTGATTACTGATGCTATAAAGATGGAGTTGGTCGCCCAAGGCCTGATTTCTTCTGGCGTTGCTTCCAGATGGGATAGATGTACCATTCTTTTCACTCTGATATTTCAAATGTTGTGTTTATGTCTTCATATCTGGTTTCAATGTATGAAAAACACCTCTCATACCGGCTATTTTCGACTTAGTATTTACTACTTTCTTTCTGCTAATTTCCAGTTTTATGATGATCTTGAGTATTTACTACTTTCTTTCTGCTAATTTCCAGTTTTATGATGATCTGGGCAATGTGATATGCCACGGAAAGAAAGTGTTATAAAGGAAGGACATAAGAGTTTCCCCAGCGGCCACACTGCTTGTGAGTTTAACAGATTTTCATTTGGTATTTTTGATCTTTTGATGGTCCAATTAAATTATATCTATGATGGTTACTACACCTTTGTGCTTTTAAAATAGTAAACAAAATCCCATTTCCTGAACCGTTTAGCTAACAATCATCTTCTAACTTTTCGTGTGTTTGTAGGGTCATTTGCCGGCCTTGGGTTCTTATCGCTGTATTTGTCTGGGAAGATCAAGATATATGATCAAAAAGGCCACATTGCAAAGCTCTGTATTGTATTCACTCCTCTCTTGGCTGCTGCCCTTGTGGGTGTTTCGTGTGTTGATGATACTGGCATCACTGGCAAGATGTATTTGCAGGAGGCTTATAGGTAGATAGAGCAATAACATCTGAAAAGAAAAAAAGAATGACTATATCTAAATTCATCTAAATCTGTGAATGTCTCTAGAGCTAAGCTACATGGGGGCGTGTCTTGTCTTCTGATACAGGATGTGTTGTAGCCATGTTCTGCTATCACCAATTCTTTCCACCACCATATCACCAAAAGGGTAATAGTTCTCATTTTAATAAATTCCCCAGCAGGCGACTGGGTTTAATTTGATGGTTCTGTTTTCTAGCTGATGTTTTTCCCCTCCTTTTTAATAATGAGTTTGACCAAGCATGCACCCTATCTGCATCTACGTGATTGATTCTGAGAAATTGATCTGTTCTTCGTTTGAAATTGACATTTCAGGGTGGTGGCCACATGCCTATCTGCAAGCAAGAAAGGAGGCTGAAGAAGATGAACAAAGAAGATCCAGTTCCACAAATGGATCGAACGATCATAACAATCCAGTCTTAGATCGTGATAACTCCGATCAACAAACAAGTCGCGGTTCACTGCTTGATCTTAGCATTCGAGCGGCTGTAGATCATCGTTTCTTAGATCAACAACGATCAAGATCAAAAGATCCAGGTTCACTAGTGTAAATAGAGAGTAGATTGAAAGCTTTTATTAATAACATTCGTTTCTATTAACCAATTGGATATAGCCCATGTAAATGTCCAATATGAACTAAACTGATGATTTGTGTATATCTATTCTTGTTTGAGATGACAAGCAATATCTTTTTGACACGAAGGTCATGAACAACACATACAATAAGTCATATGCAGTGGAACTGTTAATAAACAATACTTTTTGTCGTGAAAATGGATAAACAATCTTAAACAACAATCATCTTAAACAATTTCTGTGATATGATGAATTTTGTCACCAATTAGTATATGTTTTTACGATGCTTATATTATTGAGACCATAAATAATGAACTTAATTCATAATTTGTGTACCAATCTATATTCATTTTATGGATTCCCGAGTTCCTCTTTCTTAAGTTTCACAAATCTATTTTATTCTTGTTAATAGTCTAGAAAAACGGCTCAGTTGTGAAAAGTTTACAAACCATAGTGTACATTATTGAATCTGGAATACAAAAACTTCCGACTGGTAAACGGACCCAGAGAACAAACTCTCAAACAACATGAAGAATCAGCAACCCACCAACATAAAACAACCGATACTAAGACAGCCTGTGTGGGATAACATTTCGTCTAACTTGGTGGACCAGTCAAGGTTGAAAATGAATATATGAAGTTGGACGAACTAGTTTATACACTACTACACGTCCTGTATGACTTTGGCCAGCTTATCACTTCACATACTCAGGAAGACGGAAAAGAGGAAGAATCGTTTCACTTGAAAAACTCATGCTTCATCACCATATTCATATCCCTATAAATACTTACGCGACTAAAGTTATTTTATGATGGGAACAAAGATGGAATGCAAAAATGAACATTTTGCTCACCGATGGGCAAGCCCAAACCTAGCAGAAAGAGAGGCACATGTTGTTGGATCAACCGGTCTGTCTAAGGTGTTAGGCATAGACAGACTCGTTTTGAATCAAGTATGCAAATACGGAAGCTTTGTATGATAAGTATAAGAAAAAAAACTTGTATTGAGAATTCAATGTGGATTACACAACTAGTTTCCTATACTCGAGGTTACAGTCTATCTAACTACTACACTAACTCCTCTAAATATAGATCAACGTCAATTATGGAGGAATAGGTGCAATAAGCTCTATAAGCTGGATGGATCTATCTAAGCACAAAACTAACTTTGTAAAAGTAATCACTCTCAATGCGACTCTCTCTCTATAAATTTTTAGTAGAAAGTGTTCAATAATAAGGGACTTCTAATGGTTTAAATACTGGTCAAGACTCAAAACATAACTTCTCCAGCAACTTTTCGATGATGAATTCTCTTCCTCAGTAGGCGAATGTGGTTAGTGCACGACCACACGCCCAGGGCCCTGAATTGCAAGACTTTAATGCACTCGAGGAAGCACACTACGTGAGCAACAACCCAGGGTTTAGGCAGCCTTGGCAGCATGGGGGCCAACCCCCTCCGAATTTCCAGAACCATGCGGGCTACTAGGGAGGTCAAAGGCCATTCTTGCCAACTCCATATGGTGGAGTCCCAAACCGACCATCCCATCCCGCACCAAATTCAGAGGCCGAGATGGCAGAACTGCGTGATATGATGACAACTCTGATGAACAAAACCCAAGATGCTCACGAAGAGATCTCGACTATTCGCAAGGAACAAGTCGTTGTAGTTGCAAATGCAGCAATTTTTGCTCAACCTAGACCACCTGGTCAACTCCTGTCTCAAACTCAACTTAATCCAAGGGAGCATGCGCAGTCCGTCACTATTACTTCAAAGATCTCTGATCATTCCGCCAAGTAGCCAAAGGCTAAGTGTAGGGCCCCCTTTTCCCCGTCCGGTCCTCTTCATATCAGGGGAGTAATTTCTTTCATATTTTTTTTCTATTTTTACTTATTTCTTTTTATTTGTTTGAACACTGGGGACAGTGTTCCTGCCAAGTGTAGGGCAGGGGTCCCCCCTTTAAAAATTATTTATTTAAAAAATACATGTTTATAGTTATATATAAAAAAACAAGTATATGTATATAAATAATATGTTATAAGTTAAAGTCTTATTAATGTTCTACTAAACTTTTTGTATGTTTTTGATCAAGTGAGATTAGGGAAGAATAAATGCTTGTTCTTTCAAGAGGTAAGCTTTCTAATGACCTCTGGATTTCTTTTAACTTCTTGATTCACTTTATTAACATGAGTATATGACCTTACTTCTATTTTTATCTCTAATTTACTTCTAGGTAATATTTTTCCTTCTTTTCAGAATTGGTGAAAATTCTTTTGGGTGAAAATCTCAAATAGAGATTGTGTATGGAAAAAAAAAGAAAAAAACAGTATACAAAAAGAAAAAAAGAAGCATTATATTCTATGAGGTTGCAAGAATTGCCTCGGAATAAAAGAAACAATCGAGAGTATTTCCTTATTTTATTCTTGAATTCCCCATCTAAATAAAAAAAATTCCATGGTCAGGTTCAGAAACCCTTGAAAAACAGGGCTGAATCATGAAAGCCATTTATGAGGGTCTTGGCCATATTCAGAAACCCTTGAAAAATGGGGCTGAATGTTGGAAACCGGAAAAAGGAGAGACTACAGAATCCCTTATGCAAAATAGCCCAAGAGTTTTGATCGGTTTTGAAATTGAATGTTTTATTTCATACCCATTAGTATGTTTTGATGGATTAAGGAAGATTAAGTGATGCTTGTGAATTAGAGTCAGATAGTTGAGAATGATTATCTAGTTGTCATTATTGAGGTTATTTGTTTTGTGAATAAGTAGTTATTCTTTTCTGATTAAGTTTTGCCCGAGGACTAGCAAAAGGTAAGTGTAGGGTTTTGATAAGCCTCAGACTTATCATATTATAGTAGTTAGAATTATAGGATTATTTATGAAACTGAGGTTAAATAGCTAGTATTTATGTTATATTATATATAAAGTCCATTTTATATGTTCAGACTTACGTTTTGTATGTTTTTCATGCAAGGAGTAAATTTCTAACCAAAAGACGAGTCTTGTCGTGCATGATGCCGGATGTGCCACTCACGACACTAATATGGAGCAGAGCAACAGAATGTCGAACGCAGTGTCGGGTATCCCATAGCCGGCACAAGTGAAAAGTCGTCTCGTCTCATCAAGAGTTAGCGGTTAATTACCATTAGCATAATACCTGATACCGGGTATGGTGCCGGACATCCTCTGTCCGGCACAAGCATCGTTTCACACAAATTTGGCGGTTTCAACCGTTAAAGAAAAACACGTGCTTTATATGATGTCGGATGTTACTGACCCGACATGACACCCGACACACATGGAGATTTGAGTCTATAAATAGGCCAAGAGGCTACAAAATTCTATACTTCAACACATTCATACACTCCATTCACACTCCAATTCATCATCCATCCCAAGTGTTGGTGTGCAAGGAAGTTCTGCGGATCCATCCACGCGAAGAGAAGAAGATCCTTGTCGGGTTAAGGCTACGACCAATCTCCTTATCCTCTTTTTATTTCTTCTTTTATTTGGGTGGATGGTGAAGTATAATTCCTTGTTGTTCTTGGTTAGGGATGAAATCCTCTTTGTAAACAATATGATTATTTCAATATAATTTCAAGCGTTCATTAAGATTTGGTTCTTCTTGCAAGTGAATGATGGTGACCACTTTATTCTCTTCTTTGCAAATTCTACTTAAGGAAGAAAAGCCCGAGAGTAGAATGGGTTAAGAAATCGTAGTGGTCTTTAACGTTGTCTTCTACGCATTAGTGGGAGCAAGACTTAAGATTGAGAATTAACCCATTTTCCCCCACTATCCTGTTCGTTTCGTGGCATGACATGCTCGATTCGATAATGGGTAGTGAGTTTCCTGTTATCAGACCCGAAACTGGAAATACAATTGACAACTTGAACATGTCGGGTGTACTACCGGGTGTCTAGTGTCCTGCACATTCAAAGTCTTTGAATGTGCCGTGCATCTAGCGTCCGGCAGGACATCCATCGCGTTCATTTGTTTGGTTAAATTCGAGTCTTGTAATTTTATTTTGTGATCATATTGGTATTTAGGATGATATAATCCCGAACCTTGGACAAATCATGTAAATACTCCATTTGGTCAAATTCTTAGTTAGTTTCTTAATTTGATTTAATGTTCATTTCCCCCTTTGTTTAGAATAGGCAATTACTAGGATTAGAACTAATTTTTACTAAGTCCCTAGGGTTCGATACTCTTGGTCGTAATTTACTTACACTATATTTCGACTGAGATTTTTGCTACCCGTAGTAGAGTTGTAGGATTCTTTTATTCATTTTTGTATATAATCTTCCCTACAAATTATCCTGTTCGCAATTACACTATCAGTTTTCGCTTACTGCACTTTCTAACGAAACCCTCGATGATCTATCGTTCTTTTGCTAGAGCAAAGTACCAGTTTCTTCCATTTAATGATAACGATAAGAAAGTTCTGGTTTATTTAGGAATTTCTTGTTTCAGTACAAGCTATTTGTTTTTGCTTTGCTTGTCATAGTTTTTGCTATCACTATACAGTTTGAGTTAGATGCATGTTTAGGATATTGGTTGCGTGTTTCTCAATGTTGGATTCAAATATGAAATATAACAAACTTATAATTTGCCAGAAAAGTGACTTATATGCTGAGATATTTAGGGGCTATCTTCAATTATATGGGAACTTGGAATGTAGACGTAGCACAGAAGGGTAATAAAAGGAATGCAGTGAAGAATTAGATTGTCGTAGAGACCATAACTTCTTGGTAGTGGTCAATTTGAAAAATGGCAAAATTGAAGCACTAGACAACAGACTTTTGAAGACTGGTGTATCATTTGATTATGCTAAATATGTTTAGCTTCTGGTAAGATATCTTACACTTTTTATTCATTGTTTTCTTTTCGTTATTTCGATTTTATTTTTATACATATTTTTTGTGCATCTTATTAAGTTAGTTTGTTTTAGATATTTTTTAAGGTTGACCAGTTCTTTAGGATGTTGGCTTTGTATAACATACATAAGAAAAGTTCTAATGACTTCAGTGTTGATATGTTGCCAATTTTGTGAGGGAATGACAAAAACATTACTGATAGTGGAGTGTACCTTTTGAGGCACATGTATACTTATGGAGAGGAAGATGTAAAATGGAATGCAAATTTTGATACTAGAAATGACGGGGTATGTATTTTTTCATTCTGTTGATTTACTTGGAGTGCTTTTTTATTTTAATCTAAATTTTTTTTCATATTTATTTTCTTTCTTTTTACAGAAAGACATTTTGAACAAACTATAGTGGAAGTACTTGCTTAAGCTCATTCTTAATGATCCCAACAAGCTTAGAGATGGCTTTTGCAATGTGGTTAAATATCAGTTCTCCATTACTAATTGAGAGGTTGATGGTTGGTTTTTTAAAATATATATATTTGTTGTTTTTGTATAGGTCGATAATGGACTTTAATGTAAAAGGGTTGGAGCAAGGATAAAACATATGATATTTTTTTATGAAGTGAACATGGGGTTATTTTTGTGAATGACTTGATGTGGGTGTAAAATATTTGATGTGAGTGTAAAACAGATGTTGTTTGTATGATAAAAAACCTTGTGTTTTTCGTAGTTTCTTTTCTTCAAATTTAAAGATTTAGTAAGACTCGTACAGTAACAACTAAGTCCTCAAGTCGCTGGTAGTTATTGCCCGCTTTGCCACAGCTCACAGTTTTGTTTCTAAGGGTCAACTAGTTACACTCAAAACGGTCTACCACGAAGGAGTCTCCACACCTTATAAGGAATACTTCTACTCCTCTCCAACCGATGTGGGAGCCATTTCGTGGCCCACCACTCCCCCTCCCCCTGAAGGGAGCCCAACGCCCTCCGGGCTCGCTAGCCACATCAATCCGACCACCGGCTCTGATACCATCTGTAGACACCAAAAATTCTCACCCCATAAAGAAATTCTGAAATAATGAATAAAACAAGGGGGGTCGTCGCCTTTCTCGACAAAACGTATTACGTGCATGCCAAAACGAAACTGTTATTTTATGACAAATTTTTTGAATCAATTTTCAAAGCATCCGTCTTCAAACTTTTCCCTTTTCGTTATTTACTTTTTACCATTTTATTTCTGAAAGATTTCATGTTAGTTCGTTCTGTTTACTCACTCATTTATTTACTATTCGTTTATATCGGTTCATGCTATTTCGTTACTTGTTTATTTTATCTCATTTCATTTTATTGATATTTTACTTGTATACTCTTTATTAGTACTTGTTTTTTATTTTTCCTTTATCGTTATCATTTAAAAAATCATTTCATCATTTCATGTACATTTTCACTATTATCTTTCATACTAGCATGTTTTGTTTTGTCGTCAATTCGACTAAATCTCCTCTCATCTCATTTCATTTTGTTCTTTCGTTTTCCTATCTTATTTACATGCTACTCGTACATATGTACTTCAACTTCTATCTTTATTACATTCGTTTGTATTTCAACTACCATGTCATTATGTTATTACTTTATTTTATGTTTTTATTACATTTTGTATGTTATTATTGTCATTCCATAATTTCATGACTTTTGGGAAGAAAAACATTCATCTTTCATTTTATTGTATGTTTCCATACTAGCGTTTTAAAAAGATCTTTTTTTAGCTCAAATTGAAGTTGTATTTTTATTTTTAACAAACATATGCTAAGTTCTGTCTTAGCACAACTGGTTGATGTGTGGTTCGAACCTGGGGGGAGCAGAGATGGAGTTTTATATTTTTGCCTTGATATCCCGGACCAAACGTAGCCCATCTGGATGGATCCGGTCCGATCCAAACGAGGCCCAAAGGCTGTTGACCCGAGGTCAAACTCGGCCCAAGGAATAGAAAAAAGAAAGTGGCCTGATTAGACAGCCCATATTTGTCCAAAAACCCTAGTTTTTCTTGTATAAAATAATATGAGTAACCTATAGTGTAGAGCATGTTCTTGACCTAGCCGACTAACACCATGTTTGTTTCTGCTCTCTGAAAATGCTCCATCCCCTGAAGCTAGTTTTGAAACTCAGAGACTCGTAACTTCTTCTTCCTTCGGAAACAACATCGACATCATTCATCTTCTTCATCTTCCTCAGAACTCGAACTAACAAGAAAAAACCCAGAGCCTCCGCACCACTTTCTCCTTTCCGCCGTGATCGAACTAACGAATAACTGTACTTCAAACTCCCGAAATCACTATTTTCTTCATCTTCAAACTTCACTACACCGTAGTCTTCCCTCTCCTTTTCGATTCCAAGCATAGGTAAAGGGTTGTGGTTAATCTCCAAAGCTTGTCTTCATTATATTAGTGAACACTGTCATTATGTACCGCCAAGGATCCGAGTCGGTGATGGCGTGGTGAAGACCGCACTCTGTCGGAAACATGTTTCTGAAAGAAGAGTTGAATCTTCTCATGATCTATCTTTTTCTACTTTATAGTTTGTGAAGTTCCGGAACTAGAACTTTGAATCCCTATTTCGTAAGTCGCTAGTTTCATGAAAGCAATGAATGGCAGTTCTGTTCCTGGGTTCACATTTCTGTTTCATGGTGGATTAAGAATAAACGAACTTTTTTCTCTGCAAATAACACTTTCGAGCATAAACTTTCTCTGATGTTGGTTTCTTTCTCTTTCGTGTGCATTTTATTATGTGTCTGTACAACCCAGGGGTAAACTCCCAGCCTGGTATGAACTTTGAAGTTCATGGACATGGCAGAAATCGAGGGTACTGGCATTGCTTTGAAAGAAATCGATCTTTCCTTTTGGGTATTTTTTTCATCTCCCCGTTTTCGATATGTACTGCTAACGTTTGACTGCTACTCATCTTTAAAAAGGATGGTGAAGACTTTACTCTGTCAGAAACTTGTTTCTGAGGAAAGAGTTGAATTGCTATTTCCGTTTTGTTTTGTTCTTGGGTTCTGCGATGCTTTTCGAATATCCTCAAAGTAACGACCAGTCTCTGGTGCATAAACATCATTCTATTCTTAATGATTTAAGTTGCATGTCCTATATTTTTTGTTCATTTCTTGTCCACTGGTGCGTTTGATTTTCCTCTCACACGAGGGGAGTAATTTACAGATCGTGTCTGATCTCGTCCGCATCTCATCACATGTTACTGACAAGTTTCTTTATGTATATCATTGTTCTGACTTCAATAAGTCCTTTGCACTTCTATTAACTTCAGTTAAGTCTTTGAGTATTTTCTCTGTAGTTGGCAGGAGCAAGCTCGGTTGTCCATGACAGTGCCCTTTACTACCTTTTCTGTCGTTCATGAACCTATTACTCATTTTGGCTTGTCTTTACGTTTCTTTGTGACAACGACCGCAAGCTTATTTTGTCTGAACAGATTCATCTGTTGAGGGTTCGGTCTGCCCTCTAAAGTCGTTAACAAGCAACTACTGGTTGCAGAAATGGAGTTGTATCTCTAAAACCTCTCTTTGTGCTTATCGAATTTTGTTTAAGACCGTGAACTAACTCCCGATTGTTTGTTGTTTTGTTCTTGTTTATAGTTTTGCAGGGAGTCTGTCTCCATTTCCGGTATTTACTCCCTATTTCATTAAAGTCTCTGACTTATCTGGACCAATATCGTGACTCAGGCTTGTGTTCAATATGTATGATATTTTAAATTTTACGGATTCTGAATGATGAACATTGTATGTTTGAACTGGTCTCTGAATTCATATGTTCCTTGATTCCTTGCTGAGCGCCTTCACTTGCAAATGAATTTGTCTGAGTCCATGAATTTTGTTTTGCTCTTCTGTAATGATGAAACCAGGCCTACAACGGTGCAAGTAGTAAACTTGTTTAACTGAATTTGTGGTCTATGTTTTGTATGATTCATGCGGTGCTCTCAAGTAGAAGAAAAAAATAAACGTGATGCAACTTAGCAATTTCAGATAGTAGTTTATAGTCTTTAAGCTAAAAATGGGTAAGGAATAGATGTCTCAGTTGTTAATGAACCTGCCCATAGTGAATCTACTTGTCTGGAAATGAGCATCAGGGTTTAGTTTACTACGTGAAGATAAATATTTGAGTTGTAATCTCACTGCGTTGATTTGTCATCTCAGACCAACTATACATTAGTAATTTGTTTAGAAAAATTGCCGACATAATACAGACCCTTAGCTTAGCCTTGTTATTTTAGTTCAGTCTTCATCCTTGGCTCATCATAGTTTGTTTCTCTGGTGTTTTGTGTAGAATTGATAGGCATCTGAGTGTAGACTCACCGACAGAATATAGGACATGGAAAGGCTGTATTTAATCTCATATCCTTAACCCGCATTTCTAAGCTTCAATTAACCAGTTTTAATACCTGTCAGGTCTAGAGTATCACAACAGCTTTCTGATTCACCTTATTTGATATTACTGGACCTTGTCCATCTTGCATTTCAGTTAAAGTTCGTGAGGCTTCAATGTGGTGCATTTCTTTCTGTCCATTCAATCCACAAATATGAGTTTAAGTAAGCAGAAACTTGATGAATTAGTAACTCAGTTTCAGTCAAATTAGTACCTGAGACCAGTAACTTCAAACTTTCTCCTTGACTTCTTCTTTCGAATCAAAACCCTTGTTTGTGCTTTAAAGACAATGAAATCGATTATATTCCTTTAAAGTTCAGGTTGCATTTTTAATAATTTTGACCTGTTACTCATGCTGATTTGCTCTCAGGATTTATTTATGCACCATACATGTACATACCTTATACATAGCTTTACTGCAATTCTTTAATTCATTGCTCTTCATTTCTGCATTTTATTTAAGCCTTAGACAGCCCAATAGGATGATCCTTCTTGTGGACTTTTGAGGCCCACTTTAGAAAAGCCTTAGGTTTGGGGTATCCTCAATGCATACGGGTCCTAGACACGGTCCATGTGAGGAATATCTGCATTCCCTAAAACTTTCCAAATCATCCCATAATTTCAGAATAAAGTACACAATCAACAAAATCCAACCCACTTGTAAATCCAAGCAATTTTCATTCAGACATGACTTAAGCCCGCTAACTCCTAATGAGTTTCAAACATTTGTTTAATCAGCCCATTTAAGAAATCTGCTTTCAAAGCCCAAGTATGGGCCGATTCCACCAAGCGTGGCCCTTTGCAAATCTTGGCCAAACTAAACTTGGCCAAAACCAAACTGACCCGAGGCCCATACCCAATCTGAGGCCCAAACCCAATTCCACCAAGCCTGGCCCATTTCAAACCCCGACCCAATACTCAGCCCGCCCATTACTAGATTCGGCCCAATTTCAAAACCTGGCCCATCACCTAGCTTGGCCCAGACCCAAGCCCAATATGGTCCAACGCTCAAACTCGGCCCAGACTCAAACCCAAACTCGGCCCATTACCCACGGCCAAAACTCAAAGCCCATGGCCTAGAGTCCAAAATAGGCCCAAGTCTACAAACCAACCTTTTAGCCCAACACTTCAAGAAATCCAAGTTCACAAAAATAACCTAAGCCCACAAAAGTCAAAAACCAAGTCCACACAAAATGTCAAACCAAGTCCACAAATGTCAAACCTTGACCAGAAAAACGTTGACCTTGACCAAAGAAAACGTTGACCTTGACCAAAAAATGTTGACCTTGACAAAAACGTTGACCTTGACCAAAAAACGTTGACATTGACCAAAAAAACATTGACCTTGACCAAAAAATGTTGACCTTGACAAAAAACGTTGACCTTGACCTAAAAACGTTGACCTTGACCAAAAATCATTGACCTTGACCGAAAAAAATTGACCTTGACCGAAAAATGTTGACCCAACCTGACTTTGACCTAACTCGCACTTCAATTCAATTCAAACCCAAGTCATTTAAACCAAATTCAATTCAAACCCAATCCATTCACTTCAATTCAATTCAAACCCAATTCATTCAGCCCAGTTTAATTCAAACCCAAATTCATTTCATCCAATCCACACTCAGTTTGTAAATTTCATTCAAACCCCAAAAACCCAAAAAGAACTTCAAACCATCAATTTATTCAAATTTCACCAAGTTTTCAAAGAAACCATTTTGTGGAATTTTAAAGGAAAAACTCTTATCACATCACAGAAAGCTCTTCTCAAATGCAGAAAGTTCTTCTCACATATACAGAAAGTTTTCTCCTAAGACATTTCCCAAAATCAGCGTCTCTTTATTGAGAATTCCGAACAACTTCAAGAGTTTTCAAACTTAGTTTTTAACTCAAATAAACGTTTTCAGGGGAACGAGAAATGTCTGACCCCTTCAAAACATTCCTTCTTGGTCAGAACATCACTTGTCTCCCTTTCCAAAATAAAAATCCGAGGCGGGGCGCTGGGGTCGTACCTCCCTTGTCACAGTCTGGATCTCTTTAGGCGGGGCATTAGGGTGACAAACCTCCCCTAATTGCAGCCTAGATTTTTACAAGGCGGGGGTGCTAGGGAAGAAACGACCTTCCTAGTTGCAGCCGGGATTTTAGAATCGTCTAGCTCCCTTCCGCTCGATTTCAATGTTTTCAGTTTTTAACGTTTAAAACCCGGGAGTTAGAGACGTTATTGGGGTTCGACCGAGAACATCTCATTCATGATGTTTCTCTCTGAATCCTATTTTTTGACATAAATTCATTGCCCCATCTTTCGAGCCTCGGCACTTACATTAATTAAGTGTCGTGTTCGAGGGGGTACATAGGGCAATCCCTCGGGATTATCCGCCCTTTTACAACAAAAATGATTTTTTTTAGTTTTAAAAACTTTAAGAGAGACAATGTTAAATAAACCAATCCAACCCTTCCCATAGAACCTCAGATACATAAACATTTCTCAATCCTCCTCTGAACCAACTCCAAGGCACATAGGACCTCCAATTCTTGAATAATCCCGAACAACCTTAGTCATCAGAAACCTGAAACATCTTCAAAACCCGAAAACCTGCAAACCAAGTATCCTCTTCCATACTCTATCGTCCTGAAAACCCGAATTCCTCTTCAACCACCTTCGACTTCCCAAGACACCTCAAGAACCCGACCATTTCAAAGTCCGAGCTTCACAAACTAAAAAACTCCTCAATTCCACCAAAAATGACCAAAATGCCCTTTTACTCCTCAAAACTTCCATCATCCTCTTAATCCCGTGAAAGCCAAAACGACCTCAAGCCCCTCAAAACAATCAAGACCTCTCAACACTTCAACCAAACCAACTACAAGACCAGCCTATTCTTCAACTCTTATAAATCATCTATTCCTCAACCCACACTCAGTCCTATCCTTTGGCTTTTAAATGAATCTCTCTAAAAGGTTTTGAAAGAAGGTAATCCCGACAATTGGAGACCGAGGTTTCCTCGGGCACCAATCCGAAGTCGTGGTCGTTACCACTTCTAGGGGTGTAACCCAGTGTGAACCCACAATAGAATCTCTGTAGTGACCAGATAAGTCCTATCCATAGGTAACAAATCACAGAGTCAATTAACGGTTCTTAGATTCCTTCTCCTCCCTTCCTAGTTCCTTAGGTCAAACTAGGTGGCTACTCTAGTCAATTCCGCCTTACAAAGGCATAAGTCCGCGTGGGGCCCATTGAGAGCGGGTGTAGTGTGCACACTTGCACTCTCCTTTGTGCTTTCTGGGAAAGACGGACGATTCAGTAGGTATTTGAGGGCTGCTAATTATAACAGGTTTTCACCCTCCACAGAATGGCATTTTTTAGGATCTAGGCTTTTCAGTCAGACCATGTTTAGATAGACCCCCTCATACCGAAAAAATCACCCTCCACACCATCTGTACAACCCAGTTTCAAGTCGCTGGTAGATATTGTCCGCCTGCAGCAGCTCACGGTTTTGTTTATGAGGATCAACCAGTTACACCACTAAAACATGTCTACCATGAAGGAGTCTCCACACCCGTATAAGGAATGCTTCATCCCCTCCAAACGGACAATATCTACCAGTGACTTGAAACTGGGCTGTTACAGATGGTATCAAAGCCAATGGTCAGATCGATGTGCTAACGGGCCTGCGAGGGCACTGGGCTCCCTTCATGGGGAGGGGGAGTGGTGTGCCACGAAATGGCTCCCACATCGGTTGTAGAGAGAACGAAGCCTTCCTTAGAAGAGTGTGAAGACTTCTTCATGGTAGACGCATTATGAGTGGAGTAACTGGTTGACCCTCAGAAACAAAACCGTGAGTTACAACAAAGCGGATAATATTTACCAGCAACTTGAAGTTGGATTGTTACACGTACATGTTTGAATGAAATTATGTACAAAATTTATTAGTTGTTGTGTATTTGTTGATGACAACATGTACATATGTTCTATCATGTTTTAGCTATTTTTGTTTCTCTTCTTCAAAGTTTAGTTTTCTGGTGTAAAAATGATAGTATTATGACCATATGGCACTTCATATTGTGTTGTATGCAATTTACATAGTTCTATTCCAATATAATACAAACAAACCACAATCAGTATATATTTTGTAGTGACATCTTCACATCAAGAAATAAATCATTTTTAATTCACCCTTAGTGATCCCTCTCAATCAGCTACTATGTTATTTCCCCTGTCTATATTATCCATTTGATAGTGTGCATATGAGGTTTAGAATTCCTTCAAGCAAGTTTTTCATTTTGTATATTGGATTCTAATAGGTAAGCTTTGGACTATTCTCCATCATATATACAGTTTTAAAGTTATCTAAGCACAAGTTATCATGCTCATCTGTACAGCTTCGTATGACCTTCTGTACAGCTTATTTTTATGGTCTGTGCACTATAACCCTTTAGGCTACTTAAACCTTAAACCTTCAATAAACCATCTACGGTTTAGAATTTTAGGGTATGTTTAGGGTTGGGGTATCTTTTGTGATCCATATTTATATTCTTATAACATTATAATTACCTCAATGGGTTTTTAGGGTATGAGGTTTAAGGTTTAGGGTTGTCAGATCCTAAACCTTGGCTTCAAACCCAAATATTAACCTTCTACGATGTAGCATTCCTAAGGTAAGTGCAGGGCTTAAGGAATATTTTATGATTCATATTTATACCCTTATAACAATTCATTTATCTCGACATATTTTTAGAGTTTGAGTTTAAGGTTTAGGGTCATTAGACCCTAAGCTCTTGACTTTAAACCTTAAATTAACCTTCGATGATTTAGCATTTAGGGTAAGGGTGTAGGGTTTAGGATATTTTTTTTGTGTTTCATATATACCATTATAGCATTTTAATTATTTTGGCTGTTAGATTTAAATTATTCATTACTTAAAATAGTGCTAACTACATTGCGTTGAGCAAGGATTACTTGACATTATGTTCTTTTTTTCTTTGACACTATTTCAGTTATCCTTCTCATACTTTGTACAATTTTCTACATTGTGTGTACAGTTTTAAATGTATTGTAGTAAAAGTTTTTATGCTCATGTGTTGACTTTGTGTGACCATTTGTGCTTTATGTTATGGTTTGTGTATACTCCTTTAGGCTACTTTAATCCTAGACCTCAAACCCTTAAATAAACCTTCAACGATTTAGCATTCCTTAGGTATGTGAAGGGTTTATGGTATCTTTTTGTGATTCAGATATACCCTTATTACATTTCATTTATCTTGACAGGGTTTTAGTGTTTGATGAGTTTTAGGGGTTAGAGTCGTTAGACCATAGACCCGTGATTTTAAACCCTAAAATAAATCTTCAACGATTTAGCATTCCTAGAGTATGTGTAGGGTTCAGGGTATCTTTTGATTCATATTTATATCCTTATAACATTTCAATAATCTCTACAGGTTTTTAGGGTTCAAGCCACTTGTCCTAAACCTCAAACCCTAAAATAAACTAACTTGGAAGGGTATGGTATTTTCTGTCCTTCATGTGAGCTTCATCTTAATGGCAGTTTGGGTTATTTATTTAGGTTCAGTTCGGATCGTTCTGATTTAGGTCAGTTTAAGATTATTCGATATTAAGGTTCGTGTCTGGTTTAAATCGGGTGAATTTAGTTTTTTAGTTATGTTTGGGTTTGTCATATTTTGGGCCGTGTTCGGATTGGTTCGGTTAATCCGGCTTGGATGAGACTCGATTGAAATAACAAATTAAGTTATTTATGTAATAGTTATGACATAATGAGATTTAGGTGACTTCAGTCTGGATGACTGTGTATCAGATCATTTTAATTTAAATGACTTTTTATTAGACTTATTTTACGATTTAGGGGTCGTTCGACCACCATGATTCAGATATGCACTAGATTAATGTTACTTTTCATTAAAGTTATATACATATGTCAATTTCTAATTGGCTTGTAATCTGACCAGACTCATAAAAAGTGTACCATATACACATATCTTACTATAATTCACTAACTACACACACCTTAATCCGCCTTTATTTTTTCACAGGTTTTGCTGCTTTTCACAGCCTGGGCAAACGGCCCCTTACTTTGAATTGGTTTGTATTGATTCATATTTCAGATTATTTTTAACATTATATTATTGTTCACTTTTCAGTTTCAGAACAAATTGTTTCGGTTCAATTTTTTACGGGTGACTTTTTGTGATGTCAATATGTTCTGAATTGACTGTCATGTTTACTATTTGGATATATCGTTTTGACTTCAATATTTAACATATAAGATAAAATAATTTTAAAAATTTAAGTTTTACATATGACACTAGTAGGAAAACAACCTTTTCTGCGGTTGTAAAAGGCCTATTTCGGCGGTTTACAACCGCAGATATGAGCACCGCCGAAATAGACCTCTGCCATTTGACCGTATACATTTGACCCGACCACCTATTTCGGCAGTTTCTTATATAGAACCGCCGAAATAGATACCCGCCAGAATAAGGGATTTGACTGAATATGGTTGACCCAATGACCTATTTCGGCGGTTCTCTAGTAGGAACCGCCAAAATAGGTAATATTTTTTTTTGTTTTTTCCTTTCCAGCTTATTAATGCACCCAAATACACCATAAAATTAAACAAACCTGTAAAGACATTGTATAATGCTGCCACCACAGTGGGGCGCCTTAGTGGCATACTATAAACCCATAAAGCGGCCACAAACATCGACCAGCATCAATAAATGCAAGAAAGAAATCAAGAAAATTCATAACAAAAATAAGGATTAGTTGTACACTTCACCACACTCACCACACCACACTCCATTACAATATGCAATTCACTACGTTTCAATCTAATGAAATACATAATGACACAACTAACGTTCAACGCAAACTAAATTAAGAGAAACTAAGTACAACGATGGAGATAAATTCTGCCCAATCCTCGAGGATTTCAGATATGTGCCTCTCTTCATAATTTCCTTAGCCCACGAGTTCTTCGAAAGTCTTGAACAAACAAAAATGAATAGTACTAATGAGACACTACACAAAGAATGACAAAGAATAAAAATACATATAAACCAAGACTTTCAAAGATCGTTTTATACCTTGTCCAATGAGTGTTTGGCCAAAAACTTGGATGATGCTACTAAGTCATGCATAAACCTCATAACATAGTAACCACATTCTGATCCACCAGGCTGTACTGGACACTATACATTCACACATAGACGTATCAGTCATACTTGCAGGTCTACTATTAACATGTTAACTATTTGTACAAAATATGTAAAACTACCTTCACTGCAGTCCAAGGGATGCGCTTCGGTTGCTTTTGCAATGAAAGCAGTGCAGCTTTGAAGACACTATACAAAATAAATAGTTTGAATGTAATACAAAAATTAATCAAATTTAACGAAAAATTTATTAAGTTATGACAATTGTTGTATAATTTAAATAGCTCACTTCATTAGGGCCGGTGTGCTATCTGGCTTCTTGGCACTCGTACCATGTGAGTCAAACTGAAAGAATCTCGGGTACTTCATGGCCAAAACCAACAACGACCAATGACGACTGCTCACGTAATGAATAAAATTGAAATCATAACACGGATAACATAACTTATAAATAAAACGTAATAAGATATGGAAGTATGACTTACCCTTGATAATATGGCAGCATAATGTATAACTTGTCTGCACATTCAAATATTGTGTTCGTCAAGTACCGTAAAAGACCTTCAAGATCCATTGACATAGTCACTTCACAGCAAGTAGCAGGGCATAGGAATCCGAAGCTGTTAGTCTGATGATCTCGTATCGCCTTAGAATGCACATGCCTGCACCATAAAGACAACAACATCAGTGAACGCGTTAAAGTACAAAAACTAATCAATTTCATTAATATAGGAAAAGGTATGAGATCGCTCACATGCTAGCTGACTTCAGAATTGACACATTTAACCAGTCTCTCTTGAATACATCAACAAAGTCAGACATATATATCAAACATATGAGTCTGCCCTTCGGGTTCGTGGTGGTGAAAAATACCCTGGGTATCCTCCACATGGATCCTATCACTCTGAGGTGACGTCATCACAAGGCCGAGTGCATAAGTCTCATGTTCTATGACAACCCATCCAATATGTTCTTCTCTACTAAAGCAGGTCTCGTCATGAAATTGAGATTGGAGGATGCCTCGTGAGAGCTGGTGTGGCAACACTTTTTTCTTTCCCTTTAGAAGTTTTTTTCGACTTGACATTTTCCTAAGTTGTTGATTAATTAAGTTCAAGTGAATCACTTTAAACCATATACTAATTGAAATATTCAATAATTATAATTTTAGAGTAGACGTTAATTGTGTTTACCTGGCCCGGGATTTTGACCCACGTACCCGGCTATGGATTGTAGCTGTTTGAACAGAGCGAAGTGTCTTTATCTGTGGCAGAGGTACCGGTATAGCAACATCAGCATATTCTGTCACATAATCATCCATAAGCACCCGGACATACCCCTATCGTAGTGGTCCACCATTCACGATGTCTGTAGGAGATGAGGGAAACAATTTATCCCACGCCACCTTAATATCCTCACCTCCCATCGGCATGAACAACGTGCATTCAACGGGTTCCTGAACATTAAGTAGAGAAGGGTTAAACGAACACAATCGAAGTAAAGAGATGATAATAAATAATTTATTTTCTAAGTTAATGTGTCTAACCTTAATAGATGCATATGGATATGGATCTATCGACTGCACACTACTCTGCCGTACTAGTGTGCCCTCCTCCCCATCAGCTGATGGTGCAGGGGATGGTCTAGTCACCTCCTAACTGCTGCACATCTATGAGCATATTTTGAACATCTCCTCTACGACCAACTGATGAAGATTCTGCTTAAGCCTCTGCTCAATATCAGCAGTAACCTTCAAATGTTCCTCATAGCTGATTATCTTTCCTTGTGAGCCTTTCCTAGACCCCGGATTGCCAAAAGCTTGGTGGTGGATACCAACTTGTCCACCAAAACCAATAGCGCGACCAGGATGATCCACCTTTCCAAGAGCACGAGAAAGGGGATCATATTGTCTGTTCGGAGTCCAAGAACCCTCAATAACTTGAGAGTTTAACTCTTCCTATAAAACACAAAAATAACAAAATTCATTAATCTACAGTTACACACAAACAAATATTAAACTTATGTACATAAATTAGATACTCACCATTTGATTCATAATCTCTCTCGTGGCATCATCGTACTGCGGATTTTCCGGCGTCAAGTTTTTTGGCACTCCACTCAACTTCCACACCTTCATCCTCTTGTCGCTAGGAGCCACATCCGTTAGAAGCAAGCCCTTTTGCTCCCACTCTGGTACGCATTCGGCAATACTTTTACCACCGAAGTGATGTGGGTATAGAGATTTTTCTTCGCATTTTCCTGCTGTTTTGCATGAATAGCCTACAAATACATATATAACGTGTAAGATACAAATAAAGCAAATAAAACTGCCATAATGTATAAAAGACAGTGTTGAATATTAAACTACCTGGTACTCCGCGTGTGATGATACTCCACAAACCGCGTCCACTGCTCCTCAGTGATGCCCTCGTACACCTCCCAGGGTGGAAGTTCATCGCCTCCTTCTGCATCATCCGATTCAGGGTCTTGATACGCAGCACCATGAATGTACTTGTCAGAGAGCCATTTCCTATGGTTGCGGAACTGTCGCCCCATTTTTTCAGGACATAGTCCTTAAGAGAAGGATCAATGCAGAAATGACCCTACATAAACAATTATTAGTCATTTAGTAACACAATAACGAGAAACTCTAAAATCATATAACATATTATCAAAAAATACCACCTGTAGACGCTTGGAACATAGTGTCCTTCAATGATTGTGGCACTTGCTTCCAATTGTGATTTATGTCGCAGTAACTCTTGACCAGGTGGTCAGCATATGCAATATAATCAGTCTTCCAATTACCGTATGGCTGGTTGAACTCATTGCACTGCATAGGCTTCGTGGGGGGGGGGGCTTATTAGCCTTCAGTGCACGGATGGCACCTCTCTTCTTCACCTTCTGTCCGGAGGAGGAGGAAGCTACTGGCTCTGTCACCTGCTGTGATGGACAAGCCTCATCCTCCTGTGGGTGAGTTGTCTTCCCCTTCTTTCCTCCTCGTGTGACCCGTTTTGCTGGTCTCTTCTGATGAGGATCAGCTTCTTCCATAGGGTCATCGTGATCAGTCTGTCAGTAAAGATAAGTTAGTCAAATTAATTGGATGAATTTATAATGTAAAGACAATGTTGAACAAGTCAAGGAAAATATTTAACATAACATTACCATAACCAACAAATAATCAAGTCGTAAAACAAATGTACAACTACTAGCACTAGCTACCTGACATAAATACTTCTATAATTGGTGTTATCAACCCAAACACCCTTGTCATGGTCTAATCGTGCATAAATCAAGTCGCTTTGAGTATCATCATTTAAATCCCGCAACCCCGTAGGAAACAATGTTGTTCCTTCAAGCGTCTCATTCTCATCATCATCATCCTCATTTTCATTTTCAATCAGAACCGGTCTTCTACCTGGAAGAACAACAGACCATCTGGAGTCTTTTGGATCCTGAACATACCACACTTGGTCACAATCTTTTCCTATAACAAACTGATCATTCTTAAAACTGGCACGTGTGAGATCAACCAAGGTAAGCCCTCCATCGTTTTGGATTCCACGTCGGTTGTCCACCCATTTGCAGCGGAACACTAAAAACGAATCAATATGGTAGTCTAGCTCCCAAATGTCCTCGATAACACCGTAATACCAACTAGAGCTCTTCACTGGTTGAGAACGGTTACTGATGTGGTACTCATTGAATGCCGCTTCTATTTTTACTCCACTGTTCTGGTTTATTGATTTAGCATCTTGGCGTGTAGTGTAATAAGTATACCCACTAATGTCATACCCCTCAAATGATTAATATTAGGTTCAGGTCCTATTGCTAAACATCTGATTTCTTCACTGACAACTTCTGAATTTGATGACGCTTTTTCAAAGACATAATCTTTGAACCATTGGACAAACATTCAGTTTTGTTCTTTCGTAAGCTAAAGATGGTTTCTGGTAGGATTTTGTTGTCTCAACTCATTCATATGAGTATCAAAGAAGGGTTCAACCGCCTCAAGGTGTTGTAACACAAACAGATGTGCTTGATGAATCAGTTAACGTGGTACTTGCACAATCTTTCTTTCAATGACACCTTTGCCTTTATTCTGCCGTAGTGTCTTGGTTTTGGGATACCAATTGATTCTACTTTATTCAGATAATCAGTCACAAATTCTGTGAATTCCTCAGTCACCGTTGCTTCAATTTTTCTCCCTTTTGGTCGATATCTATTCCTCATTCTACCCTTTAGAATACCCATGTATCGTTCAAAAGGGTAAATGTAGCGTAAGTAGACCGGACCACAATATTGGATCTCTCGAACATTGTGGACTATCAAGTGCACCATTATGTCAAAGAACGATGGTGGGAAATACATCTCTAATTGACATAATGTGACCACAATTTCACGTTGTAGATCATTGAGAGAGTTTACATCAATTTACCTTGCAACAGACAACATTGAAGAACAAACACAATCGGTTAACGTATTTCTAACATCATTTGGCAATATCCCACGGATTGCTACTGGTAGAAGATGTAACATCAATACATGATAATCATGAGATTTCATGCCTAACAGTTTCAAATCCTTCATCGATACAATGTTCTTCCAGTTTGAAGAATATCCAGACAGTACTTTTACCGAGTGTAGACATTTGCAGAAGCTGATCTTATCATTCTTTGAAAGTGTGTGTAGCATGCAGGAGGTAGGTATATTCGTCTCTCATTCTCCTGTGGGTGTAACTCTTTTCTTATACCCATGGCTTGCATGTCTTTTCTCACTTTCAATCCGTCTTTCGTTTTACCGGGTATGTTGAGCAAAGTCCCACTCACTGCCTCACCAACGTTCTTTACGATGTGCATGATATCCAAACAGTGTATGACAGGCAGATGATGCCAATACGGTAAATCCCAGAAGATAGAGCATTTTTTCCAAATGTTCGTTGCCGGTTTCGATGTGTTCCAAAGACGTTCTCAATGTCCTTAACCTTTGCATACACTTCCTCAGAGGTCAAAGGTAGACGGGCCACACGAGTCTCGGCCTCACCATTGAACAGTTTCTTCGTCTTACGATAAGGGGATCTTCAGGTAGAAAACGTCAATTACACATGTAAACATTCTTACCACAATTTTGTAAATGGTCCGAACATGTGTCATCCTCGCACACCGGACATACAAATGTTCCTTTCACAGTGTATCCAGACAAGTTCCCGTATGCAGGGAAATCGTTGACCGTACAGAACAACAACGCCTTAAGCGTGAAATTTTCCCTTGCATAAGAATCATACACCACGGTTCCCTCATTCCACAACAACTTCAAATCATCAATCAATGAGGCGAGGTATACATCAATATTATTACCTGGCTGCTTGGGCCAGATATCAAAAGTGATAACATTATGTACCTGTGTTTCATACACAACCATGAAGGCAAATTGTAGATCACTAGTAAAACGGGCCAAGTACTGTGTTGACTGCTTAATGTGCCGTACGGGTTCATCCCGTCAGTACATAGCCCAAGCCTCAAATTCCTATCTTCACCCCCAAAATGTTCTTTGAACCGTCTATTGATGTTTCTCCACTGAGGTCCACTGCTGGATGTCTTAATTTCTCATCACTCTTTCTACCCTCTGCGTGCCATCGTAAGTTCTTTGCATCTTTCGGATTCACAAACAACCATTTGAATCTGGGTATAATCTGCAAATACCATAGTAGTTTAGCTAGCGGGCTTTTTTTCTGAACGGAGGAGTACTCACCATCTTTATGCTTATACCGGGACAACGAACATTTCGGGTAATTGTCCAGATGTTCGTATTCACCCCTGTACAACACACAGTTGTTTGGACACGCGAGAATTTTTTGTACTCTACTCCCATTGGACACACCCATTTCTTTGCCTCATAGGTGGTGGTAGGGAGACCATTCTCATCGGTGGTAGCATATCATGAATCAGCTCGAGGAATGCCGTGAAACCTTTGTCACTCAATCCATATCTTCACTTCAGGTTGAACAAGTTCAATATAGCAGTCAATTCGTGTACTTAGTGCACGTAGAATACAATGTCGTCTTGGATGCGTCCAACAACCTTTGATACTCATCCTGTCGGTCGACAAAATTATCCTCAACGTTATCAAGCATCTCGTTTATTTGCTCATCATGATAAGTCGGCTCACTGTCATTGACTCCGGAAGCACTTGGGAGTTCCGACTCGACAAAATCAAATGTGTGGTCGGTTCTCATCCTCTTCCTATCATTAATGTACGAGGACCCGACATTATGTTCATCACTTTCTCCATGAAAAATCCATCTCCTATAGTGTGGCATGAAACGCGAGTCTTCAGATGGAATTCAATTTCCCTAATGTTTGAAAATTTCCTTGTGACACGCAGTCAACACAAGGACAAGGTATTTTCTCCGCCGTTGTCATGTCCTTGTGCTGCACTGCCGCTTTGCAAAACTCTTTCAACATGTTGTCATAGTGATCCCCTCGATCACCGTACATCCAGTCACGCTCCATACTATATTTGAAACACAAACCGGTACGATTGATACCGTATATTCAAAATGAAAATGTTTTTGTACCATGGATTGTATTTGTTTCTATGTATTTATACTCTAATGAAGCGTGACTGGATGCATATTAAATAAGCTAGCTACCCTAACTCTAAGGTTTCAACCTAAATTATATACTAGCACCTATATTATCTGAATACATAATCACAATTATCAAACAAAAAGCAAAGTTTAGTTGCTTACTTGTACACAGAAGAGGAAACTACAATGGGTGATAGAAGAAGATGGAAAATAAGAGAGGTGGTTCAAGGACTTAAATGTGGTGAGACATGATAAAGACAAAATTTAGATATTGTTATACATATACACATACATCAAACAATATTAATTACAAAGAGATTTTGTTAAAAAAATCAGCATGACCTTTGCATAATTTTACCTATCCCATGCTTATTATTAAGCATTCACCAATCATTCAACAACACAAATTCCATCACAAATCAAACTAATACCAAATTTATTCATCCAACCAAATTTCAATAATTTGTGGAAATACAAAGTATAAAAGAGAAAAAGATAAGTTAGATTATATTACTGGTTCTTCCACTCTGCTTTCAATCTACCGTGCAATGAATGGGGAAATCTTAAGCACTTCTCTATAGATAGAATAGAAACTCATTAGTTTATGTATGTTAATTGTTCGTAATTAGGATTGCAAAATTATATATAATAAGCTAAAAAGATGAAGATGTAAATTGAGTATATTACGGATTCACAAATGAAGTGTATTCAGCCCCGTACGACTTCAATCTGGTGAGCCCATTTAGTGATTTCCCCTACAAAGGCATAACCACACAAAATGAGCAAAAATAAAACAAAAATAAAACTATAAAATTAATAGACTCGAGATAAAATAAAAACGCAAATAAAAATTGAAAAAAATAAAATTAAAACTTATCAAGTAAATATATCCTAATTGAACTAAGAGAAAAGATAAATGAACTACATACTATTAAACCTACAAAATTAAATTTGAAAGCTAAAAAAATAATTATGTAACTTAATACGAAACTAATTCAAGTAATGACAAAATAAATAAAATAAACAAGCAAACCGCAAAATCAAAAACGAAAAGCAAAAAATCCGAATAAATACTAAAAGTCTAAAACGAAATCAAGCGTAATCCTAACTAATCAAATTTGACGTATAATTAAACAAAGTAAAAATAAACAAGAATAAAAAAGAGTAATGAAAAAAAACATGTAACAAAATTTTAAAAAAGAAAGCAAATTAAAACTTAGCATGTAAATATATCCTAATTGAACTAAGAGAAAAGATAAACGAACTACATACTATTAACCTACAGAATTAAATTTGAAACCTAAAAAAAAGAATTATGTAAACCTAATACTAAACCATTTCAACTGATGACAAAATAAATAAAATAATTTTCAACACTTGCTCTAGTTTTTAAGTTCTCATTGTTACAGATTTTGTTCTCATTCCTACCACTCCATGTTCCTTCAACTAATGTCATCTAGCACACACTTGCCTTATCTTCACCCAAGGTTCTACTCAGTTACCCAATTCTCTTCTAAATCAAAACCAAGGTGGTTAACCATTCAAGCTTACCTCTACAAACACCTAGTTACTCTAGGTTCTTTTTCCTCAACTCTAACACTTAAGTCATCTAATTTCTAGGACAATTTTGACAGAGTTTCCCCTATAATTTTAGTATTGCCAACACACAATTTCAGCTCACCAACTCATTTCTAATATCCACAACAATCTTAAGCACTAACACACATTAAATTTCTGCACAAACTCATCTATTTCCCCTTGGCTTCCAAGCCCTTTAATCATCATTTTATTAACACTAAAACAACTCAATCTCTCCTCATTATACAATAACACCACTAATACTCAAAGCAATGTAAATTCCTCATATTCAAGCAATTAAAAATGAAAAGCAAAATGCAAAATCAAAAACAAAAAGCACAACAATCCGAACAAATACTAAAAGTCTAAAACGAAAGCAAGCGTAATCCTCACTAATCAAATTTGATGTATAATTACACAAAGTAGAAATAAAACAAGAATAAAAGAAAAGTAATGAAAAGTAAAAATCAAAAACAAAGGCACAACCACACAAAATGAGCAAAAAAACCACAATTATTCACTCAAACATTTTGTCGAGCACCTTGTGTGCACATATAATTTCACTTCTACAATACTACATATATACACAAATTTCATACACTCCACTACTTCAATCATCCACATTCACATTCAACCACAATTTCAGCAACAATCACAATAAATCCATAAATTTAGGTCAAAATCGAACTTACCTTCTTCTCCCTCAGTTCGACTAGCTGCTGCTGTTGTTGTTACCACCCGAATGAAGCTGGACGGCGGCAACGAAGCGGCGGCGACGAGGACGGCGGACGCAGGAGGAGGAAGACCGGATTCGCTTGTTCAGTCGCTTCTTCAGTCGCACACAGCAGCAGTTCGAAGAGAAGAAGAATGAAGCGTCGGGTAAAATGCGACGATTGGGTAAGGGGTGTTAATAAAAGACCTATTTCGGCGGTTCTTAAGCCGAAATAGGTCTTCGTTTTTTTTTTAAAAAAAATATCGCGGACCTATTTCGGCGGTTTTTACGTTACAACCGCCGAAATAGGTGGTCCATATTTAAAAGTAAAAATAAAACGGACCTATTTCGGTGGTTTCTGCTAAACCGCCGAAATAGGTCCGAAATATTTTTTAAAAATAGAAAAAGACCTATTTCGGCGGTTCTTACGTAAGAACCGCCGAAATAGGTACCTGAATTTTCAGAAAGAGCCCTATTTTGTGGGTGGAAAAAGCAGAAGAAACATGGCTTTCAACAGCAAAATATGAGCGAAGGAGAAATAGACCATTTTTGTACTAGTGTGATTTCTTACATGATAAGTTATATATTACAAATTTTAATTTTATAAAGTTATTTTATTTTATATGGTTAATATTGAAGTGAAAAAACATGTCATAATATAAACAGGAATGTCAATTTAGAACAAGGGAGTATATTGAAGAAAAAAGTACTACTATGCGTATGAACTAAGACGAAACGACGACACGTCTTGAAAACGGGAGGAACTTAGCTTTAAATTCTTCTGTTGCATTCCCTAGTACTTCCTGCTTTTCGTCTTTTTCTGCATAAGGATATACACGACACTCTGTCTTTCACCGACTCTCAGAGCTCCGGGAATTTTTTTGAAGGAGCTAAGTCACAGCGCCGATTAATTTGCAGGTCATGTCATACATTTATTTCCCTCTTTCTCGCCATTTTTAAAAATTCTGTTTCTCCGAGGAGATTATTGTCTAACTTTCTCTGCTCCGTCTACTGCATGCAAGGCCTTTGAAAAATCAATTAACTGTGGGGGGTTTTGCCACACACTTGAACGATTCAGAACTGCTAGCTCGAAGCTCAGCCAATTCTCTTGCTGTTGAGTGGCGTGTGGAATTGAAGAAGATGACTCTGAAAATATTCTACTTCTTTTTGCTTTCGCCTACAAGGCTTGAACGAATTATAGTTGCACTTGTTATCTGCACGTGATTAGTGCTGAACCCATTTAGTTTCTGTTTATAAGTTTTCTTTCTATTACCTTCTGAAAATCGTGCGACTTTGCTGCCATTTAATCTTCAAGTTTAAGAGGAGAATGTAGATTGTTGGGCATGGCAATGTTTGATGAATTGCTGTCTCTGCATGTAATTCATTTAACGGAGGGAGATAGAGGTAGTAAGTGAAAATCCACAATAACCTGCGTCTGAAAACTTTTCTGAGATGATACCTATTCAGTAGGAAGGCACTGCTTAATCATCTCCTGATTTATTTATTTTTTCCCTTTTCTGTGCAGTTGTAGAAAAAAATGCCAGAGTTACAAGGGGAAGTCATACCATAAGATCCCACGGGAGGCGGGTAGCAAGAATCCATCTCAGAGATTGGCTAATCCTTCTGCTACTTGCCTTCCTAGACGGTGGATTAAATGTGATTGAGCCATTTCATCGGTTCGTTGGCAGTGGAACGCTGGAAGATCTCAAGTTTCCACTCAAACACAATACTGTACCCTTCTGGGCTGTTCCGGTATGTTTAATTTCTCAGAGCACAAATAGCTATATATGACTAAAACATGAATATTGACTTGAACCTTCTACATATTGCAGTTAATTGCAGTATTCTTGCCTTTTACTGTCATTCTTGTACGCTATTTCATCAGAAAGGATGTCTATGATTTCCATCAAGCAACCTTAGGTACAACACTCCCTTTCCTATGTAAAATTACGAAGCAATGGGATGGGAAGAAAGTAACAAGGGTAATGGTGCTCTGTTCATGTACAGGGCTGTTGTTTTCAATTCTTATCACTGCTGTTATGACCGATTCAATCAAAGATGCTGTAGGCCGGCCTCGTCCAGATTTCTTCTGGCGTTGTTTTTCCCAGTGGGAAAACCAGTACTGGGTTCTATTTTTTACACCTCAAAACTCCTTTTTTCTTCTTATATCCCCTTCTTTCTTGTTGTGGTACAGATTGCACTTTCCATGCGTTTTGTCTAGTTACTGCTTATAATTATAAATGAACCCCTAGTTTTTTGATCGAGACTATGGAGGTTGTAATGTGCAATGGGACACAGAGTATAATCAAAGAGGGTTACAAGAGCTTCCCCAGTGGTCACACTTCATGTAAGCAAAACTCATACTTCATCCTAGTAGAAACACTTCTGCTTCACTTGACAACTATCTGAGCTTAGCTGTTCTCAGATGATGCCCTTCGTCACTAGCTGTTTGTGGCATGAAAATTAAGAACCAGCTCATTCTTTTGATCCATTTTTTACTATCAATGCAAAAATTTCGTTCCACAGGGACTTTTGCCGGGCTTGTTTTTCTTGCACTTTATATAGCAGGGAAAGTCCAGGCGTTTGACAAGAGTGGTCATGTTGCAAATCTATGCTTATTTTCTCACCAATACTCGTTGCTTGTCTCGTGGGTGTCTCTCGGATCGATGACTACTGGCATCACTGGCAAGATGTCTTTGCTGGGGCGCTTCTTGGTATCCATGTTTGCTGGAGATCAACTAAATTTGCTTCTGTTCTTGCTTTTTGCTATAAAATAGTCCCACCTTATAATTGCTGTATGTACTTTATTGTTTGACAGGTTCTGTAGTTGCTGTACTTTGCTACCTGCAGTTCTTTCCTCCTCCCTATGATGATGATGGTAAGCATATGTAGCCCCGACAACACACCCACCTCTCAATTTCCTCGCATTAATTATATTCGGGAGACTGGTTTTCTAGATTACACAAACGATTGGCATAAAGTATCAGTACCTTTAACCTTTGGAGCATCCAAGGCTTCTTAAATCCTTCTGTTTTCAAAATTATAACAGGTTGGGAGCCTCATGCCTATTTTCAGACGTTTGCTGAGTCCACTAACATAGACATACAACCTTCGAACTTGGGCAGAATGTCCCTCAGCGTCCAACCTGTGGTTGCTGACATCCAATCTGAACATGTCATTGAAGTGTCTACACTGAGTAGCCAAGGTAACCTTCAAGATTCCGCAGGATCAAGCTCAGATGGACCCCAACTTATGGAAAGACAATAGCAAGGCTTGTCATGCTTTTACCTTCATTATGACCGTTTGCTAGCTAGTTTTATGTTCTTGTCTTGGTCTTGAGTGTAAATCCTGCTGTGTGCAATCTTTGTGTAGTTTTTGTTCCTTTAGGTTATTTGGATGTAAATTTTAGGTTTACTTTTTTTGATAATTACAGTAGCGGGTAGGTTTTAACCCAAGACCTTTGGTTCCATGATACCACCCTCTACCGACCAAGCCACTAGCCTAGAGTGCTTCCTCTTTCGTTGGTCCTTGCTCTTGTGCAAGAAAATGTCGGTAAAAATATGTCGGCTGAAGTGTGAAGTGGATATCCGTTCTTAACATCATACTTCTCTTATTTTTGTTGTGTATTTTTCCCTTGAGTTTTTTATTGTACTAACTATTGTTGTGCTTACTTATCTTTTGTGGTTCAAGTGTGCATATTTATCATAGCTTGAAATAACTAATCGAACCAATCTTTGTGCTACAAGCAGTCCTCACATCCCTTTGCTCAAAGCATGGATGGATGTGCGGGGCACTCCACTGAATGAACACCTTCCCTAGTGGAGCAACCCCAGTGCCAAGGCACCTTCAGTGGGGATGCACTAGCGTGGGGCCATGCAGTGCACTCACCATCACCAGGACCATCTTGGTCATGCCGGACACAATCCCGACTTAGTGTTGTCCCTCCGCACTCCCGCAATTGTCCAAGTGCGGAACCAGTCATACGACAAGCGTATGCTGGCCTAACTCAATATCAAGGACACCGGCAGAGGGGGTGAGATCCCGAAACCGTTGGAGCCCACTCCCCAACTATAGATAGTGGGACATGTCAATAGACATGTTCTAGGCACTCACGTGTTTAGCCGGGTGCTCTCTAAGCAGCCCGGGTTGCCTCACGACTAGTTCACCTAGCCACCGGTGTGGGCTGCATGGGCCCAACACCGCCAAGGAGTCCAAGCGCCCCGACATCCCCATTTGTAAATATATTGTAGCCATTGAGCCCTCGAGCACTTTGGTGTCCAGCCGGGACACAGCCGTGTAAGGCTGCCTGGGGATAGGTCAGGCAGAAACTGACCAGTTGTCACACGCTAAAATCAGCACTATGACCGGCAGGAATTAAGCCTAGTCCCTCAACCTCCTCTAACCTTCTTTTCTTCACTCGATGACTTAGGACCAAACAGGGATTCAAGAATGAGAATACCGCCCTCTTGTAGTAACTAGTTCCACTACGACCTTGTCCCTCCTGGACTTGTCTCTGATCAAGCCCGCAAGTGTTGGTGTCGTAGGACTAGAGGTAGGAATCCTGGAACACTCACGTTTATACACTTAGACCTTTGGGGAAGATCACTTCGAGTAACGTAGGAGTTTCTCTAAGAGAGAGATTACTTTTTGTTTGAGAGAATCCAATACCGATTGAGAATGCATGAATGTATGTGTCTCTCAAACTAATCTCCTCGCCTTTAAATAGGCCCTTGGCTAGTTAGGATAAAAGACGAATACCAAACTCCTTACCTTCCTCATTAATATCCATAACTCCCGTAACTCCCAACATAACTCCCCTTTTAGTTAAATGCATTCAAACCCTTTAACCATCTCTTAAAGAATTAATGTCAAGCAACTACTCCCTTTATAATGGTAGCGCATATTAACTAGGGGGGAGAGGAAACACCAACAGCCCACCTATTAAATTACCGCCTCACCAAGGAGTCAAGGCAGTCCAAAACCGCCCCTTTAATATTAAGTAACTCTCAACAATTAAACTCCTTAATTACAAGCATTAGATAAAGGAAGATGACAAGGCTAAAACCGCCCACATCTCTTAATTGAGAATCACCTCAATTTAATTCCTGAAACCGCCCAACAATGAAGGAGATGGAGTTACACTTTGAACTCCCATCAGTTGAATAATAAATTCAACCTCTTCAATGTAGTTTATGAATCTCTTTATCTGCTTAGTAATTATCTCAAGGATAGAGTTAAGTAAGCAATTATTATCTCGTAGTCACTCACAAGAAACAACACAGGGAATATCAAGGTAAACTCAATGTTCTACTAGAAAGGAAATTTCGCTTTCCAATATGGTAACTTAGTCAACATATTCTTCTACCAGCTTCTAGACAATATTTATTCAAGGGAGATAGGAGTTTCAAATCCTAGAAAGAGCAACCCACGTCGCGGCGCCTGACACCCACGCATTATATATCCTAACAAACCCACGCACATAGTCACGGCCAGTGCCCGTGTCAAATGTCTAGCGCATGCAGCCACAGCCGGCACCTAGTGCCCGTGTTACCCGAAGTTAAGCACACACTATCACAACTAGCACCCAGTGCCCGTGTCAAGCATCGCCCCGCGCATGCAGTCATAGCCAGTACCCGTGTATCATGCAGCCAGCACCTGTGTCACGCAATGCCGCGCCTCGTCATGACAACTACTTGTCAAGGGATGCCTGCCACGAACCACCTTGGCAACCTCAATGCCTAAGGATGTTTGGTCATGCCTGCCATAGCACGCCGGGTGGTACCGACATGATGCCCATAACAGCACGAAGCTATTTCCACCCACTTCTCATTATTGGTGAGCCTAGCTCACGGGCCAAGTCCTAGACTTGCCCACCTCGTCAGGTTCCCACGCATGACAAGGTGTTAGGGACTCGAACCCATCACTTGTCACCGCTGAGTCATTCACCAACCTCGTGACACGGCTGGACGTTGGGCCTCCGAGACGCACTGTGCCCAAATGGTGAAGCCCGACTTCCCACACTAGCAAGAGTCTTACACTTGGATAAATATGGGGTCACTGAGCTTAGCACATTCACTCTAGAGACGAGAACTATAACAACCTCCCCTAACTGAGCTTTGTCCGTCCTCAGCAAAGCCTCAAGTGCTCCCGGACTTGGAGATTATCGCCCAAGCTTCACAAGTGAGTGGCCTGATAACCTACTCAATTCAGGGTGAGTGCATCACTAGTGTCGTCACAAAAGTGAACCTTTCGATTCTCCATATCAGGTTCTCAAAGCTGTGATCCAATCACACTTCCTATATGTTGGCTAACCCTATAGTCCTTGGCGCCACTCTCGGAGTCCACCCTTGACTACCTTGCTTCGATACCTGCCCAAGAGTCTTGACATCGCCACATGTCCAGCACGACTCGGCACCGATAATCAACCCATCGTCAATCCTCGAAGTTGTCCAACAACTCTCGACTTTCCCCAAGGCAGTCCACAAAACGCCCTAGTACTCCTTGGCTCTCCCCCAAGACAGCCCTTCGATTGGATACCATGCCAGGCGCTATCATGCCACCCACTGCACGACCACCATGCTTTTGGACACCTTCACTTGGAGAGGCCCGCAGATGCTCCAAGCACTTGTGGGTTATGGGCCCTCGCATCCACATGCTTCCTCCCTGGCCTAGCCCTCTCATGCTAGCCAACTTTTCTTCGGGTTGTTCCTCTTCCAATTGGATTCCTATATGTGCCTCCAAGGCCATATCAAAAATCCAGCCCGGTTTTCCCCCCCAACCATTCCTCGGCCCCGCCTTTAGTTCTTGAACCTTGCTGCTCTTAACGCTTGCCACGGTAGAATATCTTGCTCGACAGGTTAGGTAACTCAAGCCTAGATTCCCACGCCATAGCTAGACTCATATGCCGCTACTAGAATGCCATCTTCCATGGTCTCCTTAGCCCTACCGATGGGGTACTTTGTCAAATACTCAGAGTTGACAACCCATCGACTCAATGATTCTAGTTAGTTCACATCTACTATGCCCATGTGATTTGGCATTAGTCCACCAACTAACCGTATCTAGCTCACCTGAAAGTATGGTATCACCCAATACTTTGAAGATCTACCTCTTGTTGTCGCACAACAATCACCTTGCAATTCTAAGCAAACTTAACTTTATCAGCACTTCTTGGTTCGAACTACAAAAGGAATGAAAACACGGTAGTATTCCAACTACGAAGGACAACTTGAACGAAAATAAACTAACAACCAACTCAAATGTCATCTCTAAACATGAAGTATGCCTGAATTCAAAATAACGAGAGACGAGACACCTATTTCAAGCTATCCACGCTACCATCTCTAGAACTCTCCTCGGTGCGAAAGCTCCTCACGAGCGCTTGAACCAACTGGTGATCTCCCACAGAGGTGTGAGTCCATAGACCCAAACATGCATAGCTCCACGCCGATCCATATGTGATTCTGGAATACCTCGACGCTTGTCTTGGCCTTTCGAGCAAAGGTTCCCCTAGAATCATGGGGCAAGAGACAAATCCAAAAATCAAAAGTAATATAGCCTCCCCACGAACCTATCTTCACATATGTCTTGACTCTTCCCCATGTCTCTGCAGCAACCTCATCTCCCATCCTGATACGTCTTGTATTAGGAGCGATAGGTAGCTTAAGCTCTCTGGCCACACGCAGACTCAGACAATTGCATCCTGCTCCGGTATCGACCAAAGCCATCACACATGCATGTCTCTCTATCAAGGAATCAACATATAGCAGTGTGCTAGTCGGTTCTATAGCTGGGTAATCAACATGAACAACCGAGAGAGAAGGAAGGACAACACCTTCATAGTTCATCGGCGTTATAGTGGCCACCTGCTCACTCCTCGGCTCCGCATCAACTACTGTTACCGCCTTCTTCTTGGGACACTCCCAAGCCCAATGACCCATCTCACCACAATTGTAGCACACATTAGAGGGTGATCTCGGCTTGCTCTTGCTCCCCCGGTCACCTCGGGTCTTTAGCGTCATCTTAGTCTTAGCTGCTCTTTTGGGGTCCTCTTTCTTGGCACCACCCTATGATACCTTAGTCAGACCCATTATCCTCTTCTTATTGGAGTTGTACTTCACCATGATTACTAAAATCACCACTAGCCCCCCTTGGTTGCCTTGACCTTAAAATCTCCTAGAGATTCAGCAAGTGCAACCGCTTCGGACAAGGTCTTTGGCTTCTTCAGCCACATTTTCTCTTGGGCGTCTTTGGGCATACCACGAACAAAATGGAAGATTTGTACTTCTCTAACAAGTCGGGTAACTCAAAAACAATGGTGATCGTAGTCAAATCATTTTGAGCCTTCCAGACAACTCTTTGGGATAAAATGCCTATGAACCTCCGGCTTAAGTCCGCCCAAGTCTGTACACTCTTTCGACCTACGATCCTCCACCATTGCTTATCCCTCTCAGAGGCCTCAACCTTGCATAGAGAATCCGCTCCCTGTCCCTTTTGATAAGATTTTTCCTCAAAGTAATCAGAGAGATCTTGGAAGAAATTAGCCAAGATTATTCCATCTCTAGCGCCATCATACATCTCGGGATCTAGAAACTTCAATTTCCTTTTCCCCTTAAATCCAACAACTCGTCATACGCTGCCTTGTAATGCAGATACTTAGAATTGTACTTGTCCTGAGAACTCCCAAGCTCTCCGAGAAGTAACTCTCGCTAGGCTCCTCTCTTCCTCCTCGCTCTAGGAACCATCCTTGGAAGAGAACTAAAGAACCACCTGAGGAACCACCACTACCATCACCATCACCTCCATGATGTCCAACACCATGCTCGGCTCGCCTTAGTATCATCATCAAGTTCCTCGTCCTCTCGGCCATCGTCATCACCATGACTCCCACTGCCTCGACGACAATAGTCTTGCCTCTCTTCGTTAGAAAAGCTACAACTTTGCTCTTCACTTTTGCTGTTGTGCATGAGCGACCCCATCCTCATCAACTAGCCAACGTCTCATCTCTTCTCCAATACTTATGTCTCGTCTCACAGGATCGTTGCGTCTCACTGGGCCACCGTGCTTACGCCCCATCATGCCCAGCATGACAATGGTGAGACCATCCACGCCTTGGACTCAAGCCTTCATCTTCATCACAAGAACGACGTGCCATACACCCGTCCTTAGCACATTTTTTTGCTTCACCTTCCACGACCCCGGTTCTCCTTAAGCCTTGTCACCGCCGCTCCTACTAGTCTGGGATTTCCCCTAGTACGGAATTATTCACCTGGATCTCGCCATGCAAATCATCGAGGAGATTGCGATGATCCTCTCCTATCTCAAGGATATTATCCGCCAGGGATCTGGTAGCATCAAGACTCAGCGCTGAAATAGACCTCGCGGTGATGGGAGAAATTCTCACCATGTGTCGCCTCCACTAAGCAACTTTCTTGTCGACAGACTTAGGCAAAATGAAACCATTGCTCAAGAGAAAGAGATAAAGGTAAGACCGTTGACGTTAAGGAAGACACACGAACTTATTGTTGTTGTAGAAATTGAACACACAACTCAATTATCGATGAATAATTCAATAGCTCTGATACCAAGCTTGTCATACGCTAAAATCAGCGCTGTGACCGGTAGGAACTAAGCCCAGTCCCTCAGCCAGCCTCCTCCAGCCTTCCTTTCTTCACTCGACGAACTTAGAACCAAACAGAGATTCAAGAATGAGAATACCGCCCTCTTGTGGTAACTAGTTCCACTACGACCTTGCCCCTCCTAGACTTGTCTCTGATCAAGCCCGCAAGTGTTGGTGTCGTAGGACTAGAGGTAGGAATCCTGGAACACTCAGGTTTACACACTTAACCCTTCGGAGAAGATCACTTCGTGTAACGTAGGAGTTTATCTGAGAGAGAGATTACTTCTTGTTTGAGAGAATCCAATACCGATTGTGTATGTATGAATGTGTGTGTCTCTCAAACTAATCTCCTCGCCTTTAAATAGGCCCTTGGCTAGTTAGGATAAGAGAGGAATACCAAACTCCTTACTTCCTCATTAATATCCATAACTCCCGTAACTCCCAACATAACTCCCCGTGTAGTTAAATGCATTCAAACCCTTTAACTCTCTCTTAAAGGATTAATGCCAAGTAACTATGTCACACCCTATATTTTCCCTCAAATGAAAGTACACGAGATACGAATCTAGTGCCGCAAACACGATTCAAAAACGGACTCCAAACGAGTCTTGAAACTAAAAAAACGATTAAAAACGATATTTCTCAATATTTTTCATGAACTCATTCTTAACTCATTAACCGTTCTATCTGTTTAAATGTGTGTACATTATGGATTGCATTCTCTGTCCCTTAATCTCTGCTTCGTGAAGGCGTTTATATACTATATCTTTATGCTTTGCGCTTAATTACTGAATGAATAGCAAAAAATGAAACAAAGCAGTAAGTATTGAATAACCTGTTCATTCATTTCCAAGCAGTCGGTTTCTTTTACATTCGCCTCAGTTTAGCTTGCTTCGGTTATGCCTGAACCATGGGCCATGGTAGGTCTGTTAAAAAAAAATTAATTGGAATAAAAACCGCTTAGTATGGTTTTTAATAAATGTAGTATTTCAGATCATGCGACTAAGTGCGCGAGTTAAAAAAATATAAATAAAAGAGGGAAGCAACAAAAACAAAGTGAAATAACTTTGGATTTGGTTTTTTTTCGTATTTCTTCATGACATAGTGGTTAAGTTTTAAATTTAGAATTTTTCTTTTAACAAGATAGGGAAAGCCGGTATATATATAAATATGGAAATGATTAGTTACTAATTTCGTTTGTTGCTTTTTTTCTTTTTCTGTTAGTTCGTGTAAATCTTTAGCAATTAAAGATAGAATACATATTTTTAGGCTTTAGTAACTTTGTTTTACGTTGCTATTTTGATTTGAGTAATTATTCTTAGAGATTATTAATAAGTAGTTTGTTCATGCGTAAACTTGTGTAGATTTCGTCAACTGGTGATTGAATTATACTTGCTCAATTTTGACGTGTATGAATTATCATTCAAGTTTGTTGACTTATTCGTTTGTATTGTATTATAATTTGTTGAGTTCAGTTTGGGTTGCTGCAAACCCTCAGTCCAAATTCAATTTCAAACTCGGGTCCAACTCATTGCTAACTGAACCGGGCTAGTACAGGTGGCCATAGAGTAGCCCCTTAGATTCGCCCACTTATTTCTGGACACTTTGAGTCCAGTTTAGAAAAGCTTCTAGGTTCAGCGATGTTCCTCACTCAAATGGGCCGTAGAGTCTGGTCGTGGGAATGCCCTTCCTTCATAAAATTTTCCAAACAATCCATAATTGTCAGAATAAAACTCACAACCAAGTTTTCGTTTCAATCAATAAAATCCAATTCAAAACACAAAATTCAATTTCAAATCAATCCATTCCAATCCAATCCCAATCTCAATTTCAATCCAATTTCATTCAATTCTTAAATCAATTTCAATTCCAACTCAATTCAATTTCAATTTCATTCCAAAATCAAATCATCAATTTCAATTTCAATTTTAGAACCAAATCAAATCAAATCGATTCAAATTGCTTCAATTCAATTCGATTCAAAAATTCATTTGATTCCAATTCGTTTAAAAAATTCATTCAACTCCAATTCATTCAAAAATTCATTTGATTCCAATTCATTCAAAATTCATTTTAATTGAAAATTCATTCATCTCACTTCAAAAATTCATTTCAACTCAAAGTTCATCTCAATTAAAATTCATCCAATTCAAGATTCATCCCAATTCAATCTCAATTCCAATTCAAATTCAATACAATTTCAATCAAATTCTAATCCAATTCCAATTAAATTTCAATAAATCCAATTTCCAAATCCAACTTCAATTCAATTTCAATCCAATTCAATCAAATTCTAATCCAACTCCAATTAAATTTCAATAAATCCAATTTCCAATCCAACTTCAATTCAATTTCAATCCAATTCAATCAAATTCTAATCCAATTCCAATTAAATTTCAATAAATCCAATTTCCAAATCCAACTTCAATTCAATTTCAATCCAATTCAATCAAATTCCAATTCAACTGAACTCCAATTCAATCTCAATTCAATTCATTTCTTAATTCAATTCGGTCCAATATCAATTTCAATCCTATCCAATTCAAAATTCATTTCATTCCCAATTCAATGCAAAAATTCATTTCAATCCCAAATAAACCTCATAAACTTCAAACTCCTCAAAATCTCAAATACCCTAAACTCCAATTATCTCATGGACTAAATTCATCTCCAAAATTCCAATTTTCCCACACTCTGATTGTCTCATTAGACCCGAGCGTCTCATTAGACTTTGTCATCCCAATGATTCGAATGTCTCACAGACCTGGGCGTCTCACAGACCCGAGTGTCCACAGACCCAAGTCTCACAAACTTCAACATCCTAAGGTTTCAAAGTCTCACTGACCCGAGCATCTCACAGACCAGCATCCCAAACCTACAACTTCTCGAAACTTTGAACCCTTTAAATATCAAACACCTCAAATATCTTCAAACTCCACAAACATTAAAACTTCCAAAACCCAAAGTCGTGAATATGTAAGGTCTGATCTCAACAGGGAGTTGAGTACGTAGGCAGTCCATCTAGGGTGCGACCCTATTCCAAACAAAAAACCTTTTTCCCCTTATAAGGTGGCTCTTATATCTCTCAAACCTTCTCCAACTCCTACAAACTTCAAACCATCAGACTTCAAGTCTTGTCTATTCACTCAACCTCAGACTTTCCTAAATCCTCATTCTATACTAATCCAAATTCATCAATTCTTCCTCTTGGCGCTAGCTTGGCAGAAAATCTCACCTCATCCACTCTCTTTCTCCCTTCCCATCCTAATCCTATCCTAGGCTCTTAAATGAAACTCTCTAAAAAGGTTTTGAAAGAAGCCAATCCTGAAAATTGGAGACCGAGGTTTCCTCGGGCAACAATCCGAAGTCATGGTCATTGCCACTTATAAGGGGTGTAACCCAGTGCGAACCCGCACAGAATCTCTGAAATGACCAGATAAGTCCTATCCATAGGCAACAATCTCAAAGTCAATTAACGGTTCTTAGAACCCTGTGCCTTTCCTTCCTAGTTCATTTAGGTCAAACTAGGTGGTGACTCTAGTCAATTTCCGCCCTTAGGGCATAAGTCCGCGTGGAGCCCATCGAGAGCGGGTGTAGTGCACACTTGCACTCCCCTTTATGCTTTCTGGGAAAGACGGACGATTTAGTAGGTATCTGAGGGATGCTAGAATAACGGGTTTTTACCTTCCACAGAATGGCATATCTCTAGGATCTTGGCTTTTCAGTCGGACCATATTTGCATAGACCCCCCTCATACAGAAAAATCACCCTGCATAGAATGACGACTATACTGGGGAAAACTTGAGTAAGTCTTTCTCATATACTTGTTCAAGGAAGACTGAGCTCCATTCAAAATTGTTAGTATTCCCTAACTTCTTTCAAAGCCTACATGAGATTCATTCTGAAGCCATATGATTACTCTACTCCATACTTAGAGTGTGTTTGGTGAGGATAGCAAGGATATGAGTGAAGAGCTTATAAACAGCCTCGTTTTCTATGTGTGCTACATAATTGAGTGATTATGCTAGACTAACCTACAGGAACTCCAGGTAGGTGGGCCCATTAGGGGTCTAACTTCTTCATTCTCCTTACTTGCGCATTTATTTATCGCTTTTTGGTTGTGATACAGAACTGTTAGAAATAGTCCTGATGGGGATGCATTGGGTAATATAGGATATGCATTCCTCCATGTCATCTTTTATATCTACGGTCGGGATGAACAACTGGTCCACAGTTGGTTCCCTCTGAGTGTGGGTCCTTCGTAGCTAATGGATAAAGCCCACAAGGTGGTACGGCCGTAGTGTCTCTGACTTGAATAAAAACGCAGGATTCTTTCAAACACCTTATCAAGTCAAATCCAGCATATAGTAAGCTATGAGCCTTCAGTGTCCAGCTGCCTGGTCCGGTGTCTAGGACGGGTTTTATGGGTAGTCACCCCCATGTTTGACATCTGTCTAACCACCCTTTTGCCTTACCCTGAAGATTGCATGGGCTTAGTTCTCCATGATTCCTCTGCACCACGGGTGTCTTTAAAGCCTAATGTCGCGCTATAAATTCATAGAGGATCCTGTATTTACGGATACCCATACATGACATAGCGTAGTCATCGAATAATTTGGACTTTAGACACACCTTATCATGCAGACGAGGGGAGACCGGACCCCATGCAGTACTTCCCCAAGTTTCCCAAAAGTGAGTATGTTGTGATAATCCCCGGCCGTGGCTCATGTGACTGTATCACTTCGGGTATCCTGACCTTTCAAACTTAAGCACTCTGGAGTTTCTTGATGACATGCCCCACAAGGCATAATAGAGATAAATCCCGAGAGATGAACAGTGAAGGGACGACGGTTTTCCCAGCGGTATGGAAACATTGATTGACCTGGAAGGTGATTATCCCAATCATTCACACTCAGCTCCACATAAAATCAGCCACGATTTTTATTTTGCACTTACATCTATGTGATCACATTACGAATTAGCAAAAATAAAAAAATGAATCTTGTCTAACACTCTAATGAATTATCTTCAAAGTCGTCCATCTCGAATGATTTCAAATAATAATGGTTTTCAGTTGCGGGAGCCATCCTAATATATTGAGACCATCTCTAGAGCTACACAGGAGCCATCCCAACAGTTCAAGAAAAATATAGAGGCCACTTCAAATCCCTGTCGGAGCCATTTCATCGCCAAGACCTTGCTCACAAAGGATTGAACTACGTATGGTCTGATCTCAATACGAAATTGAGTACGTAGGTAGCCCGTTCAGGGTGCGACCACATCAAAGGCGAAAACTTCCCTTTTCCCCTCGATGTCATCGAAGTGAACCAACCAAAGTGTCGTCATGCTCATTCAGCACAAGGTCATCCTGGAGCCATCCATGGAAATCCTGGAACCATGATGAGAACTACCAATAAAGTCATGCAACTGTGTTTCGTCATTCAGCCATGAAAAACCATTCACCCACTACAAAGTCCATAAAAAATCCCATCAAATCACAAAATTCATCGTTGGAGCCACCAAACTACTTCATATTTTTTTAACCAAATCTACCAACCACATCGAAGCATTTCAATCACATCAAAATCCACCAACCACCCAAAATGATCACCTCTCATCAAAAACACACCAACCATATCAAACCCACCAACCACCCCGAGACCATTGGTCACACCGGAGTCATCAGCGCATACCGAAGCCATCAGCGCATACTGAAGCCATCAGCACATACCGAAGCCATCAACGCATGCTGGAGCCATCTTAAATCTTTGAAGCCATGTTAGAGCCATCCTGAAGCTTTGAAGCAACTCTGGAGCCATTAACTCATAGGAAAAGGATTCTACTTCCACAAACAGGGAGTCTCGATTTAACTAGTGTATTTGTTTTAAACACCTCACATCGCATATCATTTGCATATACCCACAAAGTTCATTCACAATCTAATGCACATTCACAACCCAATAGGCAGCTATTATGCTACTAGTGCGGTTCCACCATTTTCCCCTCCACTAGGCAGCTATTAAGCTACTAGTGCGAGATTGTTCACTTCATAACCCGCTAGGTAACTATTACACTACTAGTGCGGTCCGCCTTTTTCCTTCACTAGGCAGCTATTAAGCTACTAGTGCGAGATCGTTCACTTCCTAACCCGCATGACAGCCATCACGCTACTAGTGTGATCTCGCCTTTTCCTCCACTAGGTAGCTATTGCGCTACTAGTGCGAGATCGTTCACTTCATAACCGCTAGGAAGTTATTGCGCTACTAGTGTGGTCCCGTCGTTTCTTCTCCATTAGGAAGCTATTACGCTTCTCGTGCGAGATGGTTCATTTCATAACCCGTTAGGCAGCTATTACGCTACAAGTGCGGTCCCACCGTTTTTCCTCCACTAGGAAGCTATTACGCTACTAGTGCGAGATCATTTCACATCCACCTGCTAGGCAGCTATTACGCTACTAGTACGGTACACAATAAAAGTATTATAGGCTCATCATAAGTCCTACAGCTAGAAGTCAAGAGGTCTAGTTGAGGCTCTCCTAAGTCCTCCTACTTTCAATTGCATTCTAGGCCCATCATAAGTCCTAGGAATGGATGTCAAGAGGTCCAGTTGAGGCTCTACTAAGTCCTCATGCACCCCAAACCAATCTATTGTTAGCAATCTAAGCTCGTCATAAGTCCTAGGACTGGATGTCAAGAGGTCCAGTTGAGGCTCTCCTAAGTCCTCGTGCTCCCAGACCAATCTATTGTTAGCATTCTAGGCTCGTCATAAGTCCTAAGACTTGATGTCAAGAGGTCCAGTTGAGGCTCTCCTAAGTCCTCGTGCGCCCAAAGTAATCTATTGTTAGCATTCTAGGCTCGTCATAAGTCCTAGGACTTGATGTCAAGAGGTCCAGTTAAGGATCATAATAAGTCCTCGTGCATTTAGCTATCATATTATTTCTCGTCACATTCATACATTATCATACTTGTGATCACGTCCTGATGAACCATAAAGCCGTAGTGAGAATTTTTGGCGCCTTATCCACCTTGATCCAATTCTGCAAAGGCTTGCAAAATTGAATCAAGGGGAGTCGTCTATAGACACCAAAAATTCTCACCCCACAAAGCAAAATTTAAAAAATAAAATAAAATAAGAGGGATCGTCACCTTTAAAGTGCATGAAGCATTATCTTTTAAAATTTTCAAATGTTTGTGAAAAAAAAGGAGCTTGCTTGAAAATGAATCCTTGAACAGTAAAATTGATTTCAAAAATGTGTTTCAAAAATATAATTTTTACATCATTTTATTTACATCAATCTTCGAACGTATATCTTGATTCATTTCAAACTACCCCTTTAATATCAGTCAGAACCATCTCATGACATATTCTTTGCAAAAAATGAAACAAGAGTAGCCTTGGTGCAGTGGTGTAGACGCTTATCTTTTACACCGTATGTCCCCATTTTGAATCCCAGATGGGACATTTTTTTACTCTTCGTTGCCCATCTTCAAAACCCTAAACCCCACCTACTACTATTATAAAAGCTGAACAAAAAACCCTACATTGAAAGAGGCGGCCGACATACACAAGTCCCAATTCCTGAAATCTTTTCTCGATAAACCTCTCCTTCAAAAACAAACATAAGCTTCCTTCTTCTCTGGAAAAATAGCATGTGAACAAAACACCGCTCTACCCTCATTCTTTTCATTCATGGCAAACAAAAAACACAAGATTCCCAAGAACAAGGCTGACAAAGAGACCCCTCTTTTTTTCTTCTTCAGCTATCCCCTTCCATAATATTATCCTTCACCTAAAGAATTCCATATCTTTGGAAAATAAAACAATCATCTCTCATCATCCTCTTCATTCCCCGCGGTATGGAAACATTGATTGACCTGGAAGGTGATTATCCCAATCATTCACACTCAGCTCCACATAAAATCAGCCACGATTTTTATTTTGCACTTACATCTATGTGTGATCACATTACGAATTAGCAAAAATAAAAAAATGAATCTTGTCTAACACTCTAATGAATTATCTTCAAAGTCGTCCATCTCGAATGATTTCAAATATTAATGGTTTTCAGTTGCGGGAGCCATCCTAATATATTGAGACCATCTCTAGAGCTACACAGGAGCCATCCCAACAGTTCAAGAAAAATATAGAGGCCACTTCAAATCCCTGTCGGAGCCATTTCATCACCAAGACCTTGCTCACAAAGGATTGAACTACGTATGGTCTGATCTCAATACGAAATTGAGTACGTAGGTAGCCCGTTCAGGGTGCGACCACATCAAAGGCGAAAACTTCCCTTTTCCCTCGATGTCATCGAAGTGAACCAACCAAAGTGTCGTCATGCTCATTCAGCACAAGGTCATCCTGGAGCCATCCATGGAAATCCTGGAACCATGATGAGAACTACCAATAAAGTCATGCAACTGTGTTTCGTCATTCAGCCATGAAAAACCATTCACCCACTACAAAGTCCAGAAAAAATCCCATCAATCATAAAATTCATCGTTGGAGCCACCAAACTACTTCATATTTTTTAACCAAATCTACGAACCACATCGAAGCATTTCAATCACATCAAAATCCACCAACCACCCAAAATGATCACCTCTCATCAAAAACACACCATCCATATCAAACCCACCAACCACCCCGAGACCATTGGTCACACCGGAGTCATCAGCGCATACCGAAGCCATCAGCGCATACTGAAGCCATCAACACATACCGAAGCCATCAACGCATGCTGGAGCCATCTTAAATCTTTGAAGCCATGTTAGAGCCATCCTGAAGCTTTGAAGCAACTCTGGAGCCATTAACTCATAGGAAAAGGATTCTACTTCCACAAACAGGGAGTCTCGATTTAACCAGTGTATTTGTTTTAAACACCTCACATCGCATATCATTTGCATATACCCACAAAGTTCATTCACAATCTAACGCACATTCGCAACCCAATAGGCAGCTATTATGCTATTAGTGCGGTTCCACCATTTTCCCCTCCACTAGGCAGCTATTAAGCTACTAGTGCGAGATTGTTCACTTCATAACCCGCTAGGTAACTATTACGCTACTAGTGCGGTCCCGCCTTTTTCCTTCACTAGGCAGCTATTAAGCTACTAGTGCGAGATCGTTCACTTCCTAACCCGCATGACAGCCATCACGCTACTAGTGTGATCTCGCCTTTTTCCTCCACTAGGTAGCTATTGCGCTACTAGTGCGAGATCGTTCACTTCATAACCCGCTAGGAAGTTATTGCGCTACTAGTGTGGTCCCGTCGTTTCTTCTCCATTAGGAAGCTATTACGCTTCTCGTGCGAGATGGTTCATTTCATAACCCGTTAGGCAGCTATTACGCTACAAGTGCGGTCCCACCGTTTTTCCTCCACTAGGAAGCTATTACGCTACTAGTGCGAGATCATTTCACATCCACCTGCTAGGCAGCTATTACGCTACTAGTACGGTACACAATAAAAGTATTATAGGCTCATCATAAGTCCTACAGCTAGAAGTCAAGAGGTCTAGCTGAGGCTCTCCTAAGTCCTCCTACTTTCAATTGCATTCTAGGCCCATCATAAGTCCTAGGAATGGATGTCAAGAGGTCCAGTTGAGGCTCTACTAAGTCCTCATGCACCCCAAACCAATCTATTGTTAGCAATCTAAGCTCGTCATAAGTCCTAGGACTGGATGTCAAGAGGTCCAGTTGAGGCTCTCCTAAGTCCTCGTGCTCCCAGACCAATCTATTGTTAGCATTCTAGGCTCGTCATAAGTCCTAAAACTTGATGTCAAGAGGTCCAGTTGAGGCTCTCCTAAGTCCTCGTGCGCCCAAAGTAATCTATTGTTAGCATTCTAGGCTCGTCATAAGTCCTAGGACTTGATGTCAAGAGGTCCAGTTAAGGATCATAATAAGTCCTCGTGCATTTAGCTATCATATTATTTCTCGTCACATTCATACATTATCATACTTGTGATCACGTCCTGATGAACCATAAAGCCGTAGTGAGAATTTTTGGCGCCTTATCCACCTTGATCCAATTCTGCAAAGGCTTGCAAAATTGAATCAAGGGGAGTCATCTATAGACACCAAAAATTCTCACCCCACAAAGCAAAATTTAAAAAATAAAATAAAATAAGAGGGATCGTCACCTTTAAAGTGCATGAAGCATTATCTTTTAAAATTTTCAAATGTTTGTGAAAAAAAAGGAGCTTGCTTGAAAATGAATCCTTGAACAGTAAATTGATTTCAAAAATGTGTTTTCAAAAATATAATTTTTACATCATTTTATTTACATCAATCTTCGAACGTATATCTTGATTCATTTCAAACTACCCCTTTAATATCAGTCAGAACCATCTCATGACATATTCTTTGCAAAAAATGAAACAAGAGTAGCCTTGGTGCAGTGGTGTAGACGCTTATCTTTTACACCGTATGTCCCCATTTCGAATCCCAGATGGGACATTTTTTTACTCTTCGTTGCCCATCTTCAAAACCCTAAACCCCACCTACTACTATTATAAAAGCTGAACAAAAAACCCTACATTGAAAGAGGCGGCCGACATACACAAGTCCCAATTCCTGAAATCTTTTCTCGATAAACCTCTCCTTCAAAAACAAAACATAAGCTTCCTTCTTCTCTGGAAAAATAGCATGTGAACAAAAACACCGCTCTACCCTCATTCTTTTCATTCATGGCAAACAAAAAACACAAGATTCCCAAGAACAAGGCTGACAAAGAGACCCCTCTTTTTTTCTTCTTCAGCTATCCCCTTCCACAATATTATCCTTCACCTAAAGAATTCCATATCTTTGGAAAATAAAACAATCATCTCTCATCATCCTCTTCATTCTCGCTAGTAGCAAGGAACATATATGTTGTAGCTTCATCCCTCCCCAAAATACTGAAACACAAGCATACATACTCACACTGTCCCGTCATTCCCTTCAAATCGGTAATTTTGCAAACCGACTGTCGGACTTGAACACACTGCTTTCACCTCCTTCATGCCATCTACCCCCGTCGTTTTTTTTGCAACTCTCCTGGCGAAGATGGGATATACATCTCTGCACCTCAGTCAAGCTTTTCACTCATGATATTTTGCAACAAGAACTGACCAACAAGAGGCACATAAATTCTAGGCTACTTCATCCTTTTCAACTGGTAAACAAGGAGCAGTTTTGCCTTGTCATCCTCTGCACCCCAACTCAAAAACAAAGGACACACACACTCTGTGATTGTCTTTCCCTTCACTCGTGAGAGCGCCACCTTCATTCTCTCCTTCGCGGTTTTGCTACCCAAACTAGCTTTCATTTTGGTCAATTGAAGAACCAGGAAGGACAAGGCTCTGCTCCATGTTTATTCTCTTCACGAACGGTACTTTTGCTCACCAAACTGACGAAGACAAAGACATACAAGCCTAGTGCTTAATCTTCATTCTCCTCCCCATGGTGCTTCATGCCAGAGACGATAATTTTGCAACCTAACTGGCGACCAAGGAAATACATGCTCCTTGTCTGCTTCAACTCTAAAGAGACGGTAATTTTGCAGCCTAACTGGCGAACTGAGAGCGTGCAAGCTCTACGCTTGCTTCATTCTTATCTCGTGCGAACAAGGAACCCATCTGCTCTACGTCGTCTTCATTCTCCTCTCCCGGTAAACATACAACCTTTACGAACAAGGAGTACACGAGGAACATTAGCTCTGCCCTCTCGTCTTTCTCTCCACCGACGGTACTTTTGCGACCCATACGAGAAGACCGTTGCCATGAACATGTCTACGTTCTCGCTGTATGTTTGAACAAAGGTAAAGGCTGGTAGATGACTTCATTGAAGATTTTTCCGACGCATTGGTCAAGAGGAACGACACCATTATCAGAGCTTGCTCTGGAGGTTATGCGGTATTTCTCAATATTTTTTAGGAACTCATTCCTAACTCGTTAACCGTTCTATCTATTTAAATGCGTGTACATTATGGATTGCATTCTCTGTCCCTTAATCTCTGCTTCGTGAAGGTTATGTACTATAGATATTTATGCTTGTGAGCTTAATTATTGAGTTAAGAATAGTAAAAAAAATGAAACAAAGCAGTAAGTATTGAATAACCTATTCATTCATTTCCAAGCCAGTCGGTTTCTTTTACATTCGCCTCAGTTTAGCTTGCTTGGGTTATGCCTGAACCATGGGCCATGGTAGGACTGTTAAAACAAAATTAATTGGAATAAAACCGGTTTAGTATGGTTGTTTAATAAATATAGTATTTCAGATCATGCGACTAAGTGCGCGAGTTAAAAATAAGAATAAAAGAGGTAAGCAACAAAAAAAAAGTGAAATAACTTTGGATTTGATTTTTTTCGTATTTCTTCACGACATAGTGATTAAGTTTTAAATTTAGAAAATTTCATTTAACAAGATAGGGAAAGCCAGTATATATATAAAAAAGAAGGAAATGATTAGTTACTAATTTTGTTCGTTGCTTTTTTTCTTTTTCTTTGAGTTCATGTAAATCTTTAGCAATCAGAGATATAATACATATTTTTAGGCTTTAGTAACTTTGTTTTACATTGCTATTTTGATTTGAGTAATTATTATTAGAGATTATTAATAAGTAGTTTAACCTTGTTATTAATTTTGTTCATGCATAAACTTGTGTAGATTTTGTCAACTGGTGATTTAATTATACTTGCTCAATTTTGACATGTATGAATTATCATTCAAGTTTGTTTGACTTATTCGTTTGTATTGTATTATAATTTGTTGAGTTTGATCCATTTGGGTTGCTGCAAACCCTCAGTCCAAATTCAGTTTCAAACTCGGGTCCAACTCATTGCTAACTGAACCGGGCTAGTACAGGTGGCCATAGAGTAGCCCTTTAGATTTGCCCACTTATTTCTGAACACTTTGAGTCCAGTTTAGAAAAGCTTCTAGGTTCAGGGATGTTCCTCACTCAAACGGGCGTAGAGTCTGGTCGGTGGGGAATGCCTTCCTTCATAAAGTTTTCCAAACAACCCATAATAGTCAGAATAAAACTCACAACCAATTATTCGTTTCAATCAATAAAAATCCAATTCAAAACACAAAATTCAATTCCAAATTCAGCCCAAAAATTCAATTTCAAATCAATCCATTCCAATCCAATCCCAATCTCAATTTCAATCCAATTTCAATTCAATTCGTAAATCAATTTCAATTCCAATCAATTCAATTTCAATTACATTCTAAAATCAAATCAATTCCAATTTCAATTTTAGAACATAATCAAATCGAATCGATTCAAATTCCTTCAATTCCAATTCATTCAAAAATTCATTTGATTCTAATTCGTTTAAAAAATTCATTCAACTCCAATTCATTCAAAAATTCTTTCAATCCCAGTTCGATTAAAACTCGTTTCAATTCTCAATTCGATTTAAGATTCAATTCAAAATTCATTTTAATTGGAAATTCATTCATCTCACTTCAAAATTCATTTCAACTCAAAATTGTCTCAGTTCAAAATTCATCCAATTCAAGATTCATCTCAATTAAATCTCAATTCCAATTCAAATTCAATTCAGTTTCAATCTAATTCAATCAAATTCTAATCCAATTCCAATTAAATTTCAATAAATCAAATTTCCAAATCCAACTTCAATTCAATTTCAATCCAATTCAATCAAATTCTAATCCAATTCCAATTAAATTTTAATAAATCTAATTTTCAATTCCAACTTCAATTCATTTCAATCCAATTCAATCAAATTCTAATCCAATTCCAATTAAATTTCAAAAATCCAATTTCCAAATCCTTCAATTCAATTTCAATCCAATTCAATCTCAATTCAATTCATTTCTTAATTCAATTAAGTCTAATCTCAATTTCAATCCAATCCAATTCAAAATTCATTTCATTCCCAATTCAATGCAAAAATTCATTTCATTCCCAAATAAACCTCATAAACTTCAAACTCCTCAAAATCTCAAATACCCTAAACTCCAATTATCACATGGACTCAATTCATCTCCAAAATTCTAATTTCCCACACTCTGTTTGTCTCATAGACCCGAGCATCTCATTAGACTTTGTCATCCCAATGATTCAAAGTCTCACAGACCTTGGTGTATCACAGACCCAGTGTCTCACCGACCCAAGCACCTCACAGACCCAAGCGTCTCATAGACTTCGACATCCTAAGGTTTCAAACGTCTCACAGACCCAAGCGTCTCACAGTCCAGCATCTTAAACCTGTAACTTCTCGAAACTTTGAATCCTTATAAATCTCAAACACCTCAAATATCTTCAAACTCCACAAACATCAAAACTTCCAAAACCCAAAGCCGTGAACTACATAAGGTCTGATCTCAACAGGGAGTTGAGTATGTAGGCAGCCCATCTAGGGTGCGACCCATTCTAAACAAAAATCCATTTCCCTTTCTAAGGTGGCTCTCATATCTCTCAAACCTTCTCCAACTCCTACAAACTTCAAACCATCAGGCTTCAAGTCTTGTCTATTCACTCAACCTCAGACTTTCCCAAATCCTCATTCTATACTCATCCGAATTCATCAATTCTTCCTATTGGCTCTAGCTTGGCAGAAAAGCTCACCTCATCCACTATCTTTCTCCCTTCCCATCCTAATCCTATCCTAGGCTCTTAAATGAATCTCTCTAAAAAGGTTTTGAAAGAAGGAAATCCCGACAATTGGAAACCGAGGTTTCCTCGGGCAACAATCCGAAGTCGTGGTCGTTGCCACTTCTAAGGGGTGTAACCCAGTGCGAACCCGCACAGAATCTGAAATGGCCAGATAAGTCCTATCCATAGTCAACAATCTCAGAGTCAATTAACGGTTCTTAGAACCCTGTGCCTTTCCTTCCTAGTATTTAGGTCAAACTAGGTGGCGACTCTAGTCAATTTCGCCCTTAGAGCATAAGTCCGAGTGGAGCCCATCGAGAGCGGGTGTAGTGCACACTTGCGCTTCCTATTATGTTTTCTGGGAAAGACGGCGATTTAGTCGGTATTTGAGGGATGCTAGAATAACGGGTTTTTACCCTCCAAAGAATGGTATCTCTAGGATCTTGGCTTTTCAGTCAGACCATATTTGCATAGACCCCTCTCATACTGAAAAATCACCCTCCATAGAATGGTGTCTCTGCTGGGGAAAACTTGAGTAAGTTTTTCTCTTAAACTTGTTCAAGGGAAACCAAGCTCCATTCATAATTGTCAGTATTCCCCAACTTCTTTCAAAGACTGCATGAGATTCATTCTGAAGCCATAGGATTACTCTACTCCACACTTAGAGTGTGTTTGGTGAGGATAACTAGGATATGAGTGTAGAGCTTATAACCGGCCTCATTTTTTATGTGTTCTACATAATTGAGTGATTATGCTAGACTAACCTGCAGGAACTCCAAGTAGGTGGGCCCATTAGGGGTCTAACTTCTTCTTTCTCCTTACTTACGCATTTATTTATCGCTTTTTGGTTGTGATACTGAACTGTTAGGAATAGTCCTGATGGGGGTGCATTGGGTAGTTTAGGACATGCATTCCTCTGTGTCGCCTTTTATATTTGCGGTCGGGATGAACAACTGGTCCACAGTTGGTTCCCTCTGAGTATGGGTCCTTCGTAGCTAAGGATAAAGCCCACAAGGTGGTACGGTCATAGTGTCTCCGCCTTGAAAAAACTCAAGATCCTTTCAAACACCTTTTCGAGTCAAAGCCTACATACAGTAAGCTATGAGCCTTCAATGTCAAGCTGCCTGGTCCGTTGTCTAGGACTGGTTTTATGGGTAGTCACCCCCTTGTTTGACGTCTGTCTGACCACCCTTTTGCCTTACCCTGAAGATTGCAAGGGCTCAGTTCTCCATGATTCCTCTGCTCCACGGGTGTCTTTAAAGCCTAATGTCACGTTACAAATTCATAGAGGATCCTGTATTTACGAATACCCATACATGACATAGCGTAGTCAGCGAATAATTTGGACTTTAGACATACCTTATCATGCAGACGAAGGGAGACCGGACCCCATGCAGTACTTCCCCAAGTTTCCCAAAAGTGAGTATGTTGTGATAATCCCCGGCCGTGGCTCGTGTGACTGTATCACTTCGGGTATCCTGACCTTTCAAACTTAAGCACTCTAGAGTTTCTTGATGATGTGCCCCACAAGGCATAACAGAGATAAATCCCGAGAGATGAACAGTGAAGGGACGACGGTTCCCCCGACGGTATAGAAGCATTGATTGGCCTGGAAGGTGATTATCTCAATCATTCACACTCAGCTTCACATAAAATCAGCCACGATTTTTATTTTGCACTTACATCTATGTGTGATCACGTTTCAAATTAGCAAAAATCAAAAAATGAATTCATGTCAAACACTTTAATGAAATATCTTCAAAGTCGTCCATCTCGAATGATTTCAAATAATAATTATTTTCAAAATTGTTATTTCCAAAATAGTTTTCAAAACCGGTTTCAATCAAAGTCTTCTAGAAAACAAACTTTGTCAAACGGTTTGCAAAGAACGGATTTCAAAAATCTACTACTTACAAATGATTTTCAAACAATCTTTCTCATAACTGTTGTTCTAAAAAAAAATTTAAATAGATTTCAAAAAACCTACTTTTCACAAACGAATTTCAAAACAACATTTTCATGGATATTATATCAAAACAGTTTTCAAAAACAATTTTCAAAATTGATTTTCACAAACGTATTTCAAAATAAATGATTTAGTCCCCATGTTATGACCCGCTATTTTTTGAAGTTCAGCCTACCTTCAAAAGCAGCGGTCATTACCGTGGAGCGTACTAGTCATTTCATGTTTTCACAAAAGTGGTGGATTTTCACAAAGATTTTATGTTGGATCATTCATCTTTCCTTTCTCAGAAAAGATGCCCCTCATTTTCCTTCATTAGAGCAAGTGGAGTGCATGAAGATCAACAGCGATTCAAGCCAAAAGTCAGAGGTGCACCAACCGAGTCGAGTGACATGAAGACTAGCAATGAGAGTTCGAGTTCGAAGCCGTTGAGATTCAGAGTATCACCAGCTCAGATTGCTTGATCATAGTTGCTCAAGCCTGAAAATAAAAAGTGGCCAATCAAGAGCCCGAAGACAAGCGAACGGCCAATCAAAGCTCAAACATGAATGAGTTGCCAGTTAGAAGCTCGAAGGTGGGCCAGAAGAGTTCATAAGAAGTTTAGCTCAAACTCCCCATTTAATGACTTTTAGAATTGATGTATAGGTTTTCCCCTAGCATTCTTTTCTCTCTTCTCAATTTCTGAATAGACAGCATGTATAGGTTATGCACCCCCTTTGAATTTATTTAGAACATTGTGTATAGGGTTTCTCACTCCCTATTTTATTTACATATGACCAAGCATCAAAATCCATATTGGGAAAATCCATCAATTTGAAAACATGTGTTTTAAAAAACTGTTTTTTTTCTAACATTTTCTTTCTTTTAGCACACACATCTTTCTTAAAGAAAAATAACGGATAAAACAACTCCTCACTTTTGTATACCATTCTTAAGAATTGTTGTATGGAGTAGAAACTTGTAGTATCCCCGGACAAATCCTATCATAAAAAATGAAATACCCCAAACCTTTATGTGTTAATCAATTATGTAATTATGATTTTCTAGGCTAATTAAGTCCTTAAGAACATTGGTGAAGAAAGAGAAACCAAAAGAAATAAGAAAACGCGCAAAACGAGAAAACACGTATTTAATTGTCTTAGGAGGTATGTAACCTTCACTAAGGATATAGATATATTTTTATACCCTAATTTTTAATTACACACTAAGAACATGTGGTAAAAATTCCCGAAGAAAACGGATCCAAATAATGCGTTAAAACGCTAACGGAGTCTTAAAGCGTGTTTTTCGAGAAAACCCGAAACCGCGACTTTAAATAGTTAAAGACCCTGTAAAAATTATAGTTGATTATATAACTATGAATAAACATTAATGGAGGGTTAGGAACCCTTAAAAATAAATAAACGAGAAAAACAAATTTGAACACACCCCGATTAGTGAATAGTGCCAAACGGGGACTTATGGGGTGTTAGTTGCTAAAAGACCAAAATGCCCTCACTCATTTTTGTTAAAATCCGGCCCTTGCCAGCATGTGGCCACGTTTTGCCTTCTCTCCCCCTCTCAAATTAGTTAGAAAAGTCAAAAAGTAAAACAATAAAGTAATAAAGTACATATACCTTTTCATCCTCTCTCTCTTCATTTCTCTTTTCTCTTTCCTCTATTCTTCTCCTCCTCCACCGTATTATCTTCTTCCTCATCCCTTCTCTGGCGATTTTTACAGCCTCCCATGGCTACTCCCTTCCTCATCTTCTCTTGCTTGCTCAAGCTTCACCCAAGCTCCGAATTCAAAAATAAACACATATTTGTGTTCTCCTCATCAAGAGCTTCATTTCCCTCTTTTCAAAATCCTCAAACTCCAAAGTTGACTTCCATGGAAAATCACCATTAGAAGAAAGAAGTAGCTCATTGTGAACTAGAACATCTCCTCTTTGTTCTAATGTAAGAAAAATACTCAAAAACCTCACTTTCTCCTCATTTCTCTCTTGAGCAAAAATTCCAGATTTTAAACCCCCATTATTTCTCCTTGTTCCAGCCGATTTTATCTCCATAATGGGGATGGAGTCTTGCTAGATGGGTGTAAAGTTCCATGTAGGAATTGGAAGGTAAATGCCCTAATTTTGTGCTTTAAGCACCTTTCCTTGTCCTAGCTTAATTGAGAAGCCTAAGAGTGTTTCTTAGTGCTTAATTCCCCATTTGAATGTTGGTCTATAGTGATGACAATGGTCTAGATTCATGACCGAGAATCAAAGGAAAAGAGAAGATGAGAAGAAAAGGAGAAACACTTGAGGAATTAAGGTAATAATTTACCTTAATGACTATGTTTATGTTTTAAAATTTTGGGATGGGAATTTAATGAATGAAATCAAAATTATGTTGGAAATGTGTTTGGTGATTATAAGAGAAACTTTGTGATGATGTGAAGTGTTTAAATGCTATGGTGAGTTGTGTTTTGAGTTAAGGGCCTAAGTGCCAAGATATTTAAGTTGAAGTGTTTTGTGGAGGTTATGTAAATGTGTTGGACCTTGTGTGCTGGTAGAGTCCTATGGATTTGGGTAGTGGAGCTTGAATTTGGTTAGTTGTGTTGAGTTTTGAATATTGTGGTTTAGGTGATGAAGATGATGAATTTGGATTTGTTAGTATAGTAATGAAGTTATGGCGAAATTTCGGTAGAAATATAGTGGTTTGGATGGAGATATGAGCTTGAGTGTTGACTAAGTGTTTATAAGGATTTATTTGGTGTATTAATCACCTTGAAATGGTATTTGGAGAATGGTGAGGAGTTATGCAAAATCTGTAGCAAAAAAGGTGTATAAGTGCCTTGGACTTGTTAGAGAAGAACTAGAGTGCTAACATTGGAAATGGGATGTGAACTAGGATTGTGGATATGCACTTGTCTTAGAAGAAGTTGAAATGGTCAAAAGAGTTGAGAGTGTGGCAAAATGTCAAGAGGAGTTGGGTAATGCAATAGTATGCATAAGTGTTGAAAAAGGGAGTAGAAATGTGTAGGATTGAATAAAAATTGAACAATGAATTTGGTGATGATTTAGGAAGGTTTAGTGCATGTTTATGGTGTTTTAACATGTATGGAAACTTGTGGAAATATTAGGAAATGATTAGGTGTGGATTAAGGTGGGATTTGGGGTTGAAAATGTGGTTTTAAAAGCTTTTTAACAGGGTCCTGGACCTAGCCCTTGTATAAGGTCCCGGACCAAGCTTAAAAATACGCCGAAATTGAAGTTTACAGGTGGTCGGGACCTAGGTCCAGGACCAAGTCCCGACCAATGTCAAAAAAAAGCCGAGATTGCATTTCAGAGGTGGTCCGGGACCTTGGGTCCGGACCAAGTCCCGAACCAGACCAAAATCTTTCCAAAATGTGTTTTAAAGGCTTCTAAAGATGGGGGATTGATGGGTAATGGTTTTGGATGTTGTTAAGGCCTTGTTTGGTGACTTTTAAAGGTCCTAAGAAGTATAAACAAGTGTTGGAAGTGATTGAGAAAGTTGTGAGTTTAAGTACACAAAGTTAAACCAAAATAACGGGATAACGGGGTAAGTACGGGAGTAGCAATTATGTACCTACCGTAATGCCTTAATATTAATTGAACCATTTGACATGTAAATAGTGGTTCAAGAGTAAGACATGAGGAACAAGTGTGAACCGAGGAGCGTGAGAACACCCGGTAAAGTAATTCCCTGCGGTGACAGGTATGGTTTTCTTGCAACCTGTGTCCTATCGGGTTACACCGGCTTGTATGCCAACTTGTTTTTCTGTGTGTTTGCCACCTTGCAAGATAAAGCATGAAATGATTTTACAGTAATTCATTAATGTGGCGTAAATAATTCCGATACCGTTTAACCTTAATTATGTGTTAAACCGTAGCTAACCGACTCTAGGATCACATAAGAGGTTGGTATTCGGATTAAACGTCCCAACCTACGGGAACGTTCTAACTACGGCTATCCGTGCGTTAGTTTTATATGTGGTTGTGTGTGTTGTGTGTTGCCTTTGTTTAGCATATCGTTATCTAAGGAATGTTGTTGTCCATGTTTGTCGAATGGGATGTTACCTCCCTTGTGTGTGATTAACCAAGTTGGTAACACCAAATGGTGTCGTGATGTGATAAGTTCCATAAGGGAACTTCTAACTAATATGTATATATTATGGGGAGGAATCCGGGGTGTCTCGGTCGTGCACGTGTGTTTGGGAGTAGATGTCTACAGTTGCTCTAACTCCCTCTCTGTTATGTTATGGTTGTTTTCCTTCTTGGATTACAACCACCCGCAAGCTTAACCAAGGCTTACCTACCTCATTATTATTCGGGGCTAGGGGGATTGTGTACGGTGTGATTGGGTCTATATTAAGACCGACGCATCTAAGTAATGTTATTGTGTATGGTGTGATCGGGCCTATAGTAGGGCCGACACATCTAAGTAAGGTAAATGTGTACGGTGTGCGAACCTATATTCTATCCGACACACCTTAAGAAAAGTTACGTTCTCTAAGAAGAACGGTGTTATGTTGTGTAAATGTTATTATGTGATGGGTGTTGATGTGCTTGTGTACGTGATTACCGAAATCAACCCTGTGTTAATAAAAGAGGCAGTTAAGTATAACCCGAGTAAATGGGCAAGTGTCGTCTAACAAGGAATAGTTCCATTAAGGTAGAACCCTCAAGGGTCAAGAACACAATAAGGTGATCTAACCAATGTGATGTGTTAATCTTATGTTGTATCCTTCTTATTGGATATGTGGTAATTATAAGCATGATATGTGTATATAGTTTCTATATGTGATTTAAAAATAATCAACTGCATGCTTAGACAACAATTAGTTGTGCGTGGCCCGGTAGTATGCGGGTTGCACGATTACCATACCAGCAAAGGTGTTGAGCCCCTTTGGGGGCCCCCCATTACTTTTCAGGTACAAGAAGCTGCCCTTCGTTCGAGAGTAGGACGGGAATGGCGGAGCATGGGTAGTGTATGTTGTGTTAGTTGTATTTGATAGTAAAGTGAGACTGAACATGTTATCAGTAAGGGATTGTAATAGACTCGGTACAGTTGGATTGTAATTGTATTTGTTTTCAGTTAGAAACGGATTGTAATGTAAAGTGTAGTGCTCGGTAATCTTGTCCATCAGACCGGTACGTTGTGTATGTATTAGCCTTGTTAGCCACGTGCGTGGCTAACGGCGTGTAGCACCCAAGGATTAAGTTATGTGTTAAGTTTTAATTCCGCTGCAACTGTTTGTTAAGTATCGTATTTGTTGTTGGGGTGTTACAAAAAAAGAGGGGAAACAAGATAAAATGAAACTTGACATATGCATTCACATTCACATCATTCATGGATCATGCATTTCACAAAATTTTCAAAAAAAAAATAAAAAATCATTTTGCTCCAACAATCATTCCCACTCATCACACAGTAAAATTTTGTTTTAAGAAGCTTGGAGATGTTGTCTCTTCTTCTTCTTCATTCTAACCCTTGTACGTGCAGGTGTTCGTAGCAACCGGTAATTGAAGGGAAAAAGACCAACCCACTTTAAGTGACGGTTGAAAGAATGGAGCAAGCACCTCAAAGTAGTCAAGAAGTTCAAATTCAATTTGTTCACAAAGGGTTGACCCAAGACCATACTCATGACTTGGAAAGAAACTCGAGGATAGAGCAGCGTGTTTAGGGAAAAATATCTGGGGGCTATTCTAAGTCAGATAGTAATAAGGAGTCTCCAACATACTACACATATGATGCCTTTGAGTTCCAAGCAATGGACCCTCAAAAATATTCCCAACTCAATGTTGAAACCAGGGAAACCCTAGCTCAACCCCATACTTCCTTTGTCCAGTTCAAAGTAGCACCAAATACACCTCACTCGCCTGTCTGCAATTCAACTTCGAAAACCCCAATTGCTCCTTTGGGAAGACTGCAGTCGTAAATGATCCATAACGGAGGAAGGCCCCCAACCTCATCCTCACTCGTCGTGAATCCTAATTTAGGCATCTTCTCACCCACACAAAGACAAGTTCCTCCACAACAGATACTCCCTCAGTCATCTAAGTCTGACTAACACCTCTACCCAAAAGCCTTCCAACTCCCTCATTCTCTAGATGCTAGCCACCCTCAGATAGACTCTACCTTCATTAAAAAACTTGATCCCAAGGCGATCCCATTGGTAGAGCTAATGCAAGAGCTGAGGACAGAATTTCAAGAGTGGAAACTGACCCAATGTTTCAAATCAGTGGGTTAGGAACCGATTAATCCATATGCTGAAGCTCGCTTGCCCAAAGGCTTGAGTTTGCCTGAAATGTAGAAGTATGAAGGAATTGGAAACCCGAGGCATCACATTGACAAGTATGATAAGCTCATGGATCTACATGGTTTATCCGATGAGTTGAAGGTCGTGTGCTTTAGATTCTACTTAGGGGGGCCTGCTTATTCTTGGATTATGGGCCTGGATCTAAAAGGAAAGTCAAGCCAAGACCTGTACTTTGAATTTCTCACTTAATACGGTGGTAACTTTCATCATGAAGTTACGCGCAGAGATTTAGAAATTACTCGCCAAAACCTTAGCAAAACTGTGAGGGAATTCATAGAACGGTGGAGGGTGAAGGCTGGGCAAATGAATAATCGACCCACTGAGGAGGAGCAAATACAAGTGGTGATTTCTAGCCTGAGATAAGAGTATCAATGCCGGTTGAGATACCTAAGAATTTGTGACTTCAAACGATTGATGGCGGTCGTGATTGCTTTGGAACTGAAATCAAATTGACTGAGCAAGCAGAAATGATGGAAAGAAGGGAACATCCACTTGGACAAAGCTCACAAGGACAACTTTCGAACCTTAGAATGTCGCTCAGCAAAGCATTAAAAATATTAGTCGAGGGAGGTCATCCAGCACTTTTCAATACAAGGTCCGGAATCAAGAAACTTGGGCCACATTTGCATGAATATTGTGACTATCACATAATCTGGGGACACACCGTTGATGAGTGTGCCACACTAAGAGATGCAATTCAAGAGCTGATCCATACGAGAGACATCTCTACACTAGGGATAGAACATCCATCCTAGGCCAAAGGATATCTTAACTATGAGTGGTAGTGGTAGAAACAGTTTTCCTTTTACTTTACAATTGTCATAATAGTGTGACAAGGGTTGCATCCCCCCCCCTTTGTTTAAAAAAGAAAAGAGAAGAAAGAAGATCTGGTTTGCTAGCTATAAGAGGAAAAAGACAATTTTGTCATATTGGCGGCAAGAGGATGGAGTCTCTACTCTTTAAGCAGTTAGGAATCAGTTAACAGTCAAACATTGTTGTCGCGTTAAGACTTTCATGGAACCCCCTCAAAACCTGACTATCTCAAGCCCCAAGAGCATCGTATGAGCTTCATATACCATCAACTGGAACCGATTCAAGCGAGACTATGTGTAGCATTACCACTCATGCATTGCATAAAAAAAGACAAAAAACATTCGGTCAAAATCCAAAGTCAACCATCTTCATTCATCATTTTTAGCATTTCATGTGTCCTACACATAGTAATTTCATATTACCATGATAGATTGCATTGTAGATAGTTGCATTTGCATACTCTCATATCGAAATGACATCTTTGGAAAAATATTGAGAGATTGATTGAATAGAGCGCATGAACCATTAAACTCTCGACCTGCCAATTTGCACAAGGGCCTAATCAAAATCGGCACCACAAACAAAGTGAGTACTGTGTGATGAGCGGTATTTTCCTTGGAATTTCAAATGAGGGTATTGGAAAATTCACTTAGCGACGAGGGAAGATAAAGAGAGCCAATCGAGGTAAAACCACGAGCGACACGTGCATTCCTTCAGCACATGGAGAGGCAAAATTCAGAGTGAGATCAATGTCGATGAACAAGATACGAAGTGTGATTCATGCAAAGATCCGAGAATAGTATGAAAACAATCATTAACTAACGGGAATGACGAGGCATTTAGGAATAAAAGTCTTCATAAAATAAAAGCTTTAATTTCCCTATGCGTAATCCCATAGATAGCCCACTAAGCCTTTCATGAAAAACCCGTTTTTTTGAAAACTCCACACATGCCAACCCACATATGCTCAATCGCCCTTGAATAGAGGATATCGAAGGAGCCGGAGCCATGGTCTCTCCCCCACCATCTTTCACAAAAACAGCAAATAAAGTGTTCGAACAAATCAGTGAGTCAATGCAACTCCAAAGCCAAACACTGAAAAAGAACACTTGTTCAAGAAGATCAATGAGTCAATGCAACTCCAAAGCCAAACACTAAAAAAGAACACTTGTTCTAGAAGAACAATGAGTCAATGCAACTCCGAAGCTGAAAGCCAAAATATAGAGTAAAGAACGCTTGAGAAATTTCAATGAGCCAAAGGCAATTTCAGAAAATAAAAATGGGAAGAAAGTTCAAACCGTACACTAGAAGAGGCAAGAAGGAGAAATCCAAATCCAAATCCAAAGGAACAATGATGTCCCGTAGAAACCTGAAATACCCCAAACTTAAATATAGTGGTTAAGATAATTCTAATCCTTATTTAAGAGCCTAATAATGCTAGAGTAATATTGGTAAGGAAAAATAAACCAAAAGAAATAAATAAACGCTTAAAAGCGGAGAACGCTAAATAAGCGTTAATAACCATGGGAGGCATGAGACCTCGGTTAGCGTATTATATGGATTCTAAAGGTTTAATAAGACCTAAATAATATATGGGAACAACCCCCGAAGAAAACGGATCCAAATAATGTATTAAAAGCGTAAACGAACCTTAAAGCGCGTTTTTCGAGGAAACCGAGAAAACGCGACTTTAAGCGGGTCAATTAGACTCGTAACAGTTTTGGTTAACTAAATATTCATTAATAAATATTAGTGGAGCTTTAGAACCAATAAAATTAATTAAAAGAGAAAATTCCGGAAAACGGGTACCGGTTAGTAAAACTGTAACAACCGGGAAGTTGTGGGGCGAGAATGCAAATAAACAAACTTAGCATGTCACTTTGCAAATAAAAGTCAAAAATCTGTAGAGAAGGGAGTGTGTGACCGATGGACTCCTCACCCCCACTCTCTTTATTTATCTCTTTATTGTTCCTAATACACTAGAGGACAAAAGAAATAAGTAAAAAGCAAAATAAAAACTCTCTCTCCTATCCCCACTCCTCTCTCTCACGATTTCTCTCACCTCTATTCTATTCTCTCTTCTTCCTCCTTGGGCGATGGCAATGGAGAAATGAAGCCCCCACAAAACTCTCCACTTCTCTCCTCTCTTTGAGTACCCAAACCTTCTCCAAATCCAATAAAAATTACACCATTGTAATCCCTTGCCAAGGAGAACATTTTCATCCTTTCAAAAACCCAAAAACTCCATTTTCGTTTTTATGGGTATTCTCCATTTGAAGCTTGAGTACCACCATTAGAAGCACCTTCACCTCCTTGTCATTTTGAGGTAAAAATATTCTTGAAAACCTACCTTTTTCTAGCCCTTATATGTAAAACGAAAATTTAAGTGAGACTTGTTTTACTCCTTGCATTCCAGCCGATTTTGGCTACTCATTTGGGCTGGGAATCTTGTTCATTTGCTAGACATGGACTCCACATTGGTTGGAAGGTAATACTCTTTTTCTAAACCCTAAAACATCTAAATTCTAGGGTTAGTTTAAGTTAAGGTGCTAAACTAGTATGGGCATGTATGGCTTGCTGTAGCATTGCCATTCTTGAACAAAAACCGAGAACAAGGGAAGAAGGAAAGAGGAAAAGAAGAGAAGAAGGAAAGAAGGAAAAAAAAAAACTAACAAGTCAAGGTAATGCTCTTACCTTGGGTTAGTTTGTGTATTTCATTGTAACAGATTTTAAGTGTCTAACAATGAGGAATGTATGTAGTATGAGTAGTAGTAATGTAGTAATGTATTGGAGAAGATAATGTAACAGTTTTTGAAGTTTTAAATGATGTTTAAAACTTGGGACAACATGGGGTATTGAATGTGTAAGTGTGCAGGAATTTGTTGTTGTTGTAGTAGTGATAATATGTGAGTATAGTGTATTGTGTAAACAGGTTGTGAGAATTGTGAAGTTTTAGTATTTAAGAGCAAGTATGTGGATTGTAGGCCTTAGAGCCAAATAATTGTACATGAGTATTGTACTGTGGATTGAGGAAATATTGGTGTATTGGGATTTTGTATGTGTGCTGGTAGAACCCTGGTATGGGTATGGCTAGAATAGGCATGAATTTGGTGAGAAGGTGTGTGTGGTTAAGTAAGAAAAGTAGCTGAGCTATGGCAAAATTTGGTAGGAATATGTACAATTATGGATGACTTGGTGAATGGGAGAACCAAGGGTGTATGGAAGTTAGTGGATATTAGTACTGTGGATTGGTACTTGTAGTATGAGGATGTGAAAGTGTAAAATCTGTAGCAAGAAGTAGTATGATGCATTGGAGGAACTAGGAGAAACTAGGTGTGCTTGGGGAGCCTAAAGTGGGAAGTAAACCACCTTGTAACAGATTTTGAAAGGAGCTAGATAATGGGAAGGATTGAGTGGAAGATAATGTAATGAGGATGTTAGTAGTGGTATTGGTAGTAAATATTGAAGGATAAAGGTTAGATTGAAAAATCTGTAGCATAATGTGGAAACCAAAATCTGTAGCATTAGTGTGAAGAAAAGTAATGTAGGTGTTGGGTTGAAACTTGACAAATGGTGTATAAGTAGTATAGAATTGTATAATGGATTAGGGAGTGAAATAACATGATTTAGATGGCCTAATTGGTGCTAAAACATGTTAGGATGCATGTAGGAAGAATAGGGAAGCAATGGGTGAAATTGGGAAAAGAAAACAAGGCCTGTAGCAAGTTTCTGCTACTGTCCGACCCCAGCTGGATCGGACTCTGGGTCGGACAAGGCCTGAGTAACGAAAATAAGTTTCTGGAACCGTCCGACCCAGAGCCGTGAGTCGGACGTGGGTCGGATGTGCCTTGAGAAACGACGGTAATTCTTTCTGGAATGGTCCGACCCAGGGCCGTGAGTCGGACATGGGTCGGACAGGCAAAAATTTTCTTCAACGAAGTTTCTGACTTCGTCCGACCCAGAGGATGGGTCGGACGTGGGTCGGACATAGCTTGGATGACGAAACTGAAACCTTCTGGAATGGTCCGACCCAGAGGTGTATGGGTCGGACGGAATAGTGCTGGGTCGGACGGGAGTAATTTCAGAGGACGAAAACCTACTGGAATGGTCCGACCCAGGGTTGGGTCGGACGGCCCAAACACTTACAAAAAAAAAATGTTTTTATAATATGACTATAGTAATCATATGTATGTATAGGTATATGCCTATACACCGGTATGCATGTAAAAGTAGTAATACACCATTAATGAAGTAATAACGGTAAGAAAGTAAGTAAATGTGTAAGGAAGTAAGTTATGAAGTAGTAAAGGAAAGAATGGTCTTATAACCAAGTAAGAAAGTAATGAAGTAGTAAGAATACATTGAAAGTATCAATGAAGAGTAGTAGATCAATAATAGATCATTGATCGTACTACTTCATGTATGTATAGGAATCCAATAGTTGATCCTCGAAGGAGCCGGTAGTGCGGATACAACGGTGAACGGTATGATTTCTTCATGCTCTGTATCCTAACCTGGTTACCCCGATTTGTGTGCTTATGTGATCACCAATAAGATAAATGCACGAATCGGATTTATATGCACTTAACTGTGTTGAACTATTTGTTCTTGTTGTATCTTCTTGAACAATTAGTTTGTATAATTCATGAAATGAATGAATGGAATTGAGAAGTATGTGTAAGTATTGTGTACTTGAGTATTGTACGTATGTATGGAAATGAAGTATTGACTTCTACTAATTCCTAACATTCTAACTCCTAACTTGGTAATGAGTAAATGGAATGAGTAGAAGTCCGATATAGTTTCGGCCACGCGTGAGGATAAGGAAACACAAGAGGTTGGATCCGAATCCTGGCTGTAATCTTTTCCATGGACCAATTCCCTTGAATGGGTAGCATCCTGGATTAGTGGGCCACCTTAAAGCCCGGTGGTGGGATGTAGTAATCCCTGCCCGGAGGTCATACCGACTTAACTGGAAGTAAAGTATGTAAGAAGTTATGTATGTGTATTGGTCTTGACTATTGTAAGTCATTGACCGGAAGTAAAAGAGTATCGAACACCCGATTAACCCGGGTGTGCAGTAAGCTAACTGGACCTTGTATGTATTGGAGAATTGTATCTCCGTATTGCGTATTGGTATGTACTGTGTATGTGTATTCTGGAAGATGGTAAGTAAGTATTGGTGACTCGTATTGTCTCCAAGCATGTATGTACTGTACGTATGTATGTATCTTGTGGTATTGTAGTATCGTGAATGAAAGCATGTATGTATGTATGTATGAATGTATGTATTGCAAAATGAATTGCATGTATTCGACCAAATGGTCGGCGTACCCTCGCTAGTACGCGGGGTATGCGGTTATCATATTCAGCGTAAGCTGACCCCCTCGGGGGACCATTTTTAGTGTGCAGGTACCCGGAGCGAATACGGTCAAGGTAAGAGACCGGTGGCGCGCCTTGTAATTAGAAGTATCTAGTTTGTGAGGAATGGGTAGCAGATTGAATCCTAGTAAGTGTGTATGAATTTGGGAGAAGTACTGTATTGATTTGGAACCTAGTAAACTCGGTATGCGTAGTGTATTATCTTGTACGGAGTTGAAGTATTGTATTGAATGGAGTACGGTATTGAATGGAGTAATGTATCGAATGGAGTATTGTAGTATCAGTACGTAATGAGAGTATGTATTGTATTAAGTAGTACTCGGATATTCCGGTCCATCAGACCGATGCTGTATGTAGAGTAGTAGCCTTGTTAGTCACGTGGGTGACTAACGGCATTGTATCACCCGATGTATGTAAGTATGTATCCGCTGCGTGACTCGGGAAGCACGAGGAGATTGGACGGTAATGATGAATTAATAGTAGGGGTGTTACAAAAAGTGGTATCAGAGCGAAGTATCGCTCTGATGACTGGAAATACCGAGTTAGGAATACCGAGTTAGGAATTAGAAGCTTAGGGCTAAGGGCTGAGAGTTAGCATTGAGATATGCTAGTTAGGAACTACCGGTGAGTACCGGATACCTACAATACCAGTCCCCCCACCGCAAACCCCATTGTATAACTTGGGAAAGGACGCCAGAGAGAAGAAAAGCTTTCTCATACTCGGGGAAAACCCGATCTGGCAGTTGTGAAGCAATCACACAGTAAACAAGAACCGACGTATGGTAGATTCCAAGAAATGGAAGACCCGGAAGTGGATCCCGGTTGAACAACAATAACCGCACTTAATAGCGGTAGTATAAACACTCCAACCACAAGGAGGCTATAACTTGCAACAGCATGGGGCGACATGCTTAGCAGTCGCAGAACCTAGCTAAACAACCAGCAACAGGAAAAGAAGCACTAACCGTGCAACGAAATGGAAACAGGAGCAGTAATGAAACCCGAGACACAAGTCTGCGGGACAACGGTAATGGCCAAGCAACACCACCAATGGTGAGCTAGCTGGCTAAGGACATAGTCTGGAGTGACTGACTCCAAAACTACAACGCCAAAAAGGTTACAAACCTGGCCAACATAGCTCAGACAGCTACAGGAATATTCACAAGATATAACCTGACATAACTACAACTGTAGTGCCTAAACCAAATCAGGCCAGTAGCCACAGCCAAAGTGTGGGAATAAGCAACAAGGAACAACACAACCAAGTCAAAGGGGAAGCTCCAAGAATTGGAGAAGTACCCTGATCAATGACAGCTATGTCAGACTCACTGGGGAGTTACTCAGAAGAGTGATTAACCCAAGTAAATGATCAACAAGATCAAAGGAAGAGTAAACAGATTACCAATTATGATGGGATCGGTATAGAATTACCCAAAAACCACCAGTACCGCGCACTTGCCACGGCAAGTGCAGTAAGAATATATGTAAAGGAACACTAACATGTCACAAGTGCATAGCAATGTACGGTGACCAAAACGAAACAACTACAGGATCACACATCCTAACAACTAGAAGTATGGAACCTTAGAAAGGCCTAACGGCCGGATCACTGTATTTAGAACATACCGGTCAGCGAGAAGCTCGACTTGGTCAAGACCTCAAACATGGCTACGCCATGAGAGACTCCTTTTAACACCGAACCATAATTTTTAAAACCCAAAATTCTTCTTTCAAAACCACAATCTTTCTTTAAACCTTGGATTTTAAAACCAAACCAACAGAATTACGGTGAGTATCATAGAATGATACAAGAGGAGTTGACAACAGAATACTTCACCTAGGCGTGTGACGAACACTACGAGTGTACCCAATTACGGGATGTGGGACAACCGCACTCCGAAGGAGCTTGTGGGCCTGACAAATAGTCGGGTAAGTGGTAACGTATCAATAAGGTACCCCACGTATGTACACAGGTAGTGTACGAAACACGGGAAGTAGTCGACTCCGTTCTACGGACCATCAGTAAGTTCAAACCAGACAACTGGACACCTCAGACAATTAAGCATAAAGGAACTCAGAAAATCCATCTGAAGATAAGAGTAAGGACTAGGAAGTGCAGAGAGCACAGACTAGTCGGTATGGACAATGGATATGTCTCCAAGACATCAAGCAAATATATGACAGCTAGAAGGTATACCCAGCCTAACACAGTAAGGCCACTGCCTAAAACATGAACACTATAATGCTCGGCAAATGGGATAGAACGCCCAAGAGCAATCACGAGATTACCATGAAGTAAAATCTATCATCGAAGGGAATATTAAACCTAGTCTCAAGCGCTAGGAGCAAGTATAACGGTCTACTCAACGACGGGAGACGTTATAAACTAAAGGGAATAGCTTAATACAACACCATAAGACGGTATATAGGACAACACATGTCATAACCATCAGCCGGATGTAACGGCGTGATCCAACGGCACCCAGGAGCAATCCTTGAAGGGTGTCTGAGATAACAACAGTTGAACAAGTGTCTTGGTAAGAGCACGGAAGCTAGAACAAACATTCGGTTAGAACACCGAAGGGATTTCACTTAACAGGAAATACCCTAAATTAGCATCAGCTTGCCTAAAGGGTCTCCTATGAACGGAAGCGTGATGTCACGACTTACCATGGAGCCTAGTAATACCTCCAATTTACGGAGTATACATGGGGTAGAGACATGTATAAGCAGCTTGCAAAGAGCATAGCTTGCAGCAATAAGGCTTAAAAGCCACCAACCAACTACGTTGTGTGAACCCAAACAGTGGCAAAACCCACACCATTACTAATAGGACTTGCAAGAAATATTATCCCATATGACAAGAAATCAACAACTGGACCATCAATTCAAACTCAACCTCTTGAGTGGCTTGGAGTAATGGTCAACTCAGCGTCACTGTCACTAGAGCATCAGTCTAGTATGCAGTTGACAAGCTTTAACTACCTTCATGCCTCCTGTAGCAATGATAACACAGGGGCACAGAAATCGGGATAAATGCCGACATTGGCCTAGTCCACACTTGGACACTACGAGAAACCCGAGGGAAGGCACCTCTTGTTAACCAAGATCACCAATGTGGTGAAGATGCGAACCCTTAGAAAAGGCTCCCATCTACTATAACGACAAAACCTATGCATAGATATTGCCAAGAGACAACGAATACGGAAATGAGATTTCCAAACCACTACGCCAAAGAGGCCGTGGACTGTAGAAGCACATCGCTTAAGAGCATCGAAGCTCGAAGGAGTAAGTATACTCCTTATGCACCCAATCATGTGGTGAACCATTGTATAAATACTTACACGGTAAACCTTGTCATGAGACCCATGAGTGGAAACACACCCCTTAACGAGAACTTTCACCTATCAGTGATAGAACACTCTTTAATTAGAGAACGGGACCAGAAAACCCTTGAAGCTTCTTGGGATGTCCCGGTAATGTATATGCAAAAGTAAAACCGCATAGCTAGAGCCTATGATCAATGCTCAGCACTATGAGACAGTAATTGTCAAAAACAATCAATGAGTGTGCACATTGCACACCATGAATGACCGGCGCTCAAGAGAGCTTGTAACCTGATAAACCACTTCATCCTTGGCCAACCAAGTTATTTGGAAAACTATATCATGAATGAGGAAGTAATGTGAGGTAAGCTAACCTACACATGAAACCTAAACCGAAATAAAATATCTCCACATGGGGAAGATAAAAACATCGTGGTACGCTACGGCAACTGTCATACATATGAACTAGGATCTCCTAGTGTATTTACACCATAAGGAAATGGTACAAGAGTAAGAATACGGTGCGCAACAAGCGACCGCTATGAGGAAGTAGTAGACAATGACATGAAGAACAAGTATGGAAAACAGTCAGAAATATTCCTTCCTATCACATAAGTGACTTACTGTCAAGCGTTCACGCCTCTGCACTCTGTATGACTGAGTGTTTTGGTATTGCACTGGTACAGCTAATGATCTAATGGGATGGCTGCGGATATGGAGAATGTAAACAGTAGTAAATCTTCCTTTTCACCACAAACATGGCATAAGCCAGTCAAGCATTCTTAGCAACAGATCGCATGAAGAGTGTAAAACGCACTATCAATCACAAGAGGTGAATTCCATTGGAATAAAAAGGTGAAAGGAGATGTAAGAAAGTCACTTGGATCGACGCATTGAGAATGCAAGGTCATACAAGCAAAGAACACTTGTATTGAACCAGAAGAACTGGTGTAATTCAGAAGTTAGTGACAACAGAGGAAGCACCACAACTAGGTAGTGACTTAACCTCGCCCGACAACAAGTCGGAGGAACTTAGTGAATAATCGTGGGAGTACGAATAATATGTATAATAGATTACCAGAGAGCTGGTTACAATCTAAAACTCATTGAGTTCAAACAGCGGTAAAAGAATACCACACTGTTAGTAAACCTTATTTCCACAATAGAGGGATAGAAAGGTGATGTATAGCACATTAAGGATAACATGAAGGGTGAGTAACCCAAGTTATCAGGGCCGCAGCAGAGCTAGTGCGCCCTAACTAAGAAATGATACACCTAGTAAGTACGAAAGAATGGCTATTAATGCCTTGAAGCCTAATAGATAGAGCTGAATTAATTAGGAGTTAAATAAACTCGTGTACGAATCCTCGGTGCAAAGACTAAACCATTGGAATGGTTAAGACCTTTGACCAGAGCATCTTGTATAGTATATTGTAATGAAGCTAAACGCTTCGGATTGCCCCAAATCGAGTAAACCAATGTTTAATAGTAACATATGGTAGATTACGTGGGCGTAATCCCTTTAAGGGGGGTAGAGCGAAAACCGTGTAATGCAAGTTTATAAATAAAACACATAAAACTGTAATGCGCTAGCACAAATGAGAATGGATTTAACGATTGGTACTTATGTTAAATAAACATACGTATTCATTCATATTGTAACTGTGGTAATTAGGCACGAGGGATGCGAATACCATAGGATGAATATACCCATCTTGTAACCCCAGTGTAAAAGTATTAGTAAAGTGGAGTGGAGTAACTCTTGGGGAAATAATAATCCCTGTAGTGGGTGTCTATTTGAAGTTAGACATGGCACTACAATGCAAGAGTCGGTATAAAACCGATGTAGAACTAGAGAAAATTGAACTCCCTAGGCGATTGTTTTGATAACAATTGAGAATGAGTAGTGGACGGAGCTCCACAAGTATTGTAACCTTGAAAAAAAAATATAGTAGGATTGATTGTGAGTAGCAGAGGAATGTAGCCCATGAGGGGTGTATTCGTAAGTATGTATTGGAAGTAAAATAGAGGACAGCTGAACTCCATAAGTATTGTATTCCCTAGTTAGAATAACTGAAATGATGGAGAGTAATGGATGGAAGTAATGAAGATTGACGAAATGAGCATTTAGGCATCGAGTTCCGAGGAAAGTATTTGGGAAGTAGATTGAGAATGATTGATGGACTGAATTCCATCCTTTGGAGTTGTATGAATTCGTATCACGACTAGAAAGAGTAAAAAGATAGGAAATGAAAACAACTAATTAATTGTTTGTTTGAAAACTGACGTGGGAAGTCGAACTTGATCCTGATCAGATCAAGGGAAACCAACACAAATGGGGTGGAAAGATAGTTCAACACTGATGCTGATCACATCAGGGTCGAATGATTCTTGAAGCTCCCCTCAAGTGGTCACAAGAATCACATAGGATAGAAGTAATGAGTATAAATTGGAATATGGAGTTGTATGTTCTAGAATTTTTTTAATTGGTAGTGGTGGAAGAATTTCTTTTAGTATGGGAATGAGGATGTGTTAGAAGTGGGTACCGAAGAAGATAGTAAGGTAGTATGGGGTATTATTCCAGGGTGGCGGGACATAGAGGAGTCCCGTGTCTAGATGACCTGAGCGCCTACGGGATTGGAATGTGTATTGCATTGCTTTGGGAATAGCCTTGCATTGTATGTATGTAAAAATCTTGTAATGTGGAACCAGATGGTGGGACGTGATGCGGACGGAAGTAAGTATGGTATACTTGTATCGTATGGAATGTGGAAACCAGAAGTAATGAATTCAGAAATTGTAAGGAGGAAGAATGTACGACCTCTGGCATAGACAAGTAAGAATGAGCAAGTATTGTAATCCTATAACCTTGAGCAACTTTGAGGACAAAGTTCTTAAGGGGGGTAGATTGAAATACCCAAACTTAAATATAGTGGTTAAGATAATTCTAATCCTTATTTAAGAGCCTAATAATGCTAGAGTAATATTGGTAAGGAAAAATAAATCCAAAAGAAATAAATAAACGCTTTAAAAGCGGAGAACGCTAAATAAGCGTTAAATAACCATGGGAGGCATGAGACCTCGGTTAGCGTATTATATGGATTCTAAAGGTTTAATAAGACCTAAATAATATATGGGAACAACTACCGAAGAAAACGGATCCAAATAATGTATTAAAAGCGTAAAACGAACCTTAAAGCGCGTTTTCGAGGAAACCGGAAAACGCGACTTTAAGCGGGTCAATTAGACTCGTAACAGTTTTGGTCAACTAAATATTCATTAATAAATATTATTGGAGCTTATAACCAATAAATTAATTAAAAGAGAAAATTTCCGGAAAACGGGTACCGGTTAGTAAAAACTGTAACAACCGGGAAGTTGTGGGGCGAGAATGCAAATAAACAAACTTAGCATGTCCACTTTGCAAATAAAAGTCAAAAATCTGTAGAGAAGGGAGTGTGTGACCGATGGACTCCTCACCCCCACTCTCTTTATTTATCTCTTTGTCCCTAATACACTAGAGGATAAAAGAAATAAGTAAAAAGCAAAATAAAAACTCTCTCTCCTCTCCCCACTCCTCTCTCTCACGATTTCTCTCACCTCTCTATTCTCTCTTCTTCCTCCTTGGGCGATGGCAATGGAGAAATGAAGCCCCCACAAAACTCTCCATTTCTCTCCTCTCTTTGAGTACCCAAACCTTCTCCAAATCCAATAAAAATTACACCATTGTAATCCCTTGCCAAGGAGAACATTTCATCCTTTCAAAAACCCAAAAACTCCATTTTCGTTTTTATGGGTATTCTCCATTTGAAGTTTGAGTACCACCATTAGAAGCACCTTCACCTCCTTGTCATTTGAGGTAAAAACATTCTGAAAAACCTACCTTTTTCTAGCCCTTATATGTAAAACGAAAATTTAAGTGAGACTTGTTTTTCCTTGCATTCCAGCCGATTTTGGCTACTCATTTGGGCTGGGAATCTTGTTCTCTTGCTAGTCAAGAACTCCATCTACTCATGGAAGGTAACACTTTTTCTAAACCCTAAAACTTAAATTCTAGGGTTAGTATAAAAATGAATGCTAAATGGTGTGGTGTATGTATTATGTGCTGTAGCACTTTGTGTGTGGGAACCCTATTGGGACGAGAACAAAGAGAAGAAAAGAAGAAGAGGAAAGGAAGGAAAGAAAAACTAGCAAGACAAGGTAAATGCTCTTACCTTGTGTTAGTTTGTGTATTGTATTGTAACAGTTTTTAGTAGTGAAATGAGTAATGGAATTGAGTAATAAGTAGTAGCCATGTGGTAGTGTATTGAGAATGGATAATGTAACAGTTTTGAAGTATTTTAAATGAAGTTTAAAAGCTTGGGAAAACCATGGGTAGTATGTGTATGTGTGCAGGATTTTATTGTTGTTGTAGAAGTATTGGAATGTGAGTATAATGTATTGAGTAAACAGGTTGTGAGAATGTGAATTTGTGAGCTGAATTAGTGTGTGGAGAAGGTAAGAATTATAGGGGAGACCATGTCAAAACTTGTGTAAAAGGAGAGGACTTGAGTTGTTTAAGAAGAGGAAGTATTTGGAGAGTTTAGGAGGAATGTTAGTACCTTGTAACAGATTTGAATATGGGTTTATAAATGAGATGGAACTAGGTTGTGAGCTAGTGTATTTAAGATGCTAAGAGTGGCATTGGATGAGGAGGTATTGGAGTATAAGAGTAGAGGGAAAAATCTGTAGCATAAGGTATAAGGGAAGAAACAATGGGAGTGTTGAGTTGAAACTTAGGGAAATTGAGTGTATAAATAAGCATAGGATGTGTGAAGTATTAAGGAATGAATTAGCTTGATTTAGAGTGTCTAAATAGTACTAAAACATGTGAGGATGCATGTAGGAAGAATAGGGAAGCATAGGTGAAATTAGGAAAAGAAAATAAGGCCTGTAGCAAAGTTCTGCTACTGTCCGACCCACAGCTGGATCGGACGCTGGGTCGGACAAGGCCTGAGTAACGAAAATAAACTTTCTGGAACCGTCCGACCCAGAGCGTGAGTCGGACGTGGGTCGGACGGGCCTTGAGAAACAACGGTAATTCTTTCTGGAATGGTCCAAACCCAGGGCCGTGAGTCGGACGTGGGTCGGACGGGTAAATTTTCTAAATGGCGAGTTTCTGACTTCGTCCGACCCAGAGCCTGGGTCGGACGGTGGGTCGGACGGAGCTAAGTCACAGAATTGAAACCTTCTGGAATGGTCCGACCCAGAGGTGTATGGGTCGGACGGAACAGTGCTGGGTCGGACGGGAGTAAATTCAGAGGACAAAAACCTACTGGAATGGTCCGACCCAGGGTGGGTCGGACGGTGGGTCGGACGGCCCAAACACTTACAAAAAAAAAATGTTTTATTAAATGACTATAGTAATCATATGTATGTATAGGTATATGCCTATACACCGGTATGCATATAAAAGTAGTAATACACCATTAATGAAGTAATAATGGTAAGAAAGTACGTAACGTGTAAGGAAGTAAGTTATGAAGTAGTAAAGAAAAGAATGGTTTTATAACCAAGTAAGAAGTAAGAAGTAGTAAGAATACATTGAAAGTATCAATGAGGAGTAAGTAGATCAATAATAGATCATTGATCATACTACTTCATGTATGTGTAGGAATCCAATAGTTGATCCTCGAAGGAGCCGGTAGTGCGGATACAACGGTGAACGGTATGATTTCTTCATGCTCTGTATCCTACCTGGTTACCCCGATTTGTGTGCCTATGTGATCACCAATAAGATAAATGCACGAATCGGATTTATATTGCACTTAATTGTGTTTGAACTACTTGTTCTTGTTGTATCTCCTTGAACAATTAGTTTGTATAATTCATGAAATGAATGAATGAAAATGAGAAGTATGTGTAAGTATTATGTACTTGTGTATTGTATGTATGTATGGGAATGAAGTACTGACTTCTACTAATTCCTAACATTCTAACTCCTAACTTGAGTAATGAGTAAAATGGAATGAGTAGAAGTCCGATATAGTTTCGGCCACGCGTGAGGATAAGGAAACACAAGAGGTTGGATCCGAATCCTGGCTATAATCTTTTCCATGGACCAATTCCCTTGAATGGGTAGCATCCCGGATTAGTGGGCCACCCTAAAGCCCGGTGGTGGGATGTAGTAATCCCTGCCCGGAGGTCATACCGACTTAACTGGAAGTAAAGTATGTAAGAAGTAAGTATTGTATGTATATTGGTCCTGACTACTGTAAGTCATTGACCGGAAGTAAAAGAGTATCGAACACCCGATTAACCGGGTGTGTAAAATGAGGCTAACTGTATGTGTATTGGAGAATTGTGTCTCCGTATTGCGTATTGAGTATGTAATAAGTATGCATTGTGTATGTGTATTCTGGAAGATGGTAAGTGAGCGTTGGTTGACTTGTATTGTCTTCCAAGCATGTATGTTACTGTGCGTATGTATGTATACCTTGTGTAGTATTGCAGTATCGTGAATGAAAGCATGTAAGTATGTATGTATGTATGCATGTATTGCAAAATGAATTGCATGTATTCGACCAAATGGTCGGCGTACCCTCGCTAGTACGCGGGGTATGCGGTTATCATATTCAGCGAAAGCTGACCCCTCGGGGAAACTTTTTTAGTGTGCAGGTACCCGGAGCGAATACGGTCAAGGTAAGAGACCGGTCGCGCGCCTTGTAATTGGAAGTATCTAGTTGTGAGGAATGGGTAGCAGATTGACTCCTAGTAAGTGTATGAATTTGGGAGAGGTACTGTATTGATTTTGGAACCTAGCAAACTCGGTATGCATAGCGTATTATCTTGTACTGAATTGTGGAGTATTGTATTGAATGGAGCAGTGTATCGAATGGAGTACTGTAGTATCCAGTATGTAATGAGAGTATGTATTGTATGGAGTAGTACTCGGATATTCCGGTCCATCAGACCGATGCTGTATGTAACAGTAGTCCTTGTTAGTCACGTGGGTGACTAACGCATTGTATCACCCGATGTATGTAAGTATGTATCCGCTGCGTGACTCGGGAAGCACGAGGAGATTGGACGATAATGATTGAATTAACAGTAGGGGTGTTACAATAACCAAGTTACAGAAGGGTTCAGGGGCTGTATTGAATTATTAATGAACCTGCTACATTGCTATCACCTAGGTCTACCTGTAAACAAGTAGGAGAAACTGGAAAGAAATAAGTTAGACGACAGAAAAGAAACGTACATCAGTTCAAATTTCAGTGTACAGATTTCTCTCTGATGTGTAAAGAGTTTTCTGAAGTGTTGTCCAGTATGGTTAGGCCAGGTTGGAGTTTAAAAATCACATAAAAACATCTAACTAAGAAGATAAATAGCTTGGGGAAAACTGAAGTCAAAATTTAAGAGTAAAGGAAAGTAATAGAGGTGAGGATATCAGATTTGTGCTTCAGTTTTTGTGGGATTGTTGTTTCTGTGTGACTCATCACAGCAGCTATTTGGGTGTCTCATTGGTTTAGTTTTGAGTATAAAGCATTGTTAACACCTTTAACTAGTGGGGTAAGATTTAGAGACAGTAGGTGAAAAACAGAAGGGGATAAGAAAAGGTAACAGAATTGAATGTTTCGGTTTTATGACTTTCTGAAAAAAACTGTTTTCTGTATAACTCTGTACAGAATGGTTGAAGGGGGTGTATTGGGTTTCCAACGAATCTAAAACACCTCTAATGTACCTTAGTAAGTTAGGAATTGCATTGGGTAAATTAGAAGCCAGATTTAAGAGAGGAAAACAGAAGGAAAGATAATGCATCTGTCTGGTTTGGGTTCTGATTATATGTTGTAAATGTTTCTGTGTACTTGAGTACAGAAGCTGGTGAGTGTTATACTGGGGTGGTTTTGAGTTTAAAACATTATTAACACCTATAGCTAGTTGGGTAATACTGTGGGAAAGAAGGAAACATTGGTTGAATTGAATAGATACAAGAACCAAGAGGGAATGTGTAGGATGTTGCTTCAGATTTCATTAATATGGTAGCTTCTGTATAACTAGATTACAGGGTATTATAAGGGTGATGTTAGCCTAATAAGGAACCCAAACCAGTACTAATATACCTAACTAGTTGATGGAACATTTGGGATAAAGTGAGCCACCGTTAGATACATTAAAAATGTGATAAGATAAGATTATACACTAGAACATTATTTTGGTTTTGAAACATTTGAGCTTCAGTATAAGGGAGTTCTAGAAGTGATGGAGGAGTGTTATTGTGTAAATGAGGAGCTTAAAACATAGCTATTTAGCTAAGAAAAGAATACCCCTTAGGCGAATGCATATACATCTTAGATAAAACTTGTACATGTTAGTGTCATAATACTCTAAGGCATTAGCTAGAGGAAAGTACCTAGTTAACTTGTAAAACGACGATGTAAACGTTAGGGATTAAATAAACATCTGAGGTGAGTACAGGGGTAGTCCTAAGGGCTAATAAAGGTTGAACATTCAACAAAGATTCATCTAGGAAATAACACCCGATAATAATGAGATAAATTCGGGAAGTGTCACCAAGGTCGTCACATAAAATCATCAACTGACACGTTGTTTTTAATTAACGTTAGGGCCGTAGCGAACTCCGACCGGGACCCCGTGTGTGAGACAACTCGTGCTTTCGAATAAGGTATGGATATGTGTGGTCCGTATGTTACCGTGTTACACGGCTTGTTTGTTGTGTGCCTTGATTGACAATGACACAAGACTAAAGCATGAAATTGGATTGCTTGTTTTAACTTGCTTATATGCCTATGCTATTATTGTTGCATATTGCTTGTGCGCACACAGTAGTGTAGTCCCTTCTCGTTGATGAAACCTTTAGATGAAACACAACGAACTACGTAAACAAAACAAAGGAACTATATAAAGGGAACACTCCTCTTAAACTATAGAGGACCTCTAATGACACCCACTATGGTGTCGAACTTATAATGATAATGAAAAGTAAAATACCAGTTGGCGGAACCCATCCTGGGGTCTGGAGATGACCCCGCTTTCTTGACGCATGACGCCGGAAATGGAGGATTAGCTATGGAGAAGACGCTCTTCAATTTGTGGTGATAAGAGAATTCATAAATAACCCTTAAAGAATCAAGGAAAAATTGGCACCTACATGATATGGTCACGGGATCTAAACTATATCCCCAGACCTAGTGTAAGGAAGAGAAAGAAAATACACATTATGGGAACAAGGGAAAAGAAATGAAAACACACAACGCGCCAACGATCCCATAGTGAGGATCATTGGTATAACATACCTATGCACACGTTTTATTATTTACATGATTGTTGTTGCTATGCTAGCAGCTTGTTATGCTTGGTTGCGTGTTTGATAATGCTACGTTGCCAGCATGTTATGCTTGGTTGCTTGTTGCTAATGCTTTGCTACCTTTAAGTGTGTATGACATCATGATGTGTTGTGGTGTGCTTTACTGCTTTATATAGCATGTAATTGGACTTAATAATATTTGACCAAGTAGTCGTGTAGCCCGGCAACATACGGGCTACACATATTCATACTCAGCGTAGTTGCTGAGTCCTTTACAACCCAATTTTTACAGGTATTGAGCCGGACGGTAACGAAGCGTAGGCGGGATGGCTACCATGGGGGTAATCCATCAGGGCATAATTTTTGAGTATGCAGTAGTACGTTTAATGTATGGGTTGATACTAACCCGGGATGCAATTTTCAGTTTATGATTTGGTAATTTTGTTGTAGACACTCGGTATTTGGAGTTGTATATTATATATGAGTTTTGGTTGAGGGCTGTTTCCAGTCATGCAGACCGTAACTTGGTGTTGGTAATGTGGTCTGTCAACCACGTGGGTGGTTGGCATCTGTAGCACCCGGATGATGTTGAGAATTCGCTGCATAGTTATCTTGTAATACGGCTAGGAGCTTTGTTCGTACTCTTGGATGTTTATTCGGGGGTGTTACAGAAAGTGGTATCAGAGCGTAGTTACGCTCTGATGACTGGAACAGGAAATACCGAGATTAGGAATTATGATTGTTAGTTAAGGGTTGGGGTAGTACGTGAGGCGCGTTAGTTAGGGTTTTCACCAGTGTTTACTGGATATCTACAGACACCTACACCCGACCTCCACATCCCTAGTTAATTCAGGGAAGAACGCCAGAGAGGTAGAATCTCCTCTTACTCGGGGAAACCCGATCTGGCATCTACTTAATGTTATGCAATTAACCCGTGAAGAAAAAACCATATATAATTACAATAGCTCAAGACTCGAAGCCCTGACTAGAGCGTGAAGTTCAAAGACGTCGCCAAAAGAATAATACCCATTGAGGGACCAATTGTAGAGGCAATGGGTCGACATGCTTCGCAGTCGATAGGACCCTTCCTCACAAAAGAAGAGGACCGAAACACCCTAAAATTTGTGAAATAAATAAAGCTTACATAAGCAATCAATTAAGTCAAGGATGGGATTGAGATAAATTCTTCAATTCGTACACTTGAGAGGTTAATTTTAGTAAACCCTTGTAGAACCATGAAATGAGAGGATATAGTTTGAAGCGAAATTACTCCATAAAATTGGTACAATCTATAATGCTTAATGAAGCATGACACAATTTTACACACTAAAGTATAATATTACGGAATTCAATAAATTCCCTACTCCCTCTCACGTTCTCTTCATTCTCTGACATAACGAATTTCTTAGACAATAATTGCAATTCCCTGAGAAAAACACATTGGTATAGGGATCATAAAAAGAACTCTCGAACCTTGTAAATAGTCATTACCATGAGGCACAAGTTACCCACCCCGACACAAAGCAAATAGATAAGAAAATGGCAGTGAATTCGCCACTAAGTTCAAACATCTATCGAATATTTTGTTCAAGGAAACCAAAAAAAGGAGTTGTGTACAATAGAGATTAAGTTCCAATCATGAAGGAACCAATTCCGAAAGAGGAACTGTTAAAACACCCGCAAGCAATGCAACGGGTAACTGTGGAATTCAATGTTATAAAAAGATAAACCCTTTGGATCATGTGTATATCATTAACTATGGTTATGAAGGAAATGATATGGAGCCTCACTAATTAATACAATGAAAACTCCAGTACCAATAAAGGTTATGCTCACAAGATATACATACCAAAGAGCACCTACTGCCATATTCAGGTGAGGTCTAACTAAGTGTTAAAACATGCATAAAACTTGTGGCGGGAGACTCACACCCGGTAGACTTATAATTTTTTGCACCTGTGAATCTAACAACAATCCAATACAAGACCGTTCAATGGGTTGTTAGTCTAAGTTTTACTATAACCTCGGTAAGATTACCACAAAGTTCTAAAATAACAATCTCTCTCCCTACAACAAATAAATAACAACCATGACAAGAAAAAAAAGGGGGCAATTACCGAATATAAATCTTGGATTAAGATATAAGTAGCGATAAGAAAATATTACTCATAAAAGGGCAACAATGTGGGCTTTATTATCCTAAGTAACCTAGGAGATACCCTAGGTAAAGTAACGGTAATACGGTTCTCCAATACAAGTATATTCGAACATGCGATGTCCTAGATAAATTCTAGGCATACACTAAGACCTAAAGGCTTGTATACACTTGACAAATTATTCACTATAACACCTAGGGTTGAACCTTAGGCAAGAAGATTAAGAGAACTTATGGAAAGACATTGAATACGGTGCGGATGGATCACCTGTATCCATACTATATCTATGAATACGGTGGATGGATCACCTATATCCATATCTATGAATACGGTGCGGATGGATCACCTATATCCATATTATATCTATGAATACGGTGCGGATGGATCACCTATATCCATATCTATGAATACGGTGCGGATGGATCACCTATATCCATACTATATCTATGAAAACGGTGCGGATGGATCACCTATATCCATATCTATGAATACGGTGCGGATAGATCACCTATATCCATACTATATCTATGAATATGGTGCGGATGGATCACCTATATCCATACTATATCTCTGAATACGGTGCGGATGGATCACCTATATCCATACTATATCTCCAAATACGGTGCGGATGGATCACCTAAATCCATACTATATCTATAAATATGGTGCGGATGGATCACCTATATCCATACTAGGCTCAAGATTTATAGATCTAAGCTGGTGAAATCCGGTATCCAGGAAAGCCTAGTTACGCATTGTGATCACAAAAGAGTAGATGACTGAAATAAGTCCACTCAATACTATGAGAACTTGGAATGAAAAGAACTCATAATATTAGGAGGATACGAAAGTATGTACCAATATACCATTAAATTTATGGAAACAATCATATATATAAGACAAAAGGGTATTGTAATACAAATACGACCTTGCAACTTATAACAAGTAAGTATACATATATTATGGATACAAGAATGAGCGAATGTATATTTGTGCACATTTAGATGTATACATAGTTGGAAATTTGAAGGGTTAATTCAAGAATTTATGGCCAGATGACTAGAAGCATGGAGGGTAATAATTAAATTGGTTGTTTGTTTGTTGGACGTGCAAGGTTGAACTTAACCCTGGTCAGGTCAAGTGATATTGAGCACAAATTGGGGTGGAAGGATAGTTCAACACTTACGCTGACCACGTAAGGGTTGGATAACTCTCGAAACCTCCTACAAGTGGACACATGAACTACAAAATACTAAGGATGCGATATCGATGTAGATGATACGAGCGGGTAGAATACATTGATACACGATTCGAAATTTAGAGGTTACAACCACAGAAACTTCTAACATATATAATTTGGTAACCTTTTGACTGAAACCAATTGAAGTCAACCAATAGTGTCAAGGCCATAATTGGGCTGGAAAATAAAGATACTTAGAGACGAAAGACGTCTAATTTGGTTGTACACATTAAAGGATAAAAGAAGGTAGTAATGCTAGGAGAGTATACTAGCTAGCTACACATAAATATGAGCGGTAATATAAACTAAACAAATCGGGGTAACAATGACACGTCGATAACATTCAAATACTATGAACTAAATCATTAACGCCCAAAAGGGTCAGCCAGAAACAACAATTCAGATGCTTAAAAGTGCACCAAAAGCAGGAATATCCGACCTCCAAAGTAAATGGATAGACAATCTACAACCCACCGAGAATGTGTATGAATTAAAATACCCCATGTCAATCAAAAGACATTTACTCCTGTACAATTAAGCCAGACACCGCCTTGGAAGGCATGGTAAGGGAAAACTAAACCTGAAGGAAATCAGAGTCGCACAGCAGAAGCTGGTGGACCGTATCTCACACTTTCTAGTGAATAACAAGTAACCTAGCTACCAATACCTTAGACCTAGAGAGGCTAACCCGAATCCACCATAGATCGGTATGGATACCAATAAGAATCCTTGAGACATAAACTAAGCCATTGACTAGAATGCCCCATGAGAATTAAACATCACAAACCAAGGTCTAGGATGATATAATAAGGATTGCGTGGGCGTAATTCATTTTTAAAGGGGTAGGCGCGTTGCGTTTTTACTGGGTTGTTGATCGTTTGTGGTGTTGTTTTGGATGTTATGTCTGTGAACGGTGTACGAATTGGTTGGATGTATTATGGTTATGAATGTATGATTTGTTCATATGATTGCTTATGAGTACAGTGTATGAGTATTACTGGTACATTAAGATATTGTTGAGAACTTGGTGAAGCCACAGATGTGGCATGGTGCTTATAAGCACAAATGGTGAAGTAAAACTGTGGAATTTGCGGGACATGATCCCTTGGTTAGAAAGAACGAATTCGGGACTTGATCCTTTCACTATGTGTATTCCTACAACCACATGTTGATGGTTAGTAGGTTTGTGTGTTTGGATTGTGTGTATGAATGGTATGTACGTGTATGTGCACTTCGTTATGAATGAATGTTGTGTACTTTGGGTGTGCTGGTGAAGTAAAACTGTGGAATTTGCGGGACATGATCCCTTGGTTAGAAAAAACGAATTCAGGACTTGATCCTTTCACTATGTGTATTCCTACAACCACATGTTGATGGTTAGTAGGTTTGTGTGTTTTGGATTGTGTGTATGAATGGTATGTACGTGTATGTGCACTTCGTTATGAATGAATGTTGTGTACTTTTGGGTTTACACCTTATGAGAACTTGTGTGAAGCACACTAATGTGGCATGGTGCTTATAAGTATTAGTGTGCATGGTGCTTATAAGCACTGAGAATTATAATGCGGGACTTGATCCCTAGGAATAACAGGAATGGAAAACACAAGTTAAGGAAGTAAGACTTCGGGACGAAGTCTCTTTAAGGGGGGTAAGTTGAAACACCCCTGAACATTTAAACACATAAAATCATAAAAGCGGGGAGATTATCCGAAAATAACGCGTTACATAACTCGGACATAAAACAATGTATGAACAATTAAGTCTAGTATATACATGTCCGAAAGCGTGACAACGTTACATATTAATATAGTCACGTACTTATATATGTACGAACATGAAAATACATATACGTAACGTTACAATATTACAACATCGTGTATAATGAATAATAACATCGCATCGGTACGTATAACTAAAACACGACAAAATAGAAGGGTTGTATATATATAACGTAACAAAAATTAAGTGGTCGCGTATCTAGCTAATAACGCGATATATTATATAGTCTTACATATTATATATATATATATATATATATATAAGCATGTATATAGCTTATACAAAAAAAGGAGCAAATATGCTCCCACCGAGGTTCGAACCCCGTACCTCTCGTATACCTCCTAAACACTTTAACGGATGAGCTGTGCTCGAATTCAATAACTTACACCAACAAATTAACATTAGTATTAAGTCAACTAAGATAACTACACAAAAAAGAATCAAACAGGCCATGTAGCACCGGTTTCTCCTCTCCTCGACACAGAACCAGATCGAACAAAAAAAGAAAAACAGAAAACGGGAAGATTCACCCACCTCCTTGTTCCAACTCTCAGGCGACATAATTACTTGTTTTTCTAACCACCCATAACCTCTCTAATAACTTGCAACCGCACTAAACACTCTCATGCCCTCACTTCCTGGTTGTTTAATCGAAAGATACAAAAGAATACCCAGACAGGGAATTGATGTCGAACCCAGGAGCAGGAGAAAGGAATTCGCCAGAGTCTAGCCTGCTGATATTCCCACACCATTCCCTTATTTCTCTGTCCATTCTCTATAACATCGGGAATCAAGAAGACAACAAACCAGAAACACCATACTTCTTTTTTTCAAGACTATCTGTAACCTGAAGCACAACAGGAGTTATCTCGATTTCAAAAAAATATATACCAAACCATGTCTGCTTCTGTGGAAAACTCTCAGGCACCCTCTTGGTTTCAGTAAATATAAAACATACTGCTGTTTCACATTTTTATGCCTCAAAGTTTGTGTTTTGCAAACTTCTACGCCACTGTCTTGTGGACTGAAAGCATTACCTCCATCAACCAGTCGTTATACCAAACTATCCCTTCACTTCTCTTGCATACCACATCTCTGTATGAACAGAAAACTCTTGCCAATTCTCTCTGGTTTCTTTCGCATGTTGTGGGAAGTGCTACTGATCTGTGTTGTTTTCCTCCTTTCTTTTCCACTCCCATTTCTCCTGATTCCTCCTTCCCTGATCAAACACGTAACTCATGCAGTATAGCCAAGCCTCTTTGCAAGCAAGTTGCAGCGTTCTTCATTCAAACAAAAAAAAAACTGATTAAGGACCAGCACTCTGATTCAAACATCAGCATCAGGTGAACACAATCTTCATGTTTTGTCTTTCTACCCATCTGTCGTGTATGACAATAGAAGTTTTCTTAACCCATTCCTTTATGGTTCCTGTTATGCAAACAACCACACATGCAGCCTTCTGAGCCTTATCAGGACTATACTGGAGTTGAGCTGCTTAATACCTCACCTGAAGCAGTAACCAGAAGGTAAAAGCTTGCAAGAAAATTTCAGTTTTTGCACCAACCTTTTATCTGTGTCGTTTCTGTTGTGCCAAGAATAACACCTGAGAAACCATTCCAGTGGAGTCGTGAGTTCAAGAGCCTAAGAGTTTATACCGTGCCAAGAATCACCAGGAGGAACCCCATTTCCAAAAGACAGAAAGAAACCAAAGGTATCGAATCATCTAGTATTCTATACAGATTTTAAAACCTATTGATGTTCTGTATAACTAGAACTCTAGAGAGGAAGTAGACATATTATTGACTTAGTAACAATCTAAAGCTTGATAATACCCTCAACTAAAGTAACAACTAACCTGGTAGGGTTGAGATAGAAAAAGAAAAGAAAACCAGAGCAACCTGATGTTGCAAGGTTCTGTTAAGATTGATAATCTTTCGAAAATCTGTAAACTGTTCTCAGTATCAGTCTTAACTTCTTAAGTTTATGTGTTTCTGTATACTCACTTCCCAGGGAATAGACCTTGTGGTTGTGAGTTTGTTTCGAACCTAAACTATTGATAACACTAATTAGCTAGATAAACTGGGGGGGAACTGGGAACCAAGTTCATGACCAGACAGACTCAGAGAAAAGGCACAATGCTCTATTTGCATTTTATCAGTTATGTATAAAGGAATTACAGTAGAGTTATCAGTGTGTACTAGGTTGTTTTAAGTTTAAAACCCTTACCTAAAACCTTACTAAGTCACCCAACTAAATGGGTTAACATTTTGAGAAAAACGAAAGTCAAACTCAGAGACAAAGAAAAGAGAAAGAATGAAAGTATATCAGTTTTTCCATTTTGAATTTTTCTGCAACAAAGCAGTTCTGTATAATGGCTTTTCGGTAGCCTTACCTGGGCTGCCTTGGTTTGTCTAGTGTTAGAACGATGTCAAATCTATAAATAAGTAATACTGCTAAGCTAGTTGGGGAGAATTGAAAATCAGAGGGTAAACAAGGGACAGAAATCAGATAGGAGAAAGTTCATCAGTTCTTTCTCAGTTTCAGTTTTTCTTTAGGTTTCATTGTAGATGTTTCTGTGTAATTAGTACGGAGTTACATGGGTGTTTATTTGGGTTGCTTCTGAGTTTTAAATATAGCTAGAACTGTAATAAAATACATAATTAAGTAACTAAAGCAGTTGAGGGAAAACAAGAAATAGATTAGATAACAGAAGCAAAATAACAGAAGAAGAAGAAGAGGGTATCAGTTTCAGTGTGTTCAGTAAGAATGTGTTTCTGTAACTTTAACATAATACCCTGGGTTGTCTGAAGTTTAAAAACCATACTGAGATGTTTGACTAAGTAGCCAAAATGAGTTGGGGAGAAGTTGGAAAATCAGATGCGTGAGCAGAACAGAAATGAAACAGAAAAGAAGTGCAACAGTGCAGGATTTCTATTTTCTCAGTTCAGATTTTGTGTAAAGAACTTCTCATAAGCAGTATAAGACTAGGGTGGGCTTAGTAATGTACTTAAAACTGTATTAAAACACATAGTTGAGTAACTGAACAAGTTTGGGGAGATATGAGATAGGGTAGAAAGCAGAAACAAAACAACCAAAGAAAATTTATCAGTTTTCAGTTTCTTTCCTTTTAGCCTGTGTAACAGATGTTCCAGAAATGTAGCCCTTGTTGTCTTGGGTGTGTTTGAGTCAAAAGCTGGATAGACTACCTAACTAAATGAGTAAGCAAGTAAGGAAGCTGAAATTAAATTAAAGAACATAAAGAAAAACCGAAGACAAGAATGCATCAGATTTCTAGTTTCATATTTTTAGTTTTTCTTCAAAACTCATGCTTATGTATAACAAGTTACAGAAGGGTTACAGGGGCTGTATTGAATTATTAATGAACCTGCTACATTGCTATCACCTAGGTCTACCTGTAAACAAGTAGGAGAAACTGGAAAGAAATAAGTTAGATGACAGAAAAGAAACATACATCAGTTCAAATTTCAGTGTTACAGATTTCTCTGCTGCTGTGTAAAGAGTTTTCTGAAGTGTTGTCCAGTATGGTTAGGCCAGGTTGGAGTTTAAAAATCACATAAAGACATCTAACTAAGAAGATAAATAGCTTGGGGAAAAATTGAAGTCAAAATTCAAGAGTAAAGGAAAGTAATAGAGGTGAGGATATCAGATTTGTGCTTCAGTTTTGTGGGATTGTTGTTTCTGTGTGACTCATCACAGCAGCTATTTGGGTGTCTCATTGGTTTAGTTTGAGTCTAAAGCATTGTTAACACCTATAACTAGTGGGGTAAGATTTAGAGACAGTAGGTGAAAAGCAGAAGGGGATAAAAGAAAAGGTAACAGAATTGAATGTTTCAGTTTTATGATTTTCTAAAAAAAAAAACTGTTTTTGTATAACTCTGTACAGAATGGTTGAAGGGGGTGTATTGGGTTTCCAACGAATCTAAAACACCTCTAATGTACCTTAGTAAGTTAGGAATTGCATTGGGTAAATTAGAAGCCAGATTTAAGAGAGGAAAACAGAAGGAAAGATAATGCATCAGTCTGGTTTGGGTTCTGATTATCTGTTGTAAATGTTTCTGTGTACATGAGTACAGAAGCTGGTGAGTGTTATACTGGGGTGGTTTTGAGTTTAAAACATTATTAACACCTATAGCTAGTTGGGTAATACTGTGGGAAAGAAGGAAACATTGGTTGAATTGAATAGATACAAGAACCAAGAGGGAATGTGTAGGATGTTGCTTCAGATTTCATTAATATGGTAGCTTTTGTATAACTAGATTACAGGGTATTATAAGGGTGATGTTAGCCTAATAAGGAACCCAAACCAGTACTAATATACCTAACTAGTTGATGGAACATTTGGGATAAAGTGAGCCACCGTTAGATACATTAAAAATGTGATAAGATAAGATTATACACTAGAACATTATTTGGTTTTGAAACATTTGAGCTTCAGTATAAGGGAGTTCTAGAAGTGATGGAGGAGTGTTATTGTGTAAATGAGGAGCTTAAAACATAGCTATTTAGCTAAGAAAAGAATACCCCTTAGGCGAATGCATATACATCTTAGATAAACTTGTTACATGTTAGTGTTCATAATACTCTAAGGCATTAGCTAGAGGAAAGTACCTAGTTAACTTGTAAAACGACGATGTAAATGTCTTAGGGATAAATAAACATCTGAGGTGAGTACAGGGGTAGTCCTAAGGGCTAATAAAGGTTGAACATTAATCAAAGATTCATCTAGGAAATAACACCCGATAATAATGAGATAAATTCAGGAAGTGTCACCAAGGTCGTCACATAAAATCATCAACTGACACGTTGTTTTTAATTAACGTTAGGGTCGTAGCGAACTCCGACCGGGACCCCGTGTGTGAGAAAACTCGTGCTTTCGAATAAGGTATGGATATGTGTGGTCCGTATGTTGCCTGTTACACGGCTTGTTTGCTGTGTGCCTTGCTTGACAATGACCACAAGACTAAAGCATGAAATTGGATTGCTTGTTTTAACTTGCTTATATGCCTATGCTATTATTGTTGCATATTGCTTGCACGCACACAGTAGTGTAGTCCCTTCTCGTTGATGAAACCTTGAGATGAAACACAACGAACTACGTAAACAAAACAAAGGAATATATAAAGGGAACACTCCTCCTAAACTATAGAGGACCTCTAATGACACCCACTATGGTGTCGAACTTATAATGATAATGAAAAGTAAAATACCAGTTGGCGGAAACACATCCTGGGGTCTGGAGATGACCCTGCTTTCTCGACGCATGACGCCGGAAATGGAGGATAGCTATGGAGAAGACGCTCTTCAATTTGTGGTGATAAGAGAATTCACAAATAACCCTTAAAGAATCAAGGAAAGATTGGCACCTATATGATATGGTCACGGGATCTAAACTATATCCCCAGACCTGGTGCAAGGAAAGAAAGAAGAAAATACACATTATGGGAACAAGGGAAAAGAAATGAAAACACACAACGCGCGAACGATCCCATAGTGAGGATCATTGGTATAACATACCTATGCACACGTTTTATTATTTACATGATTGCTGTTGCTATGCTAGCAGCTTGTTGTGATTGGTTGCGTGTTTGATATTGCTACGATGCCAGCATGTTATGCTTGGTTGCTTGTTGCTAATGCTTTGCTACCTTTAAGTGTGTATGACATCATGATGTGTTGTGGTGTGCTTTACTGCTTTATAATAGCATGTAATTGTACTTAATAATATTCGACCAAGTAGTCGTGTAGCCGGCAACATACGGGCTACACATATTCATACTCAGCGTAGTTTGTTGAGTCCTTTACAACCCAATTTTTACAGGTATTGAGCTGGACGATAACGGAGCGTAGGCGGGATGGCTACCATGGGGTAGTCCATCAGGCATAATTTTTGAGTATGCAGTAGTACATTTAATGTATGGGTTGATACTAAACCCGGGATGCAATTTTCAGTTTATGATTTGGTAATTTTTGTTGTAGACACTCGGTATTTGGAGTTGTATATTGTATATGAGTTTGGTTGAGGGCTGTTTCCAGTCATGCAGACCGTAACTTGGTGTTGGTAATGTGGTATGTCAACCACGTGGGTGGTTGGCATCTGTAGCACTCGGATGATGTTGAGAATCCGCTGCATAGTTATCTTGTAATACGGCTAGGAGCTTTGTTCGTACTATTGGATGTTTATTCGGGGGTGTTACATCGACCTTCACAGAGCACACATAATTTTTGACCTCACAAACATTATTGTAACCCAGATAGAGCTGATCAAGAGTTGTCTGGCCCGATGACCCGGCCCGCTGAAAAGCTCGATGAGCCCGGGCCCAGTTAGTTGTTTGGTCCGGCCTAGACAAACAAACAAGGCCCAAAACACACGAGCTGCAGCACAAATTCGAGCTCGCGGATAAGCTTGACCCAAATTTTATATATAATAGGGAAAATTCATGAGATACCCCTGTTTTCTTTCGTAATTCACAATATACCCCTGTGGTTTTAGTAATTCAACTTTAAACATGCTTAAATGTTGTCCAAAATTGATGAAACTTTATATGGACAATCTTTAAGTGTTATATTTTGGTCCAATATCAAATTTGAAGTTTTGAAGCTCACATGTGACCTGTGGGACCCAATGAACAGCGAATTACGAAAGAAAACAGGGTATATCGTGAATTTCCTATATATAATATTATGTTTTTTAAAAAATTATAATATATTATATATAAGATTAAGTTTAATATAATTTATCTAAATTTTATTCATTATAGTAATAAAAAACCATGTTAGTGTAACACCCCTACCGCTAATCTCGTCATTAACAACTAATCACCTCATTCATCATTACAATCGCAACGGATAATCCAAATACAACGGTGGGTGAAACAATGCCGTAGCCACCCACGTGACTAACAAGGCCTAACTCAAATACGGTAACGGTCTGATGGACCGGAATACCGAGTACTTACAAAAATACAATTCTCATTCATTACTAAACCGAGTCACATAATACCATCCTCAATTCAAATCTATACCGAGTCCATTACATTCCGTTGCCGATAACAATTTTGGACTTACTATACAAATAATTAGAACTGTAGTCAAATAAAACTACCCATGCATAACAGCAGCCCCATCCTACTCTCGAACAGTAATCATCTCCATGTACCTGAAATATAATAGGTGGCCCTAAAGGGGCTCAGCACCTTTGCTGGTATGGTAGTCGTGCAACCCGCTACTACCGGGCCACACCCAACTAATTGTCGTCTACGCATGCGATTGATTTTAATTAAATAAAAACATGAAATGCTATAAACACACAACACAACATGCTCGCATTCATATCAAGTATTCATACAAAGGAATACAATCACAATACTAACACATTAAGTTTGTTAGTTTACTTTATCTTGCTCTTTAGGCCTTGAGGGTTTCTACCTCACTAACGCCTCATTCTCACTATTCAATATCTTATCCATTCTCTTCAAATAACTTTACTTGTTCTCTTAGTTCTATAGAGACTACAGATCTCGATCTTATTTCCTCAATTATTCTTCTCTTGAATAATTCTTAAGTCAACACACTTGACCTCCGGGCAGAGACATTCACAATTCTCAGCACCGGGCTTTTCTCATACTTATCCACTCATCACTCAAGAAGGATGACTAGTTTTAAGTCTCTTAGACCTCCAGGCAGAGACATTCACAATTCTCACCACCGGGCTTTCGGGTTCTAGTCTTACTTCCCCGATTTCAACCCTACACCGGGTCTAGCATGGTGGGAAGGTTCAACTAGCAACCAATACTACTCTCTTAGTTCCTCTTTCTTTCACACACGTTCGAATCTCTATCGGACTTCTCACATTCCCAATCACTCCTCTCATTGGAGTCATAACATAATCATGTATATTAGTCTAGAAGTATCACTCTCGATGTCATCTAATAACTTAGGGAATTTTCTTGTATTCTCATATTTAAGGGTTGCCCTAACATTTCAAATATTTATGCGTTCGGGTCATTTTCACATACCGGGTCGAATCCTCATATAGGAGGTCGACTATCATTAAGAGGGAGTTGTATGGTCCCATACATCTCTCTCACATTCTAGTGAGTTCATAAGATTGAATTATCGTTGTTCTCGGCGAACCATTAAAAAGGAGTTTACTAGTCCTGTATATCTCTTTTCTCGTTTCGAGTAAATTCATAAGTTTGAGTTATCGTTGTTCTCTAATCGATAGTTCTTATGTGTTTTCCACGTCAGTTATTTCATGGTTCGACCCTTTCTACGAGTCACTAACCAAACGTTAATCAATTACGAGTCGGTCTACAACACTTAGTTAGACCACACATTCAAGCAATGATGGTTAGTACATACAGCATGCATCAAGATATATATATATATATATATATATATATATATCAAATATATAAATAAACATTTTCGTGCATTTATCTTGTTAGGTCGGCACACACAAACAAGCAGCACACAAGCCGAGTGTAACTCGGCAGGACACAAGTTATAAGAAAACCATACCTTTCACCAAGGGATTACTCTAGTGTTTGTCTCACGCTCCTTAGACAATTCTCGCATCACTGATAACATTCCAAACGTTTCTATTAACGTTAAGGCATTACGGAAATTTAACCGACTATTGCGCCCGTAATTAACCCCGTTGTCCCGTTAATCTTATCTTTACTCATGTGATCTTAACTGCTCACTTTCACATTCAATCTAACACTTGTTTATACTCCTAATGACCTTTACATGTCATCAAACAAGTCCTAATTATCGTCTAATACCATTACCATCCAATTCCTCGTCATTTAGAGGCATTAAAACACTCACGGGATGAATTTGAGTGTGGTTTGGGGCTTGGTCCTGCCCTTATGTCCCGGACCAATTCAGGGCATAAACTCTCGGGTTCATTTTTAGGGTGGTTCGGGACTTTGTACTTACCCCAAGTCCGGACCATGCCCAGTCGTCAACTCTCGGTGGTTTTTAATGTGTGGTCCGGGACCTTGTCCAGGGACTAGATCCCGGACCTGCTAAAAAGCTGCTACACTTGACAGTTTTTATCTCTATTCCAACTTCATTTCTTACCCAATTCTTTTCTAACCTTTCCACATGTTTCCAAACATGTTATAACACCTTAAACACTCATATAAACCTTCTTAAATCATTGGTCAAACTCATCATTCAATCCTTGTTCAATTCTACAAGTTTCACTCTCAATTCTGCACTTTGCAACTTAGCTCATATATTCTAAGAAGCATTTTTGTTCACCACCTCACTAACCCCTTTGTTTCACTTGCAATTACTTATACTCACTCATTCTTGCACACCTTGCACACTAATGCATTATTAACCATTCTCAATCTCATACACTCCTACTCATACCTAAAACATCCCAATGCATTCTACATCACCTTTTTCTACAGATTTTACACAACTCTTTTCCCTCATCCATCTAACACTTCAAGGTGATTAATTAATCCAAATTAATCTCTATCAACTCCTAGTTAACCTTAGGTTCCTCAAACTCATATCATCACCTAAACCACTCGTTTTCTACAGAAATTTCGCCATAACTTCGTCACTATACTAATACATCCCAAACGGTCAATCTTTCATTTCCTAATCAATTCAACTAGCCATATCCTCAATGGATTCTACCAGCACACAATCTCATCCAAAATTCCATCAATCACAATATAATGCATAAACTTAAATCATTAGGCTCCAAGGCCCTTAAATCAAACCACGTATCACTATTGCATTTAAGCATAATCACATTTCTCTCTTCTAACAACCAAATACATTTTCTAGCACAATTTTGGTCCATTCATTTAATTACCTATCCCCAATTTCAAAAGCAATCAAGATAGTCATTAAGGTAGCTATTTACCTTAAGCTTCCAAATTTCCCTTTCTCTTCTCCTCTTCTCTTTTCTTGTTTGAAATCGTCCAACGGGGTGGTTCCCTTACTAAAACCTCTAATAAATATTCAAATAGAGATATGAGTGCTAATTAACTCACTTAGACTTATGGGAAACCCTAGAATTCAAGGAGAGGGCTTAAGGCACAAAATTTGGGGCATTACCTTTGAAGCTCTAGAATGGATTTTTGACCATGAATCAAAGGAGAGTTCCAACCACCATTTTGAGGCTTGAACAAATGCTCAAACAAAGAGGAGAACAAGACAACATGAGAGGCCAAAATCGGCTAGGTAAGAAATGGGGAAACAATGAGTTTTTTTAATCTTTCTTACCTTAATTTAAAGAGGAGAAGTTCCAGCTCAAGAAAACTCTAGTTTTCTCTTCAATTGGAGCTATACCCATGGTGGTGGACTTCAAGATTTTGAGATTTGAAATGACCAAAATATATCCCTTGATGAGACTAAGAAGAATATGTAATTTTGTTTGGATTTGGAGCATTATTGTGCCTTGAACATGGGGGAGTATTCAAGGTTAGGAGAAGGGCTGCAAAATCGCCATGGGAGGAAGAGAGGATGAAGAAACCGGTTGGATAGGGGAGAAAAACGTGAGAGAGAGGCTAGGAAAGGGAGAGAGAGAGAAAATAAAAGCAAATATGTACTTTCCCCTTTTTTACTTTATTGCTTTTTCTCTTTTCTTTTCTAACTAATAGAGTTAGTTTATTAATTGAGAGGAGAGTGATGTATTATCACTTATAAAAACTTGCCCCTCTCTAATTTGGGCAAGGGCGTTTTCATCTTTTAGCAAGAAACGCTTCTAAATTTCCTGGTTTGGCACTATTCATCAATCGGGCCCGTTTTTCTGGATTTTTCCGTTTATTTAATTTTAATGGTTCTTAGACCTTCATTAATGTTTAGTTATAGTTATATGATCAACTATAATTTTTACGAGTTCATTTAACCACTTAAAGTCACATTTTCGGGTTTCCTCGAAAAACGTGCTTTAGGACTTCGTTTGCGTTTTTAATCCACTATATGGATTCGTTTTCTTCGGCATTTATTCCCACACGTTCTTAGTGTATATTAAGTCTTAGGAATCCATCTAGGACCCTATTCGAGGTCATATGCCTCCTATGGTTGTGTAACACAACGTTTTTACGTTTTGTGCTTTTTACGCGTTTTCTCTTTCTTTTGGTTTTACTCTATTCACCAAAGTTTTGTAGGAAACATTAGGCCTCTAAACAACATATTAGACTAATAAATCACCGTTTTTAAGTCAGGGGTATTTCAGTTAGGTATCGGTAGAACGGAAAAACTGGGTCTGGTCCAACCCGACCCGATAAACCATGGACACTAGAAACAGACCCTACAGGCCCATCCACCTGACCCGCCTGCCCGAATTATCTGTAGACCCGGAGTTCAAGCATGTGGGGAGATAGTTATCGCTCCAAATTGGTATTTAAATATTAATAAAATCTAAATATCTAATTGGTCAAGCAAATATCAATGCCAAAATTTTATCCAACAAAATTATTACTTTTTCCAAGAAAGTGTGTGTGGATGTATTTGTATCTTACTTTAAATAAGAGAAACAACATATATTTCTTCAACAAACTCTAAGTTGCTTAGAGAAAATCAAGACTTAATGAGAAAAGCATTAACCTACTCTGTTTAAACTTTTTTCTTCTTTTAGTGTTCAATAGGATTAATTCCTTAAATGCAAGTTTTGAACATTAACATTAAATATACCAATAAAAATTTTAGGTATGTTAATTGATGAAAAAAATTTGTTTTAAACAAAACACTAATCTTGATTCTATAAAAGGGAAAATTTCAATGAAAAACATAACTTAAATTACATATTTATAGATTTTTTGTCAACAACTCTTTGACATAATAAGTATATATTTTTTTTCTATCGGCCTACTCAATATGATTTATATTAGGGAAAAGTACACCTCCACCCCTAACGTTTGGTGAAATTACACACCACACCCACGAGTTTTCAGAAATTACTTTCCCCACCCATATGGTTTCCCCTTTTACATCTGACAACTTTTCTAATTTTCATTCAACATAAAAGATGCTTAAATGTTGTCCAAATTTGATGAAACTTTACATGGATGATGCTAAAGTGTTATATTTGGTCCAATGTCAAATTCAAAGTTTTTTAAGCTCACATGTGACATGTGGGACCCAATGAACACATTTCACATGTCACATGTTTTAGTGGGTCCCACGGATCACATATGAGCTTAAAAAACTTTGAATTTCATGTCGGACCAAAATATAACACTTTAACATCATCCGTGTAAAGTTTCATCAACTTTGGACAACATTTAAGCATCTCTTAAATTGAACAAAAAATAGAAAAGTTGTCGGATGTAAAAAAAGTGAAACCACATGGGTGGGAAAGTAATTTTTGAAACCACGTGGGTGGGGTGTGTAATTTCGCCAACGTCATGGGTGGGGATGTAATTATCCCTTTATATTATCCAACCCAATTTTTGGAAATTGATGCCTAAATTTGTTTATGAATACTTTTATGTACATTTTAATTAATGTAAAATTTATTTCAAATAAAATATATACATTACTGTACATTCAAGATTAAGGTGAATTTCGTAAGCAATCATTTAAATATAACATGTACATATTTGATTAACTAATTCAATTTAGAAAGAAAATTTAGACAATGATTCAAAAATATCCTTAAGGGGTTAGTTTTACCCATGTGACGTTAAACACATATATAATTAACTATTCCTAATATATGATCATTTTTTCATGAAGCACAAATTAATATCAAATATTTAGAACATAGCAGGTTTGTTTTTAACTTTAAAAGCATAATCGTTATAGCTAATTTCATGTTTTCTCTATATTTCATACTTCATTTGTTCTATATATCTATCATGAATTTGCAATCTGAATTAAAATTAATTTTTCTTTATGGTTTAAGTTTGATTTTAAAAATTGAAATATGAATGAAATGTCATAAAAGTTAATTCAAATACTTTATTTAGGCCTCATTCTTTCACGGCATTATCAAAACGAGTTTATATGATTAATTTATTTGTTCTCTCTATATGTCACATATATCAATTGTCATATCAACTTTTAATATTTTCTCTTACTTACTTTTTCTCTTTATTTTTTCCAACTTCAGCTGGCAATTGACATCAGTTCTTAGTTCAGCTTTGCAAAAGAACTAGGCCTTATACTAGCTACAAGTACATATTCTTAGTTTAGGTATTTAGGCACTTTTTTAACTGTTGGTTTGTGACAAATTAGTATGCACATTCTTAATATTTTTTCAAGTTCAAACGACAAACAACGTGACTATTTTCAATTCAGAATTAGGATATTTAGGAAGTAATAGAAAGTAATAGAATAAATATCAAGTTAAAAATGTGAACTGACTTTAAGACTAATTGAAAGATTAATTAAAATTCAATTCAATACCACACTAAACTAAGAACATTGAAAATAATAAGCTTAACTAAAGAAATATACAAGAGATACTTAAATTAGAAAAAAATATCTACTCAAAAATAATGGCCGTACAAAAAGACGTGGGAGAGGTTACTATAGTTAGTGTCGATTTAAGGACTAAAAACAATAAAAGTTAATTTAAAATATAGCTTTCAATAATAATTAAATAAACTTTTGATTACAAAATTTTATAAGTGGTGCTTACAGAAGGTGGTATATGCTCCATGTATCCAAGATTGTGAGACACGCAATGGCTGACAAACACAAATTTGTATTTGAACTGAGACCCGGACTGGCAGCGGCCTAAAACAAGCACAGAAGAGTTTACAATTAATCCCAGAACCAAGTAAAAAAGTAATCACCTACAAGAGACTTGGCACTTGGCAGTAGACCTCAGAATTGATCGTTTCGAATCTGGGGATAGGATCAGTTATACCTCATTCTTTTATCAATATTGTTTATTTGATCAGCTAGTTTGTTCTCTTTATATGTCACATATTTTAATTATCATATCAGAATGGACCAAGTCGATTTCTGGGCAGAAACAAATAATAATCTGCTGCACTAAGTTTTAGTCACAACTGCACATACTTCGTAATACAAGACCTATTGTAGAAAAATCAATAGTAGACCAACAGCTATTCTTCGCGTGTGTTTACTAACGCCAACAGATTTCACAGTCGAACAGATGTGCAAAACAGAGCTTGGCCAGCCAAGGACTCATTACTAATCTCCGGTAATCATCGCCTGCATTACAAGTATTAATACTTGAAAAATAAGAGTATCTGAATACCAGAGGCATCAGCGTCCATAAAGGTGGGTTGAACCAGCAGCTTTAAGCAAATATGGGAAATAACGCAGTACAGTGACTGGAAATAAGGAATTAGCCAATGTTCTATCGGACATAGAGTGCTGAAGGAGAAAGACTCGAAAAGGAATTTGATAAGACTGGTCCATGAGCCAATTTATTTGGGATGTAAAGAAGCGATGGAATTGTAAAATGGTGTCTAATCAAAATATTGGTTATCCTGATTCCTTGATTATGAAAAATATTATAATAACATTAACGTACAGGATTCGAATCGCAGTTCAGGGCAAAAGATGAGAAGATGGCATATGATCATAAATTACCGGAATACGTTCAGACATCGAGCAAGCTTTTAGAAGGGAGGAATCATAGTCGAGCATGGAGTTAACCATGTAAAGACGACATTGTTAGCAAGGCTCTAGACAAAATGATAAAAGTATTCATTGATTAATGAACTAGTATCTTACATCCACAGTCAACCATAACTCATACTGTAGCACATTACATCCAAAATCTAAAGCAATTTCAATTTACCCCTTAAATCGATTCAACAGAAAATCCTAACAGTAACACGACTAAATCTAAATCTAAGTACTGGTGAATTTAGTAACCGCCTTAGTTCCCTCAGAAACAGCATGCTTAGCCAACTCCCCAGGCAACACCAACCTCACAGCAGTTTGAATCTCCCGAGAAGTGATTGTCGGTTTCTTATTATACCTCGCCAATCGTGAGGACTCAGACGCAAGCTTCTCAAATATGTCATTGATGAAGCTGTTCATGATCCCCATAGCCTTACTGGAGATTCCAATGTCAGGATGAACCTGCTTCAGAACTTTGAAGATGTAGATCTTATAGGTCTCGACACTCTTCTTCGACCTTTTCTTTTTCTTGTCTGCGGCGCCAGCAGCGTCCTTCGGGAGCTTCTTCCCGGCCTTTGGTAATTTCTCAGCAGGTGCCTTCTCGGCTGCGGGCTTCTTCTCCGCTGGTTTTTTCTCGGCTGCCTTTGGGCCATTGTGTTTGTGTTTAAGTGAGAAAGCTTGAAGTTATGGGTTTGGGAGGAAGTAAGCGGATGATGAACAGTGAGTTCGAAGAGAATTGAGGATGAATGATGAATCTGAATCGAGGTTTCCTATTTATATATGGGGGAGACGGTGGTTTATTGGATTAAAGGTGGAGGTGCCGATCGGTGACGAGGCATAATCCTATCCGCTCTTTAGTTAACCGGATGAGGTTCGAATCGACGGACATACGAACAAAGCGGGAAATTTACAACTTTCAACTTCGGGTCGGTCCTTAATTACACGTGGTGATATATAAGTTGTGTATTTTGGTTGCCTCGGATCGACACGCTGGCTATCCCAGTTTAACTCGCTTAAATTATAGCGGGACTCCAATTAGAATTGATTTTTCAAATGTTCTAGTACTATTAGAAGTTAAATTGCAAGTTTATTGCAGCGGTCACGGTTCGAACATGAATCTATTGCGACAGACTTTCTTCGAGGTTTTTGTTTTTTTGACAAAATACGGCAACAATTTATATTTTTGATTATAATATGCTATTTAGTCTGTCGATAGACTCGATACTAGATACCCTGTCTTCCATATATCAGTTTTTTTACCCGTCATTAAAATAAATCAATTATTTCTGTTACATTCTTATTTTATCCTTTAATAAAAATATGTTTAGCGGTTAATATTTTAATTTATAAGATAGACCCAGTCAAAACTCTCTAATTCAAAATGTAATTTTTTGTAGTGTGATTAACCATTTTTAATATACAAGTCTTTCTAACTTTTTGTTTTTACTTTTATCTCATAAAATTCTAAATATTTTCTATTAGTATAATTAATTGAGAATTTTTAAAAATAATTTTAGAATCTTCAAAAAAATACATATCAAATTTTTTAATCTAGAATAATAATTTCTAATGTGTATATCTATATGTAGTTGTTGTGTAAAATATATATAATGTAAAATGATCAAACTATGCGCATGTGTACTCTATCAATGTAGTAAATATAACTACAAGTGTCGTGCCACTAGACAGTTGATTATTACTATCTCTCTAGCTTTGGTAATTAGTGATTGAAAGCACTAAATGAGGATTCACCGGCAACAAGCTCAATTGTTCAAGCCCAGACAAGTAGACAAGCAAGCAAGTAAATTTAAATGAAGTTTTAATTCAATACAAGGAAATGCATTCTAGGATAGTTGTAGTTGTCTAAATTCATCAAAACTTTCCCTTAATCTCACACTACTTTAGTTGTCTACTATAACCAATTTAATGACTTTATAGACATGGACAAGTCATATCTTACCTAGCAAATTGCACCCCTTTAATCAAGTTGGGATCTCATCACCAAATAGCATTAATTACAAGTTCACAATAATAGCAATATGATTCACCAACTAATCAATACTAACAAAACCTAGGGTTTCTCTCCCTTTGGGTCACAATTTCTAATTCAACATCATTTGTTTTAGGAACCACCATAAATGTCATAGAAGATCAAGCTAGAGCATTAAATAAACTTTACAGAGAGAAAATCAACTATATTAGATGAAGTAAGGTATTACAAGCATGTTTGAGAATTTATTGTCAAACCTCCAAACCAAAAAGTACAAAATGATCTGTTGTGGAAGATGTGAGAATGTTGTTTCTCAAAATTCCAATTTAGCTTGTATGATTTGTTGTTGTAGTGGTGTTGTCAGGGTATGTATACCCAGACACATACTATTGTGGCGTGCTCATGTCCTTCAAAAGTCACGTCTAGGTATGTGTCTGGTTCTTCATCCCCTGACATCTCCGAATCTATGGTTCCGTTTGTGTACCCGGAGTCTCAGATGCATACTTGGACCACACCCAGAAGTTGATAGAAACTATGTGTCCGGGTCTGTTTACGCGGACACATACCCGGACGTGTCTTATAATATGGTAGAAATTCCATTAATTTTTCTCTCGTTTGTCACGTTTTAATCCTTAACGTCTTGACACACATTCCAAGATTTCATTCATGTTCCTGAACAAAATAAATTATTGGTTGTGACCTCTTTTGCGTTTTCCATTCATGCTCCAATGAGCTTTTACCTAAATCATAAACAAAATGTATAAGTTCACCTATATTTATAAAATACTCTATATAGTGGTGAAGTGAGTCAAATACTCTATAAAGTGGTGTAGTGAGTCATAAGCCAAAAATCGTTTAGTTATATTTTCACCATTGTGGATGTAATTTAAAATAGGATATTTTACTTAAAAAATCTCTCAAAGCCCATAAAAATTTAGAGTCATAATTAAAGTAGATTCTTTATTGAATATTACCTAGTGTAATATTTTAGTTATTCCCGTGATTTTTATTTGACTAAGATATCTTTTTCACCTTAGGGCTCTGTTTGAGGATCCTGAGTCCCCCTGGCTTAGAGCCTTATTGGTGAGGAGTATGTCAAGGAGGAAGCAAGTCAGACTCCCTTGCTTGCGAAAAATCTCGGTTGTCAAGTCGTATATGAAGGGCGTTCCTTGAGCAATCTCGAGGATATCATTCGTAAGCACAGAGTTGCGTATCAACAAAGATGTCAGGAGTCCAGGGGTGGTACAGGGGTTAGTTCTGACAACTGCTAGAGACCAACTCTAGAGCAAGCTCCAGAAGGAGTATTGGGAGTAAGAAAGGTTTTGTTGGTTTTTGCCAATTTTCTCATGTTAGTAAGGTTGTTAGCAGGGGCAAGAGAAAGGTAAGAGCGAAAAGCCAAAGATTTGGGTGTTTATCTTCAAATGTAAGGGTAGAATTTTTAAGGTATGGGCTCTTTCTTGGTGTTTTCGGTGTCATTGTTGTAATCCCGCTTATGCGGATCTTTAGGCCTTGTGCCGCCAATTATAAAAAAACTAAGAATAATTTGGACTATTTCAAATTCTCTTATTGTTCGGAAAGAAGAAAAAAACTTGAAAAACTCATGTTTCGAATTCAATGAGTAATATACTACTCTATTCGATACCCTTGCCGATAGTGAAGTTGTTTAGGATAGATGGTTACTTACTTTCACAATAATATAGATAATGATTTAGGTTCTATATTATTGTAATAGGGGAGTATATAGTTAACTTTATAGATGTTTTAAGAATTGAAAGATTGTTTTTTTAATTGTTATTGGTCCATGACTTGTTGATTTTTTCTGTCATTGACTTAAGTATTCATCTACTGAATGTCTATGTTTACTACATCTTAATATAGTTATAAATGGCTATATTACTGAATAAGGTGATACCTAGACCACCCCAGAGCCATATGTGGTTTGAGGAAGATGAGACAAATCCTTCTTAGTGTCATGTCATTCACTAAGGTCTAAGCATAATGAGTTACCTTAAAATGTGGACGATCGTAAGATCTTGAAGTCCATGTCCATCGACTAGGAGTGGATTCCAGTGACTCTTCCCATTGTCAACAAAGTTCTCCACGAACCGAGATGGATGATACTTTTCAACAATCAACTTCCCCTCTATGAAGACAAAGTGTGTGATCTTGTCGACAACTTCTCGTTCTCTAGAGGATAATCTCATCGAAGGTGAACTACACTCTAGTTGCCCTTACGATGAAAAAACTGAAAAAGACATTGGAATATAACACATGGTGATATTAATTAGTTTCCAGCCTTCACCCTTAGCCAAAACATGAAATTAATATCACCATTTTATGCAAATCAATTCCACCAGCCTCTTTGGATACACAAACCTACTCTCAACTAACTATATAAATCCTTCATTCTCCCACAAAAGAAGGTTTTTCAACTTATGTAATTAATAACTAACAACTTTTGTAGTAACAAAGCAAAAGTGGTCATAACACTAGCAACATGTTTCAGCAAAACTCGAGTATCAGCTAAAGATTAGAATTGCAACATTCACCCTTTCATAACAAACAAAGATAACCAATAATCATAATGCCACATAAGTAATTAATAGTGACCGTAACTCTGGCAACATACCATACAGATATCAAACTACCAACAAAAGACGAGGGTTGTGACGTTTTTCCTTTCTGTCTATTCAATAGCAAAAAAAACGGAAAGTAACTAGTAGAACATCATACTTGTAACACCCAGGATTTTACCCCAAATGCAGTATAAAGAATTAGAAAGATAACACCACAAACGGATTGGAAAATGGATGTCAAACGAATCTAAAAGCAACGATTTAAGGAGTGTCCGAACATAGTGTTAGGACAAGGTCCAGGCTTTCAAAAGCATATGTCCGAACATGTGTCCGAACATTGAAGTTCGGACACTAGTCATGCCCAGGTGTGTCCAAACATTCGTCTGAACCTGTAAGTTCGGACCAGTGCTGAGATTTACATACAGACTCATCCTCGCCTATTGTTCGAACATGTAAGTTCGGATAGATGTTTGGACACCCCCATTATGTAGAAAACAAAGTTCAGTTCGGGACCTGTTCGAACTTGCACGTCTGGACAGACGTTCGGACAGGTCCAAAAATACAAAATCAGCTTTTAAACTCCCCCATTTACATACCTCTAATCAATAATGTCAATTTTAAGACAATTAAAGGAACTTTCCACAGCAAATCGATGTCAAAACTGGTTCATAAAGATCACAGCGGAATCAAAGAAATTCAAGATATTACTGCCACACCCATACCCATGGGTGCTAAGACTATCCATTAAACCAAATCATCCTAAATCATAAGTTGCAGACAAATGCTGACAATGGTAAAATGTTCCAAATCATAGGTTCCAAAGCAATTGATAACAATGGTTGAAACTTAACTCACAATTAACAATGTTTAAAGTCCTCAATGCCTAGTTAACAATAGTATCAATAGTTAAACAATTCCAATATACTTTTAAGTGGTGTCGCGTTCCGATATCTCATGCCTTAGTCATCGTTACCTGCGATCAGAAAATTACATACAACACACAAAAGGGATCACACACATCAGATGAAAGAGGAAAACTACTATTTCACAGTGTAAAATTCGTTTTATTTGGAAAGCATGAGTTTAGTTCCGCACAACAGATATTCACCACCAATATCCAACATTCCAACATAGCCATTAATACAACACAACCAGAGTATGGGATCCTTTCATTGGCAACCAAGTATCCACCAACAAACACCCAAACTAGTGGGGTCGCAAATATATAAGTTCCACCAAAGAACACCTAAACGAGTGGGGTCATAAAACTGAATTACACCTTACTCTAAGTCCGTAAGTGTGCACACCCTTCTAAGGGTACTTTTGACCATGAAGAAGTAGATCTGTAAAACTTAAACTACGATAAAGTAGTCACAGCGTAAAATTTTCAATTCAATGTACCAATGTGTAGGAATCCATCCTAGTGAAGGTTTCCTAAAACCAGTACCACCAATCCAGACAATCTATTCATCAAATTCCACCGCATTCTCAAATATACTCAAATCCCTAATGTCCACATTCATCCATGAGGGGTTTCCCCAAATCATAATCAAATCCTTCACAATTCACAACATTCACACAGGACAATATGGCGAACATAATAGCTTACTGGAACCACGCCCACCACAAATCAGTAATCACACAAAGCAATAGCAATCACCGCCGACGAACTAGAGATGTAGAATTTAACCCATCCACACAATCAATCATCTACCAAAGCAATTAATTCACCAAATCTAAACCTCTTACTACGATAGATAGACTTACTCTTTTAATTCCCTTAACCAACAATGGAGACGAGGAAGTTACGTGAGATGAAGAAGAAGAACAGAGCGAGGCGTAGAGAGAGTGTTGGGAACGTGATTCCTTGTCAGGAAAAGAAAGAGGGGAAATAAGAGAATAAAGGAAGGGAAATAAAATATAAGAAGAGGAAGAGAATAAGGAAAAGAAAGGAATTAAATTATAATCTAAATAAATCTTCGTTTTACTCTCAAATACCTCTTTATTCTTACTTGAGGAATAAATCTAAATCCAATAATCGAATCACTATATCCGCCATATCATAACCATATTTAATCTATTATAACGTATAATATATGCTCATAATTTAATAAAAAAAATTGTGGGTATTTCAATACTATTATTGTCCATTAAATAGTTGTAAGTGCAATTGGGTATTTTCTTTTTTAACATTGTATTCCCTCTTCCTAAAAAGCATAGTTTTATTCTTTTCCTAATAAACATTATTTTTTGCATTTTATTATAGCACAACTCCTCACATATTGAGTATGATTACAGAGATTCAATTATGGAACATACGTACATTATATTTGTGAAGCTGATAATATTTTCTAGAACCACTTAACCATGTGGACGACATTTGTTGATGAAAGTCATGATTTTTTTTAATTAGACAGTAATAGCCCATGTATCAAAAACAAACAACTAGACTTTTTCTTGTTGAAAGAATTTGAATTGGACAGCAGGACCGAACTTTCACAAAAAAGGTGATATTAAATAACAATGAGAATCTAGCAGTACATACATCTACTATATAATGAACTCCACGTCTCTCTAAGGGTTTAGCGTGGAGCTGATCAAACCCAATCTGGCTTAGTGATCTGGTCTGGAAAAAACGCGAAAACTCAGGCTTGAAAAAAATGGATGGGCTTAGAAAAAAAATAGGTTTGAATTAAAAACCGGACCAAGCTTTGATAAAATTTTGGGTCCGAAACAAAGCTTGGCCCAACTTGAATTTAAATATATATATAATATATTAATATAATATATATATCAATGTAATTTTTATATAATATATAAGTTGTTATTTTAAATTTTATTAATTATTTAATATTTTATGTTGAAATTTCTTATTTATTTAGAACTTTTATTTATAAATTTTTTATTAATTATTTATAAAAAATGAAAAATTGGGCCGGGTAGCGGTAGAGCAGGGAAAAAAATGGGTCTGGCCCAACCCGGCCAGAAAAAGAAAAAACCAAGCCTGAACATTAGAAACAGACCCGACAGGCCTAAAAATTCATTCTAAACCTGGCCCGCCCATTTGATCAGCTCTAGCTTAGCGACATGTAGCTTTCCTTAGGCTCCAAGCTAGTGATTTGTCCAATGATTTCCTTTGGAAACCAAGTCTCATCATTACCTTTTGCATGTGGTTGATTACCTCCCCATTGCCCCCAAATCCCTTCCCCTCTCTTTCTCTACCTCCGACCACCCACCTTTCGCCCTCTGCTACAACACAAGCTCCTTACCACCAGTTTAACATGCACACGAGCGGATGACCCAGTTGACAAGATTGGCACCAAATGTGTTGATCTTTCATTACAAGGGATGAGACCTTCACTATGGATATGGATGACCTTTTGATCATGAATGATCCCTAATCCTATGACGGATGTATCTTTGGTAAGCTTCTCTTAGTGATTTACTAATATTCAGGCCATGGAATCCACCTTTGATAAGGCTTGGCAACTCCGTGGACTACTCAAAGTCAGTAATATGGGCAAGAATATCGTCATGTTTGAGCTGGAGAATGATGAAGATATTGGCTACATCATCAACTGCTGGCCGTGGATATTTGATAGTTCCCTTATTGTCTGGCACTCGGTTGGAGCTCGCCCAAGAACCATGAGTTCACATTCTTTTCCAATATGGGTCCGGATCCATGACACCTTTCTCATATTTTTCCATAGAAATTTTCCTCTAAGAATTGATTCAAAGCTCAGCTCCTTCATTGATGTTGACGAGGATGAAGGGGGAGTTTTATGAGAATCAAGATCAAACATGATGTCTTCAGACCAATCCTGCGTTGTATATCTATTTCTCTAGAAGGGGTAGGTTTGATGCTTTGTATATCCTATGAAAATATGCCGCCAATATGATTCTATTGCGGTCTCTTTATCCATCCACCTAAAGACTGTCTGATCTTAGCAGCTCTAAGGATGGATCGTTTCCCTATGGTCCATGGTTCAGAGCTTTGGCCTTTGCATTGGTCGTGAGGTGATTGAGGAGGATAAGTGTGAGTTTTGGAAGATCTTGGGATTTGTCCAACAACCTAGCAATCAAGCCATTCGGGGTTGAAAATTAGCCTCTTTTAAGCCCTTTGTCCTCCCATGGGCTTATATGTATCATTATAAACCACTCACAATACTACTTATATTCCAATGTGGGATGGGGGTATTACATACTCCCCACTCAAAGAACATGACATCCTCGTCGCAAGCCCAATATCCAAAGTCCCAAGGACCTACTCTTTAGGTGTTTGGTAGTCATCGTGATACGGTCCCGAGTTTGTTCTGATATCATTTTTACCATCCCATATAAGTTACTATCCAAAAACCTAGCGCTTAAGTCATTTGGGCTTGAAAACTAGCCTCTTTTAAACCCTTTTCCTCACACAGGCTTACAAGTGGAAGGTCTTATTGTTGTAGTCAACCCATATGTATCCTTATAAACTACTCACAATACTAGTCATATCCCAATGTGGGATGGAGGTATTATATTACATGGGGAGATGCTAGGACTCGGAGGCTGTCGTTGAGATGAGGGGTAGGGTGCTATGAAATACCCCTAAATAATTAAACGTTATTTAAATATATATAACTTACAACATTAAAGTATAAAACGAATATATACGTACATATACACAACGTTACAAAATTATAACGTCGTACATATAATTAGAACACTACTATAATGGTTGTACCCGTATAATGATGTAATTAAAAACGGGACATAACGAAATAGTCGTACATATATATGTACATACAACTAATAACGTGACGTGTTAATACAAGTCACTTATATGCAATCAATAGGCATAATAAGGCTGGAAAAAAAATAAAAGAGCAACATGCTCTAGCCGGGATTCGAACCCAAGACCTCTCGTACCTAACCCGAAACCTTAACCGCTTGAGCTGTTCTTGAATTCGGTAGATAATACACACGAATTAAGTTTAGTAACAGATTCACTGAGGTAACAGAAATGAAAAGAGGAGCCAAACACTGTCGATTACCTCTCATCCTCCTCGATACAGAAAGTTCAAACAGGATCAACAGGAAAACAGAAACGAATTTCCTTATTCCCACTGTCAGGCGACAAGATTCTATTCCCTCATTTCCACCCATGACCTCCTTGTAACTCGTACACAGTGGCTGTTCCCAAGCCCTGGAAATGCACAACAACGTTTGTTTATCCACAGAGCCATACCTTCTTGTCTCGACCCACTAGTTAAAACTCCATCCTAGCCAAACTCTTCCTCGCTTGCATGCCCGCGCCAACTGCAAGCCAGGAATACTGTGGTTATTCCTACGTGAAGGTAACCCCAGCTCCTCGATTGTTTCTTTCTGCATTTGATCCCCTTTCATTCTCGGTAATAACCTCAGCTATTACTCAACTTCATTCCCTACTCTTTTTACGTGGAAAATCAGGGGAGTATACCCAGTTTGAGAAGGAAGGAAAGACCCAAGAGCATAGCCTTCTCCTTAAGCATTTCGGTGAGCCTAAACATTTCCTTTCCCACCTCTGTTTTGTGTCTTTACTCAGTCTGATCAGAACCACACAAACCAGTCCTTCAGGTCTGTGTATTTTGCCGTGCAAAACTGCTATAGGCTAACCAAGGAAGGGACGCTGGAGATCCTGAAACCAAATCATTCCCAAGGACTGTCAAGGTGAGATCATGGGTTCAGAGAATAATTGTGTTATTTCAGTTCTTCATCCTCTTCTGTTTCTGGGCCAAGGCTTTGTTCATAGGCTAACTCGTTTTCCTTCTAAATCCTTGCTTAGCCCCACCTGAGAAATTAACCCAAGAAGAGTGTATCAAGTCCCATTGACATCAGCTCAGTTCCGTGTCAAAAAAAAGGGACTTAACCAGGTAGACCTTCAACCAACCCTTCACGGTCTGTTTCAGTGGGTTATCAGTCTAATCATTGAGCAATATTCCTCAGTTGGTGTCGAGTGACCAAGGAGTTGGAAGTCTCACCTGCGCTAAGGACCAACCTGAGGAAAACAACCAAGAAGTCTAAGTGGTGAGTTGTCTTTAACTGAGTACAGAATTGAAGCAAAAAAAAAAGAGACACTCATCTAGCAGCTTAAAAGACTGAAACAGACGTTTCTGATATAACTCTTGTCTCTGTTACAACTGCAGTAGCTAACCATGCTGTTGTGGGTTGTTTCAAAAAAAAATTGAACTTAGAAGCACGCTTAATTAGATGGCAAGACAAACTAGGAGAAACAGTCACATACTGAAACAACCATGAAACAGAAAAGAATCATGCATCAGTGCCTATCTGTCTGTCAGTTTTCTTTTCAGTTTCTGAGATTTAAGTGTTGTGTAAGGGCGTACAGAGGGCTTATAAAGATTTGTGTTGTGTGGGTGTCAATGAACTTAAACCCACTCTAACACACTCAAGTATGGGTGGAAACACTTGAGAGAGTTAAGAATCCAATCTGATACAATAACCGTGAAAGAAAAAAAAACAGACAATCAGATGCAACAGCTATGTTTGTTTCTGGTATAGTTATCAACTGATTAAACCGTGTTTTGTGAATCTACCTTGCAGAGGGAATGTGTAGGTAGTGAGGGCTAAGTTAAAACAAAAAAAAAAACCCAGTAAGGCACATAACTACGTAGTCTAGCAATGAAGGTAAACTGAAAAAAAAATAGAACCAAGATTTCTAGAAACCAACAGTGGTTATCAGTTTTAAAATGCTTCAGTTTTAGTTCCTAAGGTTCTGTGTTCTGGGTAAATGGCTTGTGTAATGAGTTAACGAATCTAAGACCTTCTAGCACACTTAAGTACGGGAAAGAACATCTTGAGGGAATTAAAACTCAACCTGATGCACAACACTGAAATAAAAGAAGGAAGATACAAAAGGCGAGTTTTTGTTTCTGAAAAACCTTCTTTTCAGTAACACTAGGAGTGTGTCTTAGCTATCTGTAAACCTAGAACCAACTAAATATCTAGACAATGACGAGAATCAACTAATACTTTAGGACTGAAGTCAGAAGGGAAGAAAAAAAGGAAACTTGCGTGGACTGTTTTAACAACAGCAGAGAACAGAATAAAAATCTGAGCTAGAACCTTATGTTTCTTAGTGTTAAGTCTGTATGGGATTGTACTAGGAAAGTACCTAATGAGTCCTGAAATACCAAGCAACCTAGGTACTAGCTACCTTGGAAAATACAGCACATGAACTAGTGCAGATGATTCTGTACAAGCTAGCCTAAACCAAAGAAAAAAAAACTGGTGTAAGAAACTGCTTCTCTGTAACAATCAAATTTGGTTTCTGTGTAAGACATTTCAGGAGAGCGACCTAAGTAATCTTAGACCTGCTATGAGGATAAACCAGTCTAGCAACTAGCTGATTAGGTAATAAATTCGGAGAAAGAGAGAGAATAACTGAGTGATCGCAGAAAGACAAACAAGAAGAATAATGAAACTCCAGTTGTGTGCAGTTTGAGTTCAGTTCCAGTTTTCTTAGCAGATAAGTGCCTGGCAATTTTCTGTATCTGTAACAGGCCTGTTCTGGGTTTTTGTTGGGGGTTAAAACTTGATGTTAGCTAGTGGGTAAGGAGTTAGGAGAAACGTAACTAGTTAAGTAAAAGACAGACAGGGAAGGAAGCAAGAACTCTTATCAGTTTCTGTTTTGATTCCAGTCTCAGAAACTTTCTGTTTCTGTATAACAAAAATGTTAGAGAGCATAAAGGGATGACTTTGGGTGGTTCAAGGACTTAAAATCTAGCTAAACCACTTATTTAAGTATGTAAGCACTTCGATAAGGAAGAAAAACCAACTGTAAACCAACTGTGAATTAAACAGAAAGGAAACAAAAGGAATTCTTGTCAGTTTGGATTCAGTCTTACCATTCTTCTTCTTTCTTTTCTGTATATAAATCTGTCAAGAGTTTAAACATCATAGTGGTGAATCTGTGCTGAGGATTAGAACTGTACTCAGGTGCCTATTTAGATAGCTAATCAACCTAGGGGAAATTCAAATCAGAATCGTGAGTAAACTGCAAATTACAAGGGAAGTTATCAGGTTATGGTTTCAGTTTTTACATTTTTGACAGTTCTATCTGGTTTCTGTTAGATGGGTTTCAGAGGTGTTAGCTTCAGTGTCTTGAGTGGTTTTTAAGTTTAAATCATTCCTAACACCATCCTCTAGTAGTGTAGAAGCTTGGAGAAGTTAGGAACCGATCAGAAAATTAAGCAAAGTCTTGAAGGAGAGGTATATAAACAATGTTTTCAGTTTCAGGAGCTTAGATGTCTCTGTAGATGAGTAGGACAGATCATTTATATGTGTTGGAGAGAATTAAGAGTGAACTCAAAATAAACCTAGAAGAAGGGACGAGACTGATACATTCTTTTGGAATTCTGGAAAGCAACTTAATCATCAAACAGAAACAAAAAAAAATATATACTGCGAAGGCATGATCTTCAGATTTCTGATATCATGTTTTCTTTCTGTTCAGTTGAATTACAGTGAGAGGCTAAGTGGGGATGCAGTCCTAAGTCTATTAATCTGTAGCAGAAATGGTGGGATGGGGTTTGAGATGTGAAAGGAAATTAGATGTACATCTATATGTAACCGATAATTAAACAATGTGAACAACCTTGGGTTATATTCTACCACAAGGTTTTTGGTGTTATAAAAATTAAATACCTACAATATATTATAAGTTATGTGGTAGTTTAGTGAGTAATGAAAGTATATATTAAAGGAGCTCAAATGGGGCACATATGTATATTATTTTCGATACGCTCCTAAGTTGCCAAAACCACGTGTTGTAAGTCTAATGACACATAAAATATCGTACCATATAACATTATGGAACAAATATAACACAAATAGTATTATGTGGCTAAGGATAAAGTTATCCAAACTATTATGCTAAATGCATACATACATAGATAAACACGTACCAAGAAATAAAGTTATACACTATAGTTATAACGACATAAAATACTAAGGTTAGTATAAGGCTTTGGTTTGATAAATAAACCCTAGTGAAGTATCATAAGTGTATAACGTAAGGTTTCATGCTCTAATGTAAACCGAGAATTAACTCACACAACGGGTAAGGGGTTTATAAAATATTAATAACGATACTTTAATTAGTAACAAATATTAAGTCTGGGGACATAGTACTAGGATTTCAAACGTTATTCGGAAATACCGAATTGTGCTGTCATATGGATTGACGCTTAGTGTTCCTCGTATTACTAGATCGCATTCCCGACGTACGCGCTCGAAGCTCTAGTGGTCTGCACTGCACGAATCTAGACAACGGTGTACGGTATGTAAAGGGATTTGATCCGAGTTGTCCTGAGGAATTCCTCGGGCTCGGATTTGTTTGATAAATAACTTGTGTGAATGTATGTATGTGATTTATGTGTGTGATGTGTAGTTATGTTCACTGCATTATTTATTTATGCACGAACGTCCTACGGGACTAATACTACGTCGACTATAGATCGACTTATACAAAACTACATATGCGAAATGTGTGATTATGACCACTGTTGCTTGACCTAATACGCTAAGTATTACAAGTATGTAGTTATAACCTAAGTAAAAATACTTAGGAACGGGACACGACATTGTCGGTCTCTAGAGCTTTGACTCGAACGTGAATGTTACCTAGAATAATTCTAGGCATGCGTAAGACCCATAGGGCAGCCAACAAATTAAGTGATGTACTCCATAACTAAAACTGTAACTGACCATCTAACTAACAAAGCTAACAGTGGAGTGTGAAAGAATGTGATGATGTACCTTAATCCAGACAGTCACTGGCTGCTGGTCGCGCGTAGAGATCTCTTGGGTTATCCCGTATCGGGTTTTCCCTAGTTAATCCTGATCGAGCCTAGATAGATCGTCAGGCGGAGTGTGCTACCGTTGGCACCAGGCCCTTGGCCACCTAAATGGACGCCTTTACAAAGGCAAAGTGAATAAGTCCCAGAGTCTTCGGATGATCAGGGCAGTGAGCACCTTCGTGTGTACGTGGGACTACTGTCCAAGTGAGTATATTTCGGGTTGTCCTAACTGACGCCCGACTGTGCTAACCAAAACAAACGATATGTGAAGGCCCGGAGGGCCGAGTGATGTACTACATGGTGATGTTAACATACGATGAATGAGTTCTCAATGCCATTGTGTTGTATGAAGTATGACAGTAATGTGTATATCCATATATGATTGTTTGGATTGGATGAATGATTATATAATCATGCATGTTGTTACAGTATCTATTATGTCTGTAAAATAGTAATGCATGAAATCAATCTAATATATCAAGACGGTTAAAAATGACAAGTGACCAATAGGGTCCAGATCCGGCATACTCAGCGTCTATCGCTGAGACTACACTTATTGTGCAGGTTGCTGAACACGTTGAAGCCGAAGTGCGGGACTGGGTAGTTAGGACGTTGTTGATTTTGGATTTACCGTTCATACCTCGTTATGTATTAAATGATTCCACTGGAAAGGGGTTGTAAGATTTGGATTATGTTTAGATGCTCACAGTAGTTGTGCTTTTGATACTTAGATAGACATGTAGGTGGTATCTCGTTGTCACCGCGGATTATATTTTTATGTTTGATTTTGTTAAGATGTTGTACTGCTACATCACTCGTATAGGCGAGTGGTGGCAAGTAACACCCATGTGAGTTCTATTACTGTAATTCCTTCCGCTGTGAGACGCCTTTATTTCCTGTTCACGTGAGCGATTATTACGTATTTGTTATGAGGGGTGTTACAAAAGTGGTATCAGAGCGGAGTACCGCTCTGATGACGAGATACTAGGTTAAGACAGTGAGCTTAGGATTTGGGAAACTTGGGAAACGTTTGTGAGGTACGAAACGTCTGTGTCTTAATGAAATTATGTGTTGGCAGAGCCTGTGGGTAAAAATTCATAAAAACAATATTGTCGGAGTTAAGCGTTTACTTATAATAAATCATTATTTAGAACGACAAAACTAAACTCATGCTAATTTCAACTTTAGGTGATGACTAATTTTTGTTAAGATCATAAATATTAGTTGATAATTATGAGTTTTGTTTTGTTTGATCGAAAAACTATGGATGAGATGAAAATAAAAGAAAAACTGTTATGTTATGAATTTACAATTTTTCTTATATTTTTAAAATCAAATTTTTTGAAAACTTCCGTAATATTTTATGGTTTTTAGAATGTATTTTTAAATTTCTAAATACTTTATCTAATGAATTATACAAATTTGTGAATCTTAATTTTCCATAATATTATATAGTGTTAATATTTTTATTATAAAAATAATTTAGCGATTTAGGTTATTTAATGCAATTTTTATAACTTTGTTATGATTATAGTCACTTGCTACAATTTTTTTAATTACTTAAAACGTTTTAAACAATTCTTGTGTTCTCTTAAAAACAAAATTAACTTTATTTATTAGTCATTTATCACCTCTATATTTAACGCGATTTCGAAGGTGGAGCTGGTGCTCTATATTTAACTTTATTTGTCTTGTAGTATTTTATTATTTTGTAAAATTTTAAAATGTTGTATTTTATTATATATAAGTCCAAATTACATAAATTTTATATCATTGTTCATCATTTTTTGTACTCTTCAAAATAAGACCAAACATGAATATGTTTTGATAAATTTTAAATTTTTTATTTTTTATATGTACATATTCTTTAAGATTAATTGTGAATCTTAAGTTTAAGAAAAGTGAATCAAAGATTGTTAAAAAGTGAATCAAAGGTTATTAAAAAGTGAATCAGAGAGTTGCATAAAAGTGAATAAGAGGTTTAAATAAGTGAATCTCAGAGATTGTTTAACTAAAGTGATTCTGATTGTTTGACTAGTGTGAATCAGAGGTTTTAGAAAAGTGAATCAAAGGTTTTCTAAAAGTGAATCACTAGTTGTTACAAAGTGAATCAAAGTAATAAGAGTGAATCTCGTAAGCATAGATTGTGTTAACTAAAGTGATTTAAGAAATGTGAATCAGAGGTTTTTATAAAGTGAATCATGTGTTTAAGAAAAGTGAATTGGAGGTTTAAGAAAAGTGATTCTCGTAAATAGAGATTGTTTTAACTAAAGTGAATAAAAGGTTTAAGAAAAGTGAATCAGAGGTTTAAGAAAACTGAATCAAAGGTTTTTTAAAGGTGAATCAAAAGTTTAAGAAAAGTGAATATTTTGTTTTAATACTAGTAAAAGTTAATCCTAGCACAAACTTGAATCCTTTGTGTTTTTTAAAAGTGAACCTAAACCTTGCACTACAAACCATAAAAATGTCTTCGACGTCTTTAGCGTTCCTAGGGTGGTGTTTAGGGTGTTTGAGGGGTAGGTAATCTTTTTGGTATTAGTTCTACACTTTATATTGTCGTTACTGACTCGACAGGTTTTAGGTTTGTGGTGCAAGGTTTAAGGCTTACCTGCACTACAAACCATAAAAATAATTTCGACATTTTTAACTTTCTTAGGGTGGTTTTTAGAGTGTTTGGGGTTATGATTCATTTTGTTAATGAATAAGGTTCATTTTATTATTAAAGAATATTCATTTTGCTAATGAATAAGATTCACTTGAAAAATATCAAATATATACTCATTCAAAAAATATAAAATTTTAAGTTTACCAAAACATATCCATGATGCATCGTGTTTTGAAGAGCACGAAAAATGATGAACAATTGTATAATTTTTTTTATTTTTGTACTTTTATTTTATAAGTTATAACATTTTGAAATTTTTTACAAATTCTCTCTCCTGCCAATTCAGCCTCCTCCCCTATGCCTGTATAGTTTTCTCTCTTTTCATTTCTTCTATTTTTCTTCTCTTGATTTTTTCCCTCCAATCTCTTGTTGACACATGACACTCTCCATCTTCAAATATGGCTATAGCTCCAGGTTCTCCATGTTGATATTTAAACGTTTATGACTATCATTATTTATTTTGTTTTTAGTTTTACTTTTTTTAATCTTTAGTTATTTGTCATTGTTATTTTAAATTTGTATTTTTTTTATTTTCTATATGTTTGCTAAAATACATACAAAAAGTATGACCATATCAAAATAAAGGGAAATTTGATGAGATACCCCTGAGATTTGAGCGAATTCTACAACCTAAGGTTTCATTTTTATTACGATATACCGCTAAGGTTAATTTTTTTTTACAATATACCCCGAGGTTTCAATTTGATTACAAGATACCCTTGGTTCAGATTTTGATATATTATATTTTTCATATCCCAAATTATCCTCACACCATAAACTACAATAATCTCAGGGATATATGGTTAAAGTTTTGTTTGAATTTGGAACTTAAATAAAATGCACAAAAAAATTAAAGTTCATATAAATTAGAAATCAATATTGAAAAATGAATATAAATAAATAAATGAAAAACAAAAAATTAAATAAATGGAAATTATTAAAAAATAAAAATTAAATTATTTTGATAATAAACATAAATTGGTAAGATTTACGTAGTGATGGCTTAAAATTGCAAAAAAATTATAACAATAATATGAAGAATATTAGAAGTAACAATTTCTTTTTTTTTTTTTGAAAGGAATTATGAATATATAAATGGTAAACTGTTACAATATAGATAGATACATAGGGGCCTATGTAGCTGATAACTAGGGGACATCCGAGCTAAGGAGGGTGCTGTGAACCCCTCCTAAGCGCACACACAAACAGCGCAACGCCGACAACAGGTTCTCAGGCCAACTACCAAATACAAACTCAGAGAAATACAGAAAAGAATCAAAATACAAGTCTCTCCTAAGAGCAGAGAACCCTATCAAGCCAGTCGAAATCTGCGCTGGCTGCGTTCATCTTCGTCCATATGATAGCTTTCATGGCCGCCTTGATATCAGCCAAAATAAGAGAGGGATCTCTGGCTTGGTTGGCCATAGCTCGTTTGCATCGTTCAATCCAGAGATGATAGACAACGTTAGCGACAGCCGCTCTCTTTACTAGGTCAATTGGGCGCCGTCTCTTACAGTATCGGTTGATCCAGGATGAGCAGCTACGTAGGCTTCTCCTGTTTGTGGGGATTCCCAACCAGTCACAAGTGCTCCACCAAACTCTGCTCGAGTACCTGCAATGGAAGAAGAGATGGTCGCTAGTCTCTTGAGCGCGCTCACAGAGCCAGCATCTGTTAGCAATACAAATGCCCCACGATTGGAGCTTATCACAGGTTTTAAGTCTACCTTTCAGAGAAACCCATAAGATAAATTTAGCTTTGGGGACAGACCAGGTGTTCCAGCAGACATTGAACCAAGGAAAGGTCCGGGTAGGGGATGTGATATCATTATAGAACAAGCTGACCCTAGGGCGTCTGGGATAGGAGTGGAAGAGGGAATAGGCATCATTGGATGACCCACATTGTTGAATCCACCAGTCCCTGGCATGAAGGATAGCTTTCCAGGTCCATGGATCATTCCCTTTAGCAGAAGCCGTCCATAAGGTAAGATTGGACAGGAAGAGCTTATGAATCCATTGGATCCAAAGGCGCTCTGGGTCATGGGTGACGGCTGATATAGTTTTGAGCATGAAGCACATGTTCCATTTGTGGATGTCTTTCAGCCCAAGACCCCCATTTTTTTTTGTATTTGTGATGGAGCTCCAAGCCACAGGAGGAGCGGAGCTGCTTTCAGCCTCTCCTGCCCAAAGGAACGATCGAAGGCAAGTATTGACCCTTTTAATGACAACTTAGGGATAGCGATACAAGAGGCCCAAAGCCAACAATACCGAATAGAGTGCTTTGAATGAGAGCGAGCCTGCCCGCAAACGAGAGAGATTTACTGCCCCAAGAAGAGATAGCTTTACGGATGCTATCCATTAGGGGGTTGAAATCAGCCGCTTTAGGCTTTCTGGCGGTGATGGGGATGCCCAGATAGCGAAAGGGGAAAGATCCCCGATTAAAACCTGTGAGTTGGATAAGCGAATCCGTAAGCGCGGGGGTAACCCCCCCAAGGAATAAGTCAGATTTCGACGGGTTAAGCATAAGCCCAGAGGCATCAGAGAAAAGATTTATTTTGTTTAGCAACAGAGAAATGGAGTTTTGATCACCTCTACAGAATAGTAAGGCATCATCAGCAAAGAAAGATGGGTGATACGAAGAGATTTGCAAGATGGATGGTAATGGAAGCTTGGGGAGTTTTGAAGTTTGTCAAGCAACGAGAGAGCATATCCATCACTAGGGTGAATAGGTAGGGAGAGAGGGGGTCTCCTTGGCGCAAACCTCGCTCCCCTTTGAAGGAAGCCGAGGGGGAGCCATTGATGTTAATAGAGTAGGAAGTGGTGGTAACACATTGCATAATCCAATTCCTAAATTCCGGGGGGAAGTTTAGGAAGGATAGGGTGTCCTGGAGGAAAATCCAGTCGACAGTGTCGAAGGCCTTTCTAATGTCCATCTTCATAGTGCAACGAGGGGAGATGTGGGCTCTTTGATAGTTCTTCATAATGCACGAGCAGAGCTGAATATTGTCTGAGATGAGACGGCCTTTGATGAAAGCCCCTTGGTTAGCACTCACAAGAGTGGGGAGGACAAACTTGAGTCTCTCTGCAAGGATCTTGCTAATGATTTTATAGGGTGTTGCAGCAGGAGATAGGTCTGTAGTCCCCAGGGGAAGAGGCGTTGTCTGTCTTTGGAATTAGCGTGATGAGGGTGGCGTTAATCTCTTTGAGAAGCCTACCGCTATGGAAGAAACTCTTTATGGCATCACAGACGTCATTACCAATTATGGCCCAGGCTGCTTTAAAGAATTTGGCAGAATAACCATCGGGACCCGGGGCTTTATCATCACCAATTGAAAGAGAGCTGATTTAATAGCGCTATTGTCCACCGGCCGGATTAGGGGAGCCCAAGAGGATTGGTCAAGCAGTCTATAGTTGTCCAAGTTAAGGTCAGAGAGGGAACTACAGAGTGGGGCTCTAGAGCCAAGAGTATGCTGGAAGTGGTCAACAAGACAGTTCTCAATGTCAGTGGGGGTAGTAGAACATCCCCCCGATCATTCGTAATGGACGCTATGGAGTTTTTGTTCCTTCTTGCTTTTATGGCTCTATGATAGAAAGAAGAGTTAGAATCGGCGAGCTTCAGCCAGCGGGTTTTGGAGAGCTGACGGAGGAACATAAGTTCTTGAGAGTCCCTAGCAAGAAGCTTTGTCTCATAGCTTTCTCCTGGGAGATTAGGGTAGGGTTCCATGGATCACGATCCAAGCGATTTTGAATGTCAGCAAGGTCATTTCTGAGACGTTGACCTTTATCCCCAATGGAGTCATACTTTTTTTATGAAGAGAGATGAACCCGGTTTGAGATGACGAAGTCTCTGAGTAATCTGTGCATGCGGCTCCCCCTAAAGGAATATCCCACGCATCCCTTACAAGGGGGAGGAAGGAGGGGTCATTGGTCCAAAATTGATGAATTTAAAGCTTCTCCTACGGGGGGAGGGAGTGGGGAGGGTAATGATCATTGGACTATGATCCGAGACCAGGGGAGGGAGGAAGGTAGCAAAGCTCGTGGGGAACCTCAGAATCCAATCCTCATTGACTAAGACTCGATCAATTTTTCCAAGGATGCGCCTATGGTCAAATTGGTTGTTCCACCAGTGAAAAAACGTCATAGAAGCGAAGGTCCTGCAGCTCGGCTCTAGAGACACAATCAGCAAAGTCACGGTAGTCACTCGGCAGAGGATTACGCGTGCTGATCCTATCTTGAGCGTATAGGATATTATTGAAGTCCCAGCCACAACCCAAGGCCCAATAACTGAGTGGGTGAGATTAATGATGTCTTCCCAGAGGAGGGTCCTGAGATTGGGGTTGTTCCTCCCGTAGACAATCGAGATGGTAAAATTAAAACTGCCTAGGATAGACGCCTTGCACGTAAGGATTTGATCTGTGTAATGGAGGGGGTTGAGAGTGATGATGGAGGGGTCGAAAAGGATCCAGATGCGGCCACTTTGATTCGCCCCATAGTTGTGGACAAAGTTCCAAGCGGGAAAAAAACGAGCTAGAATAGACTGGTGGTTATGGATTGAAACATGGGTTTCGAGAAGGCTAAACATACAAAGCTTGTTGTTAGCCACAAATTTTTGGATCTCAAGGAGCTTGGGGTGGTCGTTGCAACCCCTAACATTCCAAACAGCCAGATTCATAGAAAAGGGGTGGAGGAGGGCGCGGGAAGGGCATTGCCCATATCAAAGAAGCAAATGTTAGTCAGCTGGAGGGAGAGGTCCTCGTGAATAGATGTCAAAGCCTTCACTGGGGGGTCCTTCCTTTAGTGGGGACCTCCTGCCAAGGCTCTTCAACGATGGGGTTGAGCACAAGCTGGAGGGAGGGGGACATCATTAACTCCGAAACATTGGGGGATGGGGGGGAAGCACTCCACCTGAGGGAGCGAGGTCGGTAGGGCCCGGGAGAAGGCTAGAAGCCTGGTTAGAGACCAGCAGGGCGGGCAACTCTGGGAAGGGGGGGGCTAGGGCACGTATACTTCAAAGCGAGGGGATCAGGAGTCTTAACAAAGGGAATCTGAGGGGCCCCTTCCTGGGTAGGGTCAGCCAGAGCTGAGGAAGTCTGTGAATTGGGCCTCAAAGTTTGGGCGGGGGAACCTAACGTGGATTGAGGCTTACCCCTCAGGACAAGATGGGAGGGCGGTTTAGAGACCTGAGCGCCCTGTTCGGGGGATCTGGGCGGACAGTACTTGGGCAGCGAGCAGAAGAATGCCCAAGAAGTTTGCAGGAAGAGTAGGAGATAGGCTCCCATTCGTAGACAACGTGTTGAACCACGGAGCCACTGGGAGCGCGGATTTCTATTTCTCTAACCAGCTCAAGGTTGAAGTCCACTTCGACGAGAACTCTAGCATAGGAAATCCTAGATTTGACTGCTGTTGATTGATCAGTGTGAAGGGGTGAGCCAATCTTAGCGCAGATCTTCGAAAGACTAGATCGGGACCAAAGGCTAGTATGAAGGCCAGGGAGTTGGATCCAAACGGGGATGCGATTAAGATCTTTAGGATTAAAGGAAAAGTCTGGGGACCATTTTTTAAGAACAAGAGGGGAAGAGTACAGAAGCCAGGGGCCCTTGTCCAGAACTTGCTGGAGGTCCTCCTCCTTATCAAACCTGAATAGGAACCATCCTTCATCATGAAGAAGGATTTGAGGGGTGGCTACGAAGCTCCAAGCTCTTTTCACAAACTCTGACCACATTGAAACCAAATTTTTTCCCCCAAATATGCCCAACTAACGCATTCTTCCAATAGTCAATTTCAGGCATTAAGTCATCCTCCACGATAGAGACAAATGGGCTATCATGGTCTATATTATCATTACTATCAGAGTGTAAAGACATGCCAAAATTCGACTTTTGTTTTGCAAGAAGCATATCAAGGAAGGAGAGGTTAGTTTTAGTACCTGGTTTGCTTGGATATCTCCCTTTGGCCGGAACAATAGGCCTTGAGGATCTTTTCGCTATCGGAACGCGGTCACCACCTTTACCTCCCATAGATTGAACACTGGGACCTGGGACCTTGAGGAGAGGCGGGAAGGCGTCGTCCACAGCTGTCGAACGGTTCAGGTCGGTTGAGGTAGTCCTGCAAAGCCAAGTCCGGGGGGGGACCTGAGATCTCCACGAACAAATCTAGAGCCGGGGTCTCAGACGTTATAGCCCGGTCCCTGAACACTTCCATTCTTGTGAAAAATAATTGGGAGACCCGATTCCACAATTGGCTGGGACAACAGGATGCTCGGTCCAACAGGAATATTACCAGCAGCAGTACCATCACTACTAATAGCAGTATAATTCACAGTATGGGCAGCACTAATCACAGGGGCCACCAGATTGTTACCAATCGCAGAATCCGTTTACCTCGGGGATAGTCTCACCAGAGACAATGGGGACAGATTCCTCTACAGAGTTGGGGAGTTCACCAGAACTTGTAAAAACAGAGACAACGCACTCACTGGACTTGGACTTGGCAGAAGCCCCACCAGAGAGCACCGGCATCGATGAGAGAGCCTTCACCAGCGATTGACTCAAACTGGACTCCAGAATTGGCATCCACCGAGAGAGCTCCAATAGCTAGCGAAGGGGACGGCGACTTGGGAGGGGGGGATCCAGGTGCGGGCGACAAGCCAGACGCAGGCGGCGGATCGGGACCGGGTGAGCTCGCGTGCTTACCATCTGGAGTGAGCCCCGAACCAGGAGACCGGAGAGGGGGGGAGGGCCTATCGCCGAGGAGACCCAGCCATGGCGGCCAGGCGGAGCTTGCGACGGAGCCTCAGGCGACGCCGGTGAGCAGCAGAGCTGGGGAAGACGTGCGGCGAGAGGGAGTAGAGTAACGGGAAGAAACTTTTTCTGGGAGCGAAAGTCAGAGTGCTAGTGACACTTATCTCTTTTTTAGAAGTAACAATTTCGTATATATAAAATATTTATTATTTTAATCTAGAAAATAAAGTGTAAAAACCATAAAATATGATTATTAACATCAAATAATATATTTGTTAATAAACTTTTACTTAATCGTACAATTATTTTAATAATTTCTTATATTTAATGTAAATGGTATAAAGTTTTTATGATTTTAAGTCACCGCAAAAACAGTTTTTATATTATGTAATAATATTTGTTTTTTAAATAAATTAATTTTTTGTTGTTTAGTCATTTATATTTATTTTAAATTTTTATGATTCTAATTATTTAATTTTTTGTAATTTTATTTTATGTTTTTTTTTTAAATTAAATTCAAATTTTAATTGATCTTTATTTTATGTGCATTTTGTTCATATTTTAAATTTTAAAAAATTTGACCATAAACTCCTGAGGTTACTACGAGACATAAGCAAGGATAAAGTGAGGATATGAAAAATATAATATATCAGATTCTAAACGAAAAGATATCTGCAAACAAGAAAAAGTTCTACTAAACTAAATTGATAAACCTAGAAACTAATAAAACGAAAATCCTTCGGGTTGCAAAAATCCTGTCACTACAGTATAGAAATTAAGCAACCATATATCGAACCACGGGACTTGAATAAATAAGCCTAAGTCCTAAGAAAACTGGAAATTCAGGGAAGTTCGGCGTTTTGAAGGGAGAAAGAGGAAGAACTCTATTTAAGTGACCTAATCAGTGAAGAGAAAGGACTCATTACCTATCATTACATCACGACACTCTCACACAAGTTCGGACATGCACCGTAGGTCAGACTTCCGACTTTTCTCATTGTGATTCTCGAACCATGTCCGAACTTCGATGTCCGGACTGAAGTTCGGACATTTCATCAGGTACATCACACGAACTCTCGACTTGCGTCCGAGCTTGGAAGTTCGGACACAAGCTCGGACATACCTTCAAAATCCTCTAAATTCATCGTTCCGACTCCAATTCGACCCCCGTTTGTTGCATCATCTCCCTTGTGAGTTAATCTACTGTTTCCTTGGCTTTTCTCTGCATTTAACATAGAAAAAGGTATCAAGCCTTAACAAACAACAAACCAAAGGAAAACGTAAGATAAGTGTGGAATATTATCCATGCGCGTATGAAAATTAAGCATTAAAGACCGCTAAAACCATTCATATTTCACACTCATCAATATCTCGTAATAAAATTGAAACCTCATGGGTATATCATAATGAAAATGAAACCTCAGGTTATATCGTAAAGAAAATGAAACCTTAAGGCTATCTCGTAATAAAAAAAAACTTCAAAAGTATCTCGTAAAATTCGCTCAAACCTCAGGGGTATCTCATGAAATTTCCCAAAAATAAATTACTATACAAGAAATTTACATAAAATAAACTATTTGATAAAAATTCCCTCAATCCCATTATATTCGATGAAATTTATTCTTAAAATAAAATTTTATACAAATATAATTGATATATAAGCGATTCTTTAAGAGATCTACAAAACATTTAAAACTAATAAGAATAGCTAAAAGTTAAAAAAATATATTGTATGATGTTCTTAAATAGACACATAACTAAATGTAATAAGAATTATAACTAGTTAAGGAATTTTCAGGTTTTTTTCGTTTTCGCCATTTGACATCCATTAAAAACGTCATCAAAACCTTTGTCACGAAGGCCTCATTCTTTTGCATCTAATAAGCTGCTAGCTGACAGTCAAAACCTTTGTCACTAAAACCCCATCCTTTTGCATCTAATGAGCTGCTGGCTAATAATTGATACTGGTAAATATTGACTGATGACTGATTTTAAAAGAATAAGGTGCCGTTCGTTCTGCACCTCTTGGACTTAAAGCTACTTTTAAAAACAATGTCAGACCAGGTGTCAAGTTTTAATTGGATAAAATCCTTACTACATCACACTTGTCAAACTATGATACACTAACCATGGTAGCCTTTATATAAACGCAGCATTAGTTGCGTTTGAAGGCTGTTGGCGAACGGCGCCTAAGCTAAACTAGTTAACCTAGGGTCCGTTCGTTTGCTGTGGTTATTTTTATGGGTAAATTAATGTGGATATTAATCTAATTTCAAAAGCTCACTGGTCTCGCATTAATCGATGGCTTAAAGTTAGAGCGTTCGTTCCGCACATCATTTGTAAAGTTGGGTTTTCTTCACAAAAGTCCCAAATAACCCTTACCTTTTGGACTTCTCTTCCACCTTGGAGAGAAATTGGAAGGCTGATTCCAGTACACTGTTGAACGACACACTTTGCTTTCTGAGGTTGTTGCTGCTGCTAGGGGGCCTCCTCTTCGTACCCAGACTATCGCCATTAGACTACTAACAGAAAATACAAGAAAGAAATTGAAATATCTCTACTCTAGTTGAATGCGGTCTGCACCCAATTTCTGATGGATGTGCGCAACAGTTAAAGCTTCGACAAATGAGGTGAGATAGATTTGTCCGTCTCAAGAAAGTCTTCAATGTCGGGGATATTCAGGCTTTGGGTATTCAATATTTGGACTGCATGAGGGAAGGGTAAAACAGTAAATGGAATTTTAAGAAGTCAACTTATTTTTTTAAACGCAGGGCTGCTTTTTGATAAAGGTGGCTGGGCAGCAAATCGTAGACCTTTATGCAACCCGATTCATCGACATTATTCATTAAACCTATTAATCTCATATAACCAGATTAATACAATGAATGAACAGGGAGCTAGTCAAATATGTTAAACCAACTGAATATATGAGACAATAATAGCTGATGACTAATTTTTTAACAAATGGGCTGAATATATGTTAAACCGAATGCTGCTGGACAAAAGAATAGACCTAAATTTATAAGGCAATTTAATTCGACAAAATAGTATACGATGACAATTCCCAAATTAAAGACTTCTGATCATTACGCTGGCAAACAGTACACACAGAATTGACACAAATCACTTCATAAGTCGCTAAAAAAACTCAACCCGCCAGATATGGAGCAACCAAGTCAGACATACAGACTTCTAGCAAGAAATTTTCTCTCAGTTCATTTCTTATTCACAAAGCGCCCACCATAATGCACAAGAGCAAAAACTCCCAAAGCAAACTCTTTGCTAGTGCTAGGAAAATTTCTCTATGGATAACAACAATTATGCCAAAATTCGAATAAATAAGTCAATTAACAACACAAACCACTTCCAATCTCATCCCGACCCTTATCTTCAGAAGCCCTTGGCTTTTGTCTAGGCACCACCACGAGAGCCAAACCGAGAGGATGACCAGACGGCCTGGATGCTCCACTTCCCCACTACCAATGAGGATTTCCTATCATCACTGCGCCATCTGTCACCAGGACGATCTCCGCTGCTGCCACCACTTTCCAGCGATCCGACTCAGGAGGTGGAGCTTGTCCCCGCAGTAGCTTCCCTCTGCCTAAGATGTTTTGGGAACATATTTTCCTGGTGCTGAAGGTACTGCTGCCGCCGCTGCAGGTAGGCAGCGATCCTGCCTCAGGACGAACTGCAGCTGGTGTCTCAACTGGAGCCCTAGCTATAGGCTCAGATACCCTGCCAAGCTGCTCCCTCTTGAGCCTCTCAGCCTTCTCCTCTATCTCCTTTTCTCTCAGCCTCTGCTTCTCAGCAATCCTATCCAACTCAGCTTGGCGCTTAGCTTGTTCTTCCCTCTTACGCTCAGCCTCTATTGCACCAAAGGATCAAATATGTTACCATCACAAGCAAAGCATAACAGATACTTGTTTCCATCTCGATACAGTGTTTTGACAAGTATGTACGGCAACCCTTATAAGAGAAATATGTAAAAGGAACTGACCTTCTCTCTTACGGGCTTCTTCCTCCTCTCTGTCTTCTCCAACCTTTCCTCCTCCGTTCTCACAAAGAAAAGCTTCTTCCGCTTTGCATTCCTCTCCAGCTTACGCTCCTGAAGAATCTGCGCTATGTGCTCTTTTCTTTCCTGTCTCATTCTGTCATATTCAGAGTGGCGTCGTCTTGTTACTTTCTCCTGGAATATTCTCTGGATAAGAATGAAAAGCAAAGCAAAACATATTATTATAAAATATATGCTTAATAATTTAAAGATTAAATGAACTCAAACATGGATGTACAGACTTTGTTATCCATTATCCTGGTGAGCCTGGTTCTTCTCCTGAAGATCAACATCATGGCGCTGTCTGCTGAGCTCAATCTCCAACTACATAGTTAAATCATTAAGAAATCATACACCAGGCTTAGAACGGCGATACTCTTGAAACCATAGCATATGCAAATTCCAGAAAATCACGGAAATTGTAGCCAAACTTTACCTGCTGGCTCCTTCTCATGCAATATCTGCTCTTCCACCAACCGCTTTTGTAAGCAGCTTCAATTAAAGGAGCTGCAAACCTCACTTTAGCCCTCTCAAAGTGGTCCATAGTCTTGGCCAACTTCTGCAGTTTCTTCTCCATTCTTGCCTTTCCTTTACTTGCTCTATACGTGCAATCTCAATCAAGTCTTGCTTTGTTACATTTTCCTGCAACCCGTTGTACAAAATCAATTGGTTACACAATTCTTCGGCAGCGAGTTATACCTCACCACATAAATGTCAGGTTTCCAAAACCTAATCATATTATATTGTGTCCGGCTTAAACTCACCACCACATCAACAATTGGCTTCTTTCCTTTCTTCTTGCGCTGTCAGTCTCCTGAAGCAAGGCCTGAGCTTCAGCAATTTCACGCTCCTTAATTTCTTTCAGGATCCTTTGATTTTTCCTTTGTTCGTACTCAGATGCCAGCCGTTGCTTCTCGGCCTCTTCGTCCATTTTCATCATCTCTTCAGCCTTTTAGTTTCCTCTTCACGTTCCTATCATTTTTACACACCTTATAGCAATATATTTGTATAGAATAGGCATTGCAAGTATATGCATCATATTAGATTATATTTGATGAAATTAATCCAGACCTTCTCTAAAAGCTGGCGTTCTTTGTTCTCTTTCCGCTTCTCAATGATTATCTTTCTAACAGGAGCTTCTTGTGTTCCTTATCTACCACTTCAGCCAGATCTGGTAACATTTCAGAAATTTTGGATGATTTCTTCATAGGAGGATATATCAATTCCCTTGCTTATTCAATGCCTCAGCAAGGGAGGCCAAGTGACCCTTTAGATCATTAGATTCGAGTTCCTGAAAGAGAAGGAAAAAAGAATATACAACCTCAAGGTGAAGCAAATCTAATATGTAGATTACTAAAAGTCTGAATCAGTATACAGAGGTACGAAGCAATGAAACTATTCTGCTGTGAAGAGATTGTATGCACATTGTTGCTACAGCACAATCTAATATACAGATTATTGAAGATGCATTGGTATACAGAGAGCTAGAGCATATTATAGCATACCGATGTGGCAAAGTTAACAGCACCCTTCATGTGATCAACCTTCATTGATATAAACTTATGTTTAACTGCATCAACCGATATTTTCTCAACAGCAGCAAAGTCAAAAAATGGGATCATCTTGGATAAACTCTCAATAGTAACGGTCTGATAAACCCGGGATACCTGTAACAATAAACATTAAAGGTTAGCAAGAAGCAAACTAGGGCAGAGATATTCAAATAATGCAAGGTAAATACCTGCTGCAGTACCTTAATGTAGCCACTTTTCCAGGTGCAGGGACATAACGTGACAGCTGCACCTCTGGTACTGAAGAAGCCGAGGCTAGTTTACCGCCGAGCTTTGAAATTTTAGACAATATAGGCTCCACTTTCGAAGCAAGGTCCAACGGAAGAAATTCATTTCCAACAGAAAGTAAAGATCCTTCACCTCTGGAATCACGCATGACATGACCCCTTTAGAGACCTATAAAAAGCAATACCAGCAATGAATATTCTCTTTCACTAACCAAAAAGAAATGATTCTCCAGTCCAAGGTACTGATTCCTTACCAATTCTGAGAGCAGAGCAGCACGTGAAAGCTGTAAAAGAGAAAGTCATTATCAGACATGACTCACAACAAAATAGTCTGTTGAACATTACAGCATACTAGACTACTCTACTTCCTCTCCACTCTCATGTTTAGTATCAAGATTGAAATTTGAGATCAGCCATCTTCAGTTTGTGCTGCTGTCAAAGTGAAGTTCGGAATTAGACATCCCAGACGAATGATCATACGGAGCAATCGACAATGCAGCCAGAGCTACACAGGATGCTATCGCTTGAAGATCCTTTTGACTCAAGTTCTTATTATATGTTTTTTGCAATGTAAACAACTTCAGCCAAGCATATCCATTGTACAGATTACTTCCTGATATCCAGAAAATTTCGGTGAGCTTAGCATAATAGACAACCAACAATGATGCCTTAGGAGTTTTCTTGACCATTTTCATGAATCCATGGATATCTTCCACAGAACGAAATGCCTCCTGCAAGTGAAATAGATAAATTCAGACAACTACATCCAAAGAAGTACACCTATGACTTCATTAGCTAGACATCAAAATACACCACAAAATAATCATGGTTAATAAAGATAGAGCGCTCAAGTTGTGATAACAATACCTGCCATAGCTCAAGTTCAGTTGCAACCTTGAGCTGCTCAAATCTTGTATCAAGGTACAGCTGCGTGGTTTCAGGCGCTGAAAGGTCAGGCCTATCTCTTTGGTCACGGAACCTGTTCAGGTTATTCAAGTGATTCCTTATAATCTCACACAGTCGACGAAACTCGGTAGTGCGCTTATACTGCTTGCAAAACTGAAATGCCCGGTGCGCAGTCATCTGCCTCAACATCAAAGTTAACAACATTTTAGATTATACTTCAAACAAAGATAAAAAAAAATTAATTGTCAGTGTAACACTACTTGTATTACAAATTATCATATTGACTAAGAATAGCTCAGAACACCAGTAGATACCATATTAAGATGACCTGAGGGAGGCCATGATATTGTTAGATCTTTGCACTAGGATATTGATCTACTATTATTACATCACTCTCTTCATTTTCCAAAGAAAGTCAATCACTATATAAATGCATCTGCAGTAACCAAATCCAATATAGTCAGTCCTCAAACAAAGCCTCATTACTGCTTTCATGATATCTGATGCTTCACAATCAGTACAACAACAAAATTCAGTAGTTTTCTTCAGCTCATACTCATCCCCAGCAATTCATATATGGCCAAAAAAGTTGAAGAAGCAGAACAATTTCATTCATTATCCTCAACATTCCTTTGGGTTGATAGGTACCACATTTTCCTCTAACTTAAATCACCAACCTCACTAACTCTCGTTGTCCACCAAAAAAGCACCACAACCACACTAACTCTCATTGTCCACCAAAAGAAGCACCGCAACCTCACTAACTCTCATTGTCCACCAAAAGAAGCACCGCAACCACACTAACACTCATTGTCCATCAAAAGATACCGCTATTGAACATCTTGTAAACGCTCTCTATAAACCCAGTGCCCTAACTTACAGAACTATCCCAACACCATATAAATACCAGATTTGGTGCATGCTGTAATATTAGAGTAAACAGACAGCACACCAAGATAAGATAGAACACTCCTGAAGATTGTACAGCAATCGTCAGACAGAAACAAAAAAATACTACATCCTCTATCCATTTAAGCTCACGATAGGACACAAAATGCCAATAATAATCCATGCTTACCGCATAGAGGGCCTCCAGCTTAGAGTTATTCCTCAGTATCTCTAGTACAGTTCGGTAGGTCTCCCACAAGAACTTGAACCATGGTGTAACTGTCTCACGATCTGACCTATCTTTCCCCTTCTCTCCACTAAACGTAACTTAGCATTAAATCCTCAGGCCTCTTATCAGCCTCAAGATCTTCCACGTCCAAAGCCTCTTCAAGAGCCTCAGCTTGATTGCGGGCCATCTCTGCCCTCTCTGTTGAAAGATGCATAAAGTGCTTGATCACTTCTTCCAACGAGCTCACGTTAACTTGTTGACAAACAATACGATACTGGATTAACCCATCTTTAGCAAACCTCCCCCTCCTCATGTCAACACATAGCTCCACATACTTGAACATTATCCTCTCCAGTGTTTTCTGCCAAGCCCTGTAACGCCTGTTTGTGATAAGGTCATGGAGAGCCTGAAGAGCATCCTGCTTCTGGCCAACATTGATCAACTCTGCAACAATTGAGTTAAAAACACGTCGTTTTAGTGTTCAGATTACAAAATTTAGCAAAGATACGTTATAATACGACCATAAGTATCCCATTAATATATAGGACCCAGATTACACACTGGAATTGGCAGAAGCATGGAAAATCCCAGGAAATGAGAAAGAGAAGCGGCAAAGAGTATTGGCAATCCAAGATTTCTACCTTCAGCACGCTTCAAGGCGTTTTCTGGCTTGGCAAAAGTCGACATCTTGATTGGTTTCGATTAAGATCTAACCCCTGCAAGTATTTCAGAACAGTTAGAAATAGATCCACAACAGCTCAAAACATAGGCACGTGAAGCAGAAGTTCACACGCTGACTGAACGGTAAAAGAACTGACCACAATTCATACAGAACAGAAGGAACTCCAATCTACGATTTCCAGCTACCTCGTTGATGGCACAGCAAACTGGATGGATAATCAGATTCTAAGTGCAAACAGGCTTCGTCGGCTTCGTCAAAGTTCGCGCCAGACAGAACGGCGAGTTAGGGCACACTCTGATAAGTGATAACCCTAACCTTGACGAAGATGAAAAGGTGAAGATGGTTTTCGTAGGAATTTGTATAGCTGGGCCGTAAAAAGGCCCGGTCCAATATAATGCTCTCCTTCGACGGGAAGTCTGTCTATTCAAAGCTCGCTTAGACAGAAATTTTTTGGCCCACAAAATCTACTCTAGGCCCGACCGCAAACTTCGACCCTCATCGGTGATCAGGCACGCTACGCTAGTGAAAAGCAGAAGTTGAATTGAAGAACAGGGTGAAGTCTTTAACGGTGAGTTCACTTTTCGGTAATTAATAGGGAAAGGGATTCTTTCCTTAGTGGTTGTTTAAATTGTTTTTATTGGGGTTTGTTTAAGCGGGGAAATTGAATTGAATCTGTAAAGGAAATGGAGAGGAAGAGAAAAGAATTTATTTGATTTTCTTGGTTGTTTGTTTGAGCTGTGGAAAATAAAATAAATATTCGGTCAATGCCCACCGGTCAATGGTCAACGACCATTAATTGCCGGTTAACATTCATCAGTCACCGGTCATTGGTCATTAATCATTGGTCAATGGTTATGAGTCGCCGGTTAAAATATACTAGGGAAACGGAATCCCATTTTCTAGTAGGAGGTGGGAAATCAAGATAAAAGTTTTGGGGTGATCTCATCCCCTTTTCCTTTCCTAAAAATAGGAAAATTGGCTAAACAAATAGTAAGAAAGAGAATCATTCTGATTCCCTTTCCTGATTACCCAAAACAAACGCCCCCTTAGTGATTCTGTTTCCGATTTCTAAATATGGATATGAATATAATATGTATATAATGTAAATATTTTATATACTATTTATATCAATATTAATATATAATTTTATATTTGTATAAATTAAGAAAATCCTATATATATAAATGTTATTTATAATTTAAATCCTATAAATTCTGAAAATTTATACATTATTACTCCCTCCTATTCTAAATATAAGTCGTTTAGGCTTTAGAATTATGTTCAAATTATAAGTCGTTTTAGACTTTTGTATCTATCTTTCTATTTTTACCCTTTCTACTTATTAATTATTATTATCATTGTACTCTATTTTTTATCCTACCAATAAAGTATACTTACTTTCTTATTCTCCCAATAAAAAAGTAAGGGTATGCTAGTCTTTTTAAACTCTTTCTTAAAAAATTATAAAAAAGTCTAGAACGACTTAGAAGGAGAAGAGGAGGGAGGAAAAAGAAAAGGAGGAAGAGAGAGAGAGAGAAAGGGAGAGAAAGGGAGAGAAGGACAGAAGGGAAAGAAAGAGAGAAGAGCAAGAAGAGGGGGGAAAGGGGAGGGAGAAGGAAAAACGAGGAAAACAAGAGGAGAGGGGGAAAGGGAAAGACAAAAAGAGAGACGAGAGAACGGAGAAAGAACGGGGAGAGGAGGAGGAGAAGATAGAGAGATAAGATTAGGCAGAGAGAAAGAAAGAGCAGGAGAAGGGAGAGACGGGAAAGGAAAAGAGGACGAAGAGGAAGAGAGAGAGAGAGAAAGATCTACAGACAGAGTTATAAATATATTATAATATAGTATATATAAATATATATATATATGAATATTAATAAATATATTTATATTATATAATTTATATAAATATAGATATATTAAATATATAAATTGAATAATTATTTATATATATTGTCTCATTTATATAAATGTTTAATATATGTTACATATAATTATATGAATATTAATGTATATTATTTATAACTTCACTGTATTGAGAATTCTATTTCATTTCCGTATTAGAACAAAACAGACTTTTTGATTCAAGGGAATCCCTTCCCTTTCCTTTCCTTTCCTTTCCATTCTCTTTGTTGATCCCATTTCGTTTTCTCACCTCGAAGTGAACACACCCTATTATAAAAATAAAAAGAGATGATAACAAGATGAAGTTTTTAACTAAGAATTCTAAAAGGTATTTTAACAAAAGAAGTTTTACCATGTGGGTGAGAAATATAATACTAATCATAGAATGGTGGATTCTACTTTGTTATTATGGATGCTATAACACTTAACCTCATTTTTAAAATTTTATGTTTTCTAGATTAAAGATCCCACTTTTTAAAAAATTATTATTTGGTTACAAGAAAGGATAAAGTCTATTTATTTGTACTGAAAAAAAAATTCAAATCCCATTTATATTAAACAAGACTTTAAAATTGAAAAGAGAGAAGTTGGGGAGGCCAGAATTAATATTTGAAAATGTTTGCACTAAAATATAAATAGTCTAATTGTGAGCTAGGTATATGCATAAAAACTTTGCCTTATTAAAAGTGTATTATGTAGTATTCAATGGTTTTGGATAGACTTTTTTTATGTTCCCTAAGGAAGTAGAGGATAGGATGAAGGGTGTTTTGAGAAACATTCATTTGAATGATAGTGACATTGTGAGGCCTTATTCTTCACAGGGGGATAAAATTAGTGTAGATACAGGCAAGTTGGTGTTAAAGAGGTTCTAATTTGGAACAAATATGTGATTGTTAAGCTCCTTCTACAACTGATTAAAGGTATGTCTACTATCATTTCTCAATGGTGAATAAGTACGTAAACCTCTTGAGAGGTTCTATCTAGGATGTTCACTCTAAAACTAGACAAGTTCGACGAAGGAAATTGTGTCTATAAACGAGGGATGAAGTTGCCAAAAGGGGCCTTAAGGACAATATCTTAGAGGCTGGGTTTGCAAAAATCAAGATTGAAAATATCGACATCGTGTGATCGATGAGCAGGGTGACTGGGATATAATTGGTTGGCATCATTTGATTACCTCCCACTTAGACCTAGACTAACAACGAAAGATAGGATAAAAACATGTGAGATGTGTTTTCTGCTTAGGGAAAGAGTAATGAAATCAACTATGTTTTGATTGTAAGTTGTTGAAACGCATTTTTCATCGAGATTGTTGTCAAGTGCATGGTTGAGGGATAAGACATAGTTTTATAATCTTATGCACTAGATGAGACATCAATTTCATCATCTTATGCACCGGATGAGACGGGCGCAAGACAAAAGGAATACCATTTCAAGCTTAAACTAGTTGAAGTGAGAATATGCGTCTACACAATATGAATGCAGTTAAATGATATTGTATTTCAGTAGGCAAAACTTAATAATACGAACTGTAAATAGAATAGGGATGATACAAGTGCACAATGAAGGATGTAAATCTACAAAAGAGTAGGAAGAATACAACCATTCTTAGAAATATTGGGAATCTCTAGTGTTTTTGAGTTGTTAGTGTTATTGTACATGAACATTTTTGGATTTGATTATGTCAAATGCTCACCCTTAGAAAATTCACTACAGAATGAAGTGACAAATGATTATTACAAATTACTAGACTTAAAATCTCCTACGAATCTAGCGTCTTTATAATATCTTGGATGTTGGCAAGTGATACATTTGACATCAAAATGGAACACTTATTATAAATGAGCTATATGGAAATTTTCCAATAGTTTTTTAGAAATGAATTATTGTTTGTACAAAATCAATCCATGGTAGGAAAAGGTTACACCTATAATTGTTGAAGGTGTGACTCAATTTTGGATGATGTTGACTTTGGTACGAGAGATCAAACCAAGCTTGAATGAGGGTCACTTTTGGCTAGAATGGATATTCCAGTATGTTTAACCTCTAACGGATGTTGTTTAGCCTCATATAGTTTATCAATTAGCATACTTAGGCTTTGTCTTTGATCAGGTCACTCCTTTTACTACTCTACTAGAACCATGCTAATAGTAACCATTAGATGACCCAGTGTTTGAAACACAAGCATGAACAATTTTTTTGGTGAGTTACAATCCATATCACCATGTTAGGTAAAAAAAACACGGAGACAAACTGCTAAATAGAACAAGTAGTTGCACTTCTTATTAGTAAAGCTACAAAATTAAACCAAAACTACAAAAAAATAGTTTAATCAACATTACATCTAGCATCAAGATGAACAAATTTGTCAATATTAAAGGTTTGGTCGTGAGATACAATTAGATTCTAACAAATGATGTCTTTAAGGCTGAACTAGATGAGATACAATTAGATTCTAACAAATGATGTCTTTAAGGCTGAACTAGATGACAAAAGGGATTACTTCCTGTAACATTTGAGCTTCTACAAATTTAGGGGAGCAAGAACCCGCCAAGTTTTTTTTGAAAAACCTACAACAATCCTTCTTGGATGATCACCCACCACATTTCTAATCGTTGTTGGGTTGCCCCATCGAGCAAATGTATCAACATTAATCTTTATTTTCCCTACTGAGGAGGAGAAGACCAAGATAAGATGGTATGATCCATAAGAGAAGAAACGTCTTTACAAATCAGTATATAGGTCAACGAAAGCTATTCATGACTATAACGCTATATGCAAGGATAAATAATCATTGTGTTTAATAATATATGTGGAGAAATAGACAACACAAATGTTGTTAACCGTATTAGTAGGGATGAGGGCAATTGCATTTTCATCTAGAGAGCCCGTAAGTCCTTATTTTTGAACTTTATCTTATTAGTCTAGTGTTTAGGAAATCTATTCAGGTTCTAGGTCTAACTTTTAACCTAAATCTACAAACTTTTTCATAAAATAATAATTATTAAACCTAAATTAGCCCACTAGAACATGTTTATGAGTCGCCACCAAGTTTAACCTAATTTTTTTTATAAGTGCTAGGAAAACCCAGTTACATTGGCAATACTATGGCAGAAGCCTTTCTTGCCTAAATAAATTAAGAAAACACATACACATAACTACTTATAAAAAAGAAGGTAAAACAATTTTCTTGAAAGATAGGATGACGAGCGCGGGGAAGTGAACATGTTGGCGACTCCATGCTAGACTCGCGCGTTTTATAGATTCTGCTACTTCATGCCTTTGCTTTACTTCTCCTACGAATAGCACTATTCTCAGCCAATTTGTCCAGATTCTCGATATTGCACATGGCTTGTTTGAGCTTCGAGTCTATATGGTCGTATACCTCCATATTCAGTTTCTTCAATGGTTTTTGATCTCTTTTAACTTTGAAGTGAGCAGCATGTAACATGTGTCATTCTTCTTGAGCAAAGACTGTGTCTATCCGAATCATGGATTTCTTGTTTTTCCATGTATATTTTGGGTCTTTAAGATCGACCTCTATCAAGCTCTTTTGCTGGACCCACTCGTTGAGTTTTAAACATCCTCCATGCGGGATGGATGACCAGGCTACTTCGATAGCGATCCATCTACTACTTCGACAAGAATTTGGGATGGTGAGGTGAGGACCCTAGGGTTCTACATTTCAATAATATCTCCGGATTGGCCAGTTGCGGGGACCTCAGTCATGTCAGAATTGTTATAATTGTTGCTCTGTCCCCATATGATGTGCCATCTATCTAAAGGCTGCGATCGATATGTCTTGAGGGTGCCTACTAGGTTTGTGCCGGAATCTCTTATCTCTTGCCGGAGTAGAGCCCATTTCACCCACTTGTTTATTCCTCTAATATTTTGAAACCAAACCAGGTTTGCCATTGCGCTTAGAGGGATGTCTCTCCTCAACTCTTTTGTTTCTTCTCAATATTTAGGCAAAATGTTAGATCGACGCATCAGGATTTGGGTAGTGGCAGTTTAGACTTCTTCTGAAGTCTAGACATTTCCTGGCTGCAGCTAAAGTTGGGCTTGGGTTTTGGGAGTTTGTGTTGGTTGGGCTATAAAAGAATTTTTTGGTGGGTGATAGGGTGAGCACGACTTCGAGGTTTATTCCTAGAAGTGCAGAGAGGCGGTGGTTTGTCGCACTCAATGGGAGGTGAGAAGGATCAAAGGTTTGGGTGGGAGAGAGAGAAGTTTTGTGAGGGTGTTGGAGAGGGGAATTCAGGTGATGTGAGAGAGAGATATAGGGTTTCTGGGATTGATTGAGAGTCACTGGACGGGTGAGGTAATGAGAGAGAAGGAGAGAAGTAATCATTAGTTTGTAGAGAGGCGAGGAAGGTGGGAAGTTGAGATATTTGTGTGAGTGGGGTGAGAGGGGAGGAAGGGTTGCCAGAAGGTGTTTCCTCGTTCATGGGGATTGGTTCCCAAAAAGCTGGAGTATTATCCAAACATGCATGAATTGAAACGGCTGGCGATTTGAACTCCTTAAAAATTCTCGGAAACCGTTGTGAGGAATAAAAAGCCGCTGCAATACTGCTATCTTGTAACACTTAGCGCTGCTTTGTCTTGGAATTCCAAAAGATGTGTTGGGGAATGATTGGCCTTGCGCCATAATCATTGTGCTTCCCTCACGTCCGTTTCTAGCGCAGACAATGAATTCGTGAAAGATTACCAAGGCAATGTTACATTCTGCCTTGGGTAATTTCTTATTTGACTTGGGAACGACAAAGCCTTAGGAGCTGACATCACTTTTGGCTCGAGCTGTAAGTTTGGCGTCTCTTTCTTATTGGGCGTTTTGCGCCTAGGTGGCATTTCTTCACCTAGAGCATTTGGTGTTGCCGCTGCCTGAGAGACTGGTGGACTTGGTGTATCTAGATTCTCCTCCTGTCTGTGTTAACCGATGTCTTCCGACCAATATTCTATGATTCCCACTAAACTTGTTATGCCATTAATCTCAACACTAATCTCCTTGTTGATGATAGCCATTTTATGGGTTTCTAGTTGGGCATGAGCCTCTAGATGACGGGGTAATTTTTGCATATTTGTGTCAATGGAGAGTACACGCCCCAAGTGTCTAGTAATGACGTAGATGGAGTTCTCAGACCACGCTTGAAGGGGGACTCCTCTGACTGTGACACTGGTGATTCTCGTTGAGTTATGGTCCGTGGGTTCCCATGCTTTCTTTTCCCATCTGAGCTCTTCACCAAAACTCGAGGAACTAAATAGTTCTGATGCTTCGAGTGTTTTGAAAATAAGGCAATACTTTGACTTTGATAGCCAAATTATTTCTTCTAGGTCTTCTTGCCACTCGAGTAACCTTCCCTTAATGTATCTTCAGTCAACTTGTGAAGGTGTGATTACCACAACACCTTTTGCTAGATTTGCTTGCATGGAGATAGAGGGTTCGAGGCTCAGGTGTCCTTCTGTTCGAAGGTTTGCCCTTAGTGGGGAAGGAGCACATGGTGGAGGCGGATGGTTTTGGACATGTTCGTGGCTTTGCTCTGTTCTCCTTGGCCTTTGTTTCTTAGAATCCATCTGGCATTTTTTTGGAGTAGGACCAGTTGTGAATCTCCTTTTAATTGTCGGCTGTGTTTGGATTGTGTTTCCATCGACTACCATTCCATTGGTCTCCAGGATGGCTTGGTCTACTTCTGCCTTAGACTTATATTCAGTGAAACTGTAGTGGGTCTTGGTACGAAGTCTGGGTGTTTTAGGAAGTCGAAGGCCAACCATCTGGCTGTATTTGTCGAATATTTCCAGATAGTTCCGAGTCTGGATGTTGGATTGATGTTGTCGATGAATACCGTCGCCCCTGGAATCGACTTCGGAGTTGTCATGAGAGATGTTTGTGATGAAAGGAGGTGGTGGTGGTGGGAATATTGTCGGTGAGCTTTGAATGTGGTGGTTTACTAACGGGGATCTTGTTTGAATGCGGTGGTTTACTGGTGCCAGCATACTGCTAGGGTGAGGGTGGTGTGAGGGTGGGAGGAGGCCGAAGGGAGGGGTGGTGAGAGGAAAGAGGAGAGTGCTCATCACTGGTTACTTTGAAAGTATTTGTTCTCTCATGTTAAGTTCAGCTGATAGCTTACTACTCAACATGTTTATCTTTTAACTCTTAAACTCTTGACAAGCGTCATGTTAAGACAGCCTGGTGTACATTTACAATTATAGTATATGATTATATCATAACACAATCCTTGCTTCTGATAATAGGTGGATGACACATCCGACAAGATCTCCTCCTACATCAGCCAGTTTGGGTAACTGTTGGACCAACGTGCTAATCGAACCCGTTGGATGTTTATAATCATGGTATACAATTATATCATAACATAAGCCAAGCTTCTAATAATAGGTGGATGACACATCCGACGGGATCTCCTCCCGCATCAGACAGTTTAGGTAACTGCTAGGGCTATACATTCGGTTCGGTTAATTCGGTTATAACCGAAAATTGTTTTTTATTTTTTAACCGTTTTTCATAACCATTTTTCAAAATTTCAGTTTTCGGTTAACCAAATTTTATTTCAGTTCGGTTTTCGATTATTGAAGAGAATATTTCGGTTAACTGAATAACTGAAATATTTTTCAAAATTAAATTTAAATATATAAATATTAATGAAAATTGTAAGTTTTCTTTTTAAAATTTCGGTTCACCGCAACTAATTCGGTTTTCAGTTATTATGTAGAAAAAAATCTGGTTTTTGGTTATTTCAGTTGTTGAACTGAATTTCGTTATAACTGAAACCCGAATTAATCGAATGGACACCCCTAGTAACTGCTGGACCAACATGTTAAATGAACTCGTTAGATATTTATAATTTTCTCTTTGCCTTTTTAAAGGCGTCCCTTGCGGCCGTAGCCATGCACCAACGGTAGTGCCCTCTGACCAAGGAACCTATCGATTTTTGGAATTTAATACCTTGAGCAGACCTGTAACAGTCATCCCCTCGTGATCACATGCGCAACCAGGCATCCTGGATTTCTTCATCATAATTATTATCCATTATTTCCAATACTTCACTATACGATTAAGTCCTCTTAATATAATTCCCTAAGATTCGTTCTTAGGGTTTCAGTGACTAACTGTTTGAATGTATCATTCCTTTTGGGTCTTATGTACGCCTAGAAATGTCTAGGGTATTCACATTCGAGTTACGTATCATAAGAGCGGTTTCTACCATTGCTCTACTTAAGGAATTTTCTTAGGCTATTAGGATAACACAGTTTATCGTTATTCTTTCTCAAGTAATGCTTTCTTATTAACCGTTGTATCTTAACTTAATATATAATTGGTGTTGCCTCGGTTCGGTTAAGGCACACAAACACATGATATTGCAAGTCATTTGAGCAATTAATTTAAAAGCGCCAATACATATACAATCAATATAACATTATCAAGCAATCATACATATCATCTTGTCAATCATTCAAACATATCCGAACCCAAGGTAATCCTCGGGAGCAATCGGATCACACAATAACATACCGTACACCGACGTATGAGACGCTAGCTCGGAATCCCGCACCAGTCCTCTATTCTCTTAGCTCTGGAATATGATGCTGAGTATTAATTACAGTAAGTCATTAAACCATCCCGGCTTCCTTTATAAATATTAATCCCTCGTATTTAACCCTGGTGTTTGCCACTCGTTGTGAGTTTGTTTACTCAATGTACTCAAGTACGGGATTAATGATTTAATCCTTTAATGATTTTAGTAACTAACATTGTTGTTTAATTCTACAACCTTAGGATTAAATTCTTTACTCTATTTACCTCATTCAATCATATGTATATATATATATTCACACTCATATAGATTTGATTACCATATGTTATTAATTTAATTAACCTTAAGTATTAATGGCCCTAGGCCTCCAAACTCTCATTTGATTTAATTGGTAGGTCAACTTGATCCCAGTGGTCAACTTAGTTGATTTTCTCAATATGGTCAACTCTCATGAGTAGAAAAATGGCCTATTTCGGCAGTTTTAAGGGTTTATTTTAGAGGTTGTGAACCACCGAAATGGAGACCATCGAAATATGTCTGAGAACCTATTTTGACGGTTGTACACCCGCCGAAATAGGTAGAACCACCGAAATAGATGCTCACTAAAATCAATAACTAACCACATCTATCTCGGCTGTTTTTAGCTTACAACCGCCGAGATAGACTCTAGGTTGGTCCCGGGGTCAGTCAATTCTAGAAAGTTTTATGAGACCAATCGACCATAGACCATGGGTCGGTCCCTGGGTTCGTCAGTTCTAGAATACTTTATGGCATTGACCGACCCAGGGACCGGCCCAAGGATCGACCCAGGGTCTATCTTGGCGTTTTAAGCTAAAAACCACCGAGATAGACCCTATTACCGTCTCTATTTTGGTGGTTCTTAGCATAGAATGGCCGAAATAGCCCTTTTTTGTTTTTACCATTCTAGCTTATATATGCGCCATAACACACCAAATGATTCAATCAGACCTGTATAATGGTATAATATAGCTGCCTCTACAATGGGGCGCTCCAGTACACATTCATAAAGCTTTAAAAGTGCCCAATATCAACATCGTGCCATAATCTGAGAGTAAACGAACCAACAAACATAAAAACACTATCATTACAAAGAATAACCAAAGTAGACTTCAAATCTACCAATGCACCATTTGCAAATGCATGAGAATCGCAATTCCATTATCCAAAATTACTAAAATCAACTTCATCATCAACAAGTGATTAAAATTGTGTAGACGAACTCCGACCATTCCTTAAGCATCTCAACTATATGAGAATCTTCATATTGACCACCTTCGAGCAATTGTTTGTAAGCCTTTAAAAAAGAAATGAACATTAATTTAAAAACTACAAGTCTAACAATATGTAAAGACATAAACAAAAACTTTCAAAGAATGTTATATACCTTGTCTAATGAAATACCCCGAACTTAATTAGGGTGATTAAATTAATCTAATATGATATTTGAGGGCTTATTAGTGTGTAATTAATTTTGGTAAAGGAAATAAATCCGAAGAAAAGAGAAAAACGCCTAAAAAGCAAAAAACGCTAAAACGAGCGTTAGGTGACCATAGGAGGAATACAACCTCGACAAGGGTCTTAGATGGATTTCAAAGGCTTAATAATGCCTAATTAATATACGGGAACAATTCCCGAAGAAAACAGAACCATAAAATGAATTAAAAACGCTAATTAAGCTTTAGCGCACGTTTTTCGAGAAAACCTGAAAACGTGACTTTGAGTGGTCCAATGAACCCGTAAAAATTATAGTTCATTAAATAACTATAATTAAACATTAATGGAAGCTTAAAACCATTAAAATTAAAGAAACGAGAAAAATCTGGAAAACGGGCCCGGTTAGTGAATAGTGCTAAAACCGGGTAAATTAACGAGCGTTTTCTGTAAAAGACAAAAAACGCTCCAGCATGTATAATAGAGGGGGGCCGGTTTTCAATTGCTGACTCACCCCTCTCTTCTCTTAATAAGTAAAGAAAGGAAAAAAAGGGAAAGAAAGAAAGGAAAAGTACAAAAAGGTAAAACCACTCTCTCTCTCCTCTCTTATTTCTCTTTTCCTCCTCTCTTTCCTTTCTTCTTTCTTCCCTGCCAATCTCTTTCTTCCTCCATGGCTGACGATTTTCTTCTCCTCCTCCCATGGCTACTCCATCTTCTACCTCATGCCCAAGCTTTATTAAAGCTCAAAACACAAAAATAAGTACATATTCTTCATTCCCCATCAAGCTCTATCATTATCTCTTTTTAAAATCCAAAAATGATGAACTTCATCTCAATGGGTTTAGCCCATTTGAAGAGAAAATGGCATCAAATTGAAGCTTGGAGTCTCCTATTTCTCTTAAGGTAAAAATCTCCAAGAAAAACTCATTCTTTCTCCACCTCTTAGTGTGGCCGATTTTTGTCCTCTCTTTGACCCCTTGTTTTCTTCTTGTTTTGGAGCTTTTTTTCAACCCTCCAATGGTGGTGGAACCCCTCCTTCTTGATTCAAGGGTTAAAACCCCTCTTAAAAACTCCACAAGGTAAACCCCAACTATGGTGTTTCAAGCCTTTCATTGAATTAGTGTATTCCAAGGGTTTAGGATTTTAATTATATCTTTTTTTGTTCCTTGGATGTTAGGATGGAGTTTGCCAACTCCATTGCCCACTTGACCGAATTTGAGAAGAGCAAGAGCAAGAGGAGAATTAAAAGAGAAACTTGATGAACTTAAGGTAAGGAATCTACCTTAATGAACATTCTTGTTGTTTATAGAATTTGGGAAGGAATAATAAATTGTATGAACCAAAATCTTGCTAGAAATGTGTTTGGTTGTGATTGGGAGGAATTTGTGAATTTAGTTGTGAATTAAGGGCCTAAGAGCCAAGCATTTAAGTTTAGTGCTTATATTGTTGATTGATGAATTTTGGGATGGAGTTTGTGTGTGCTGGTAGGATCCCTTGTGGATGTGGCTAGTTTAGGACTGACTTTGGTGAGAATTGAAGAGTTTGGATATGTTAAGTTATGGGGAAGTTATGGCAAAATTCTGGTAGAAAACAAGGGTTTTAAGGTGACTTTGTGAATTGGAGAATTTAGGTGTGTATGTGGTTGAGTAGAGTTGAGTAATGATCTTGAAATGGTATTTGGAGAGCTAGGGAGAGAAGTGTGAAATCTGTAGCAAAAGGGTGTCGTAATGCATTGGAAAAATTAGAAATGAGTTAGTGTGCAAGACTTAGGAAAATGAGAGTTGGACTTGGGTTTTAGAAGTGCATTATCTAGGAATGAATTGGAATGGGCATTAAGTGATTTGGTAAGGTTGGTAGGAGGTAGAAACTATCAAGAAGAAGCTAGGAATGCATAAGTGTGCAAAGTGCAAATGTGGGAATTGATGTTTGAGAATTTGAACAAGAATTGGGTAGTGAATGTGACCAAGGATTTAAGGTGGTTTAAGGAGTGTTTAAGTGTGTTTAAATATGTAGGAAACATGGGAAAAGGTTAGGTATGAAGTGGGTAGAAGAATGGAGTTGAAACAAAGTCAAAAGGAGTAAACTGGGTAGGACCGACCCAGGGGACCGACCCATGGCTGGGTCAGTCGAGTGTAAAAATTTGCAGTCGGAGAGTTTCTGACTCCGACCAACCCAAGGGGATTGGGTCGGTCGTGGGTCGGTCCAATGTAGAAGTTCAAGTCAGAGAGTTTCTGACTCCGACCGACCCAGGGGAATTGGGTCGGTCGTGGGTCGGTCGAGAGTAAATTCCCAAAGCCGGATGTCTCTGCATCCGACCGACCAACCCTCGGTAGGTGGGTCGGTCGGGCCTATATGTATAAGAAAAAGATGTGTGGGACTTTAGTAGTAAACCCTAGGAAGGATAATGATGGTAGAAAGAAAATTAGGCCCATAAGAAGTTAAGAAAGCAAGTTTAGAGGTGAATGAGGAAGTGAAGACAATTAAGTGTACTTGAGTAAAACCGAAATAACGGGGTAACGGGCTAATTACGGGAGTAATAGTTTTATGTACCGTGATACCTTGATATTAATAGAACCATTTGATATGTAATCAGTGGTTCGAGAGTAAGACTCGAGGAACGCGAGGTGACCCGGTAAAGCTAACCCCGGTGAAAGGTATGATTTTCTCATGCCCCGTATGCTACCTTGGCTACTCTGATTTGTGTGCTTGTTTGATTGTGTGATCACCTTAACAAGATAAATGCACGAATCAGATTGTTTGCACCCTCTTGTGCTTGTATTGTATGGCTTATTGTTGGATTGTATTCTGAATTTAAAGTTTGTATAATTCATGAAATGTGTGATTGTGGATGAATTGCTTGAATGTGGAATGTGGGCTATAGTTCGACTCATAGTTGAGTCTTGTTTGATTAATGACTCATAGAAAGAGTCATGTTGCGAATTAATGAAAACGTGGAAACACACTAAGACTATCAAACCAAGAAACGATAATGCAAACCTTTGAACTCACTAGAACGTGAGAGAATTGTACGAGAATTAATAAACTCCCGATAACGGTTAGAGAACCGAATTGATTTAATCCACAAAATAAATAATAGTGGAAGAATATAAAGAACCTTTATTTAGAGGATTGATAAATGTTCAAGATGTGAACCTTGAGAAAAGTAAAGTATGGTAAGGGATCTCCAAACCCCTTAGATAGTTAGTCGACCCACAATGAGAGGATCCTACTAAAATGCACAATGTCCCGAACATGAGAGAATTCGACAAGTTGGGTAAAACCTTAAATCTTAGAATACAAGACATTGAGAATTCCCTAAGCTAATGGAGGATATCGAGAGAGATACTTCTAGGCTAATCTATGAGATTGTGAAAAGACTCCGAGAGAGGGGTTTTGGGAATTTGAGTAGTCCGGTAGAGAACCGGACATTTGAGAATTTGAGGAGCTAATTGTATAGCTCCGTTTGTATTTGTAAGCCCAGTGGTGAGTCTTGTGTATGACTCTGCCTGGAGGTCATGGGCAATGACTCAAAAGATGCCTTTGAGTATTTGAGTATTTGATTGAGAATTTGAGTACTGAGAATTGAGTTGAGACTTGGGAAATTGAGTTTGAGTGGAGAATTGAGTTGAGTATCGTAGTACTTGCTTGAGGTTGAGAGTAAGAGAATTTGAGTAAGAGTATCCAAGAGAGAAGGTAAGACAATGAGTAATTGAGTATGGCATAGCGAGGTAGAAACCTTCAAGGCCTAAGATTAAGTAATACTAACTAACAAACTTATTGTGTTAGTGTGATTGTATTCCTTGGTTGAATGTGAGTATTTATGTTAATGTACATATATAATGTATGTTGTCTAGCATGTTGATTGAATTAAAATGAATCGCATGCTCTCGACCAAAATAGCCGGCGTACCCCGTTAGCACGCGGGGTATGCGAATTTCATATGCAGCAATTTTGCTGAGCCCCTAGGGGCACTGTTTTTATTTTCCAGGTACATTGAAGCCGATCTCCGTCCGAGAGCGTAAGACGGGGTGGTAGTATAAGCTTGGGTAGTGGATTAGTGAAAGTTGTACTTATTTGAATTGTTAAAGTGTAAGCCCGAATTGTATCGGCGGCTTGATGGTTGTAGAAACTCGGTATAGTTTTGATTGAGGTTGTATTGGTATTGTATTTGAATTGATTAAGGAATGGGAATCTTGTTTGAATTAGAACACTTGGTATATTAGTCATCAGACCGATATTGTAATTTGGTTGGTTGTATTGAGATTGGTTGGCCTTGTTAGTCACGTGGGTGACTAACGGCATTTATCACCCACCGGTTGTAGTTTGAATTCCGCTGCTTTGTTGTTGGTAATTGAGACGGGTTAGGAGATAATTGTGTGATTACCGGTAGGGGTGTTACATCTAATGAGTATTCTGGTAAAAGGGTCGACACTGGTACTATGTCATGCATAAATCTCATGACATAGTATCCACATTCCAACCCTTATGCTACACCGAGCACTATACATACACTCATATTTATAATTATTATTACAGGTGTACCAATATTTATAAACTAGTATTGACATTGTCACACAAATTTAGTAATTAAGAATACCTTGACTAGGTTCCAAGGAATTTTATTCTTCATTTATCTTTCCATTGAAACAATATTGTTAAGTAATAACAAATGTTTTTTAAAAATAGAGCCAAAACTTACACAAAATTTAAATGAAAATACCATAATCAATTCATTAGCAAAAGTAGCAAATTTTACCATAAAACACAATGGAAATCTCTTGGAATCCAAGGTGCTACCGACACACCCAAATCTTTGGATGCTCAGGCTAATAATCCAACAAATCATCAAAACAACTGATTAGACATTGCTATTTCAAAATATGCGGAAGCTAATACAAATCAAATACTATTGTTGAGTAAACATATGACTTCAAACATGCATAAGCTCCAAGTTTCAATCCACAATGTAAAGCAACATAATAAAACAAACTGTATTCCAAATCATTGTCTCATAAACGATCCAATTTCCCTAGACTAGATGATAACATGTTCCCATCCCCGCATCAGCACTCAGTACCTGCGATTAGAAAACAACATCCAAAAGCACGAAGTGATCACGTAAATCAGCGAAACTGAGTAAACTCCATCTCATTACGTAAAATGCATTTTGAAAACAACCTTTTTGTATGAATAAACCGAAACAAATAAAATTGGTAACCACAAACCGAATCCATTTTCCAGTAACACAATCTTAAAAATTGATAGGGAGTCTTCAACCAGAAATAATCACAATATAATCCAAACAGTCACATACGGACTAAAATACCAAATCCACCTCACCCTAAGTCCTTAAGTGTGCACACCCCCTATGAATCATCAGTCCATAGAGTAGATCATAGAGCTTAACTAGAGTCATTGTATGCAGAGCAAAAATATAAATCAGTGTAAATAATTCATGGTCACGGTCCAGAGTACCAACATGGTGAGTCAAGGAGCACCAAGAACTCCAACATGGTGAATCAAGGAACACCAAGAACCCCAAAGAAATTAAAATCCAGTGAAGAAGTCCCAAAACAAAATCTAATACCAATTTCCAGAATACCACAATTTCCCACCACGTGAAGTAAACACAATCTCAGTTTACCAAATCACCAGCAGGGTTTCCCAACATAGCTTTTGTGATAGAAACATAATTCACGTCATTAAACCAACAATGAGCACATAATTTACCTAAACACTCAAACCGCTTCAGGAGAATAATCCACCGGATTACTAGTAACGCCCGTCGTCGAAATCGGGGTCTAGATATATAATGACCAGTAATCAGAATTGACTAACACAATCAAACAATTTAATACACTAAGTAGTAGAATTTACCGTTGTAACCCTATTTGGCACCAGGGAAGAGGTTTGACAATGGCAGCTGAAAGAGCGTGAGTTTGAGAGTTCATGAGCAAAAGAACGAGAATATTTCAGTTGGGAAGAAGAGCATAGTAAGTCACGGTGAGGAAGAAGGGAGTGAGGAATTCATGATTTAAATAGAATATTACTAATATTTCTAAGTGGTAAGATATTTAATATATGAGTTTTGTAATTTATTTAAAAGATAGAAATTATTTAGATGAACATTGTAATAATTTATTAGTGTAAATAAGTCACTTAATGAATATTCAGTTAGGAGAAATAAATCACTATTTAAATGAGCGTTGAAGTAGCTGAGAAATACACGACTGACGTGGCATAGAGATAAGGATGAGGGTAAAATATCCAGAAGAAATTTATTTATTTATTTTGGAATGAAAGAGAAGAAATTAGAAAAGAGTTAATAATTCAAATACAAGGAAAGTCGTTATGCTAGGAAGAGTCTAGAGTAATAACGTGATTTAAATCAGGAGGGAAATAAGAATTTACCAATATCTATATTTAAATTGGAAGAGGTAAAACTAGACTTGAACTCTTAAGAATAACTAATTAATTAAGAGGAAGTAAAATTAGATTTGAACTCTTAGGATTAAACTAACGTAATTAGTCTATAGAAAGTAGAACAAATGTTTAGATATTAATATCGGTGGGAAAATAAAGAAGATATATTTAATAATCACTAGAATAGAATAGATAATAGATTAACTTCCCTGGGCCTACTATTGATCCTAAGGTCGGACTATACATCCTCACCATATTTATCCTAATATAATGTTCATCCTTCTCATGCCAACCAACCTTATATTATGCTTATTCTAACTCGAGAATTCATGGGTATTTCACTTCGAGCGCCTTATTTTGCACATGCCTGCACCATAAAGACAATAACATCAATTATTTACTTTTTATTCAAATAACTAATTCAGCATCAATCAATGCATTCAAATTATAAAAGGTAGTAGTCACTCACATGACGACTGACTTGATGATCGACACATTTAACCAATCCCTTTTGAATACATCTGCAAAACCGAACATATATATCACAAATTGATGTGTATCTCCTACTGTAGCTTGATAGTGAAATATGGCATGGACATCCTCTATAGTGATCGAATCACTTTGAGGTGACGTTAGTAGCAACGCCGAGTGCAGAAGTTTCATAGTAGCTAACAAGCCAACCAATATCTTTTACTCCACCAAATCAGGTCTAACCATGAAATTGGTGGATGCCTTCGATTGAACTGGTGCAACAATACTTTTTTCTTTTCTCTTATCAAATTTGGGTCAGCTCATTTCCTAAGATATTAACTAATTGATTATATGGATGCAAGGTGGTATATCAATAGTTTTAGAGCAATGATTAAGAGTACTTACCTGTCTAGAGAGTTTGACAATCGAATGGGCCACTGCACTGTCGTAATTTATGCAGAATGCAATGTTGGTGTAACACCCCTACTGCTAACCTTCTGATTATCGCCTAATCACCTCGGTCATTTACCTAATCGCAGCGGAAATCCAAACCATACGGCGGGTGATATAATGTTAGTCGCCACACAACTAACAAGGCCTAAACTACTAACAGTTACGGTCTGATAAATACGATTACCAAGCTTACTTAAATACTTCCCTTAACAACTCTATCACAATGGACTACCGAGTATCTAAGAGCATAATTTTACATCAAGTCTCAAATCCAAATAGGTTTACACTTCCCAAAATCCAAAAGGAGTGTACTACATGGTACACCGGCTAGACAAAAAGGGCCGCACGCCCGTGTACAACTCAGTACACTACAAAATGTTCTAACTATCCAAAAGTATAACAACTCGGTCGCGCCTCGACCCTCAACAATCTCGTGTACCTAGAAGAATAAAAACATTGCCCCAAGGGGCTCAGCAAAAGCTGCATATGAAATTCGCATACCCCGCGTGCTAACGGGGGTACGCCGACTATTTGGTCGCATGCATGGAGTTCATTTTAGTTAAACAACATGCTAAAAGAGTACATGGCATACATACAAGATTGCACACCACATGTAACATAATGAGCAAGGAAATAAATCACTTTCGACAATCGCTAAGGCTATGAGATTCTCTTCTCAGATTCCAGCTTTAACTCAAGGTTAGTTAGTATCTCATCTGGGTTAATCGGATGTTCATAACTCTTATCTCTTGATCATATGACTCACACTAGTCATGATCTTTGCTTTACAAATTTTTCTTGCTCTTGATTACTCGTTAAGTTAAGTCGGTTGACCTACGGGCAGAGATACACATTCTCACCACCGGGCTTTAGTGTGGCTTACTTCCCCGGGTTGCGACCATACGGTTCGGAACCATGGTGGGAAGCTAGGCCAGAATTCTGAAACAACCACTCTTGCTTCCTCATTCTCAGGGTCGGACCCAAGGTCGGTCGAAGTCAGTGTGCTACCATACTGGAAAAATTCATACTCGACCGACCTTGCAAGTTCGGTCCAAGTCAGTGTGTTACTGGGTTCAAAATTTATGACTCGACCGACCTTGCCAAGTCCGGTCCCAAGGTCGGTCGAAGTCAGTGACTTCTGGGTTCACATTTTTACGACTCGATCGACCTTGTCAAGTCCGGTCCCAAGGTCGGTCGAAGTCAGTGTGTTTCCGTCTTTGCAAATCTGGGCTCGACAGACCTTGCCAAGGGCGGTCCCAAGGTCGGTCCAGTCCAGTATACTTGTTTTAATTTCTGTTTTCAGTTCTTTCTTTACCCATTGCTTCCTAATTCTTCCTACAAGTATTCTAACATGTTTTAACACTAATTAGACCCTCTAAATAACCTTAGTTCATCCACCAACTCATTACTCATTTCTATGTAACTCACCCAACTCTTCTCACTTTTCCTTCAACGCTTATGCTAGTTTTTACTTCTTCAATGCTACAGATTTTTACACTCATTTGTCACTCATTGTTTCTTCATACAATGCCATTAATAATGCTCCCAATACATTATCTTACCCTAGTGCTTCCCACACTCATCTCTTCTCTCAATCTATTCTCAAAGTGGTAAACTACTCACAACAACACCAAAACACACTTAGTTGTATCCTAGGTTATCTTTTCTTCTTAAACATCTAAGCCTTCTAATCCTAGCCAAAATTTGACATAGTCTCCCCTATAACTTTCACTTTGCTCACCTATATATATCAGCTCACCCATTCCTTTCCTAATCTCCACATCAATCCAAACATTACAACACAATAATTTCCTGCACATATGTACTCATTACCCAAGGTTTTTCCCAAGCTCTTTAATCATCTTTTAAGTGTTTCAAAACAGATTATCTCTCTTCCTCATTGCACCACTACATAGCTACTACTCTTAGCCATAAGCATTACTCATTTTAAACATCAAAAATCTGTTACAAATAAACACAAAACTAGCTCTAGGTAAGTGCATTTACCTTGTAGTTTCAATTTTCTTTCCTTCCCTTTCCTTCCTTTCTCCTTCCTTCCTCTTTTCCTTTTCTTTCTTCTCGGTCAACCCTCACAACCGGTAATGCTACAGTTCATTCATGAACAAAGATTCTCACTCAGAACTAGTCATTATTTAGCCTAGGGTTTATGCATTTGCTTAAGGTTAGCAAGAGGCATTACCTTGCCAATTGCTAGATGAGGTATTGGACAGCACAAGGGCAAGATTCCAGCTCCAAGAGTGGGGAAAAATAGGCTGGAAAGAGAAGGGCAATATGCTCAAAATCTGGAAAATTTCAAACTTGAAGAAGAGAGCTAGGAAGGGGATTTCGAGTTTTTTTTACCTTAGAGTATCAAGGAGATGAAGAAGCTTCCAGTGGTGGTCTCAAATCCTCAAATGAGCTCTAGCCATGGAGATGAAGTTCCTTGTTTTCATATTTTGAAAAGGTATAAATATAGCCCAAGGAGAGAGGAGTTCAATGGTGTAGTTTTTGTAGCATTTGGAGTGGGTTTTGGCTTTGAAAAATGAGAAGCAAGGGGGCTGCTGTGTGGGTGTCTTCAAATCGCCATTAGAGAACAAGGAAGAAGGAGGGAGTCTGAGTGGGGAGCAAAAACCGTGAGACACAAGGGGGGAATAGGAGGGAAAGAGACTAATATTTGCTTTTTGCTTTATTAGTTTGCCCTTTAGTGTATTAGGAAGGGAAATAAAGAGAGGGGGAGGGCATCAGCCGTCCCACACTACACACACACATACATTTCTGATTTTTATATACAAAGGGGGACACATTAGTTTAGCTTTATTACATTTATCACCCCACAACTTCTAGTTTTTACATTACTCGCTAACCGGAACCAATTTTCTGGAATTTCTCGTTTATTTGATTTTATTGGTTTTAGACCTTCACTAATGTCTAAATATATACATTTGATTGACTAAATTATTACGGGTCTATTTAACCCGCTTAAAGTCGCGTTTTCCCGGTTTCCTCGAAAACGCGCTTTAAGGTTCATTTGTGCTTTTAATCCGTTTTAAGGATCCGTTTTCTTCGGGAATTGTTCCCTTATGAATACTTAGGCATAATTAAGCTTCTAAAATTCTTATTAGCCTAATTAATTACTGTTTTTAAGTTCGGGGTATTTCAATCTCCCCCTTAAGAAACTTTGCCCTCAAAGTTGGTCAAAGTCAATGAATTTCCATCTACTCATTTGACATCTCAATTGTCAAATCTCATAACTCAATACCACCTCACAGAATCTCTGCTTTGTTAACAAGGTGTTCACACACAATAGAATGCAAGCATAACATAATGCAAGCACCATTCACAATTATAAGCAACACTCTTCAACCAACACTCTGGTTGTTACACTTTCCTCAAGGTAATGCAAAAGCTAACTCGAAGCATTGCAAAAACAAAATGGCTCTACCCCCGTTAAAAGGGGTACGACCTGTACCCTATAGCTACTAGACAATCTAGTCCACAAATAAAGCTGGATACTTCGCCCTCATGGTGTCTTCTAATTCCCAAGTCGCTTCCTTGATGTCATGGTTAGACCACAAGACTTTCACCATCCACACGGACTTGTGGCGAGTGTCTCTAGTCTTTGTGTCAAGGATTCGCAATGGAGTCTCGACATATCTCATCGTCGGCTCTAGGGATAGATGTTCGGGCTCTAGAACATGAGAAGGATCTGCAATATATTTCTTGAGTTGTGAAACATGAAACACATCGTGAACACGTCCCAACTCTCTGGTAAGGCTGTCTATAGGCTACCGCTCCAACTTCTCTGTATTTCATATGGCCCTACAAATTTCGGGCTCAGCTGCCCTTTTGGCCAAAGGCGGAACACACCCTTATCAGTGAGACGCGCAAAAACACCTTGATCACCCACAGTGAACTCAAGGTCGCATGTGCGCACATCGCATAAAATTTCTGTCTATCTTGGGCTGCTTTCATGTTCGCTCGGATTGTTGCACTTGGCTTGTACTTGTTCTAGGTATTCGGTCCTATGATGACCGCTTCACTTGACTCATCCCAACACAAGGGGGTATGACAAGGTCTACCGTACAAGGCTTGGACTGGCGACATCTTAATCGAAGCATGGTAGCTATTGTTGTAAGAGAACTCGGTTAGATGAAGCTTGTCGATCCAGCTCCCCTGGAAGTCCAAGGCATATGCTCTGAGCATGTCCTCCAGTGTCTGGATGGTCCTTTCTGTTTGACCGTCGGTCTGTGGATGGAAGGCGGTGCTAAGCTTTAACTCAGTACCCAGTGCTTCCCGTGTGGCTCTCTAGTATCTCGAAAGAAATCTGGTATCGCGGTCAGATACTATAGTTTTGGGCACTCCGTGGTGTCGAATAATCTCCTGGTCGAATAGTTCCGCAAGCTTCGCTACCTTCCAAGTATCCCTCATCGGAATGAAACGGGTAACCTTGGTAAGGCGGTCGACCACTACCTAGATCATGTTGATTCCTCCCCTAGTAGGTGGGAGTACAACGAAATCCATAGAGATGTCGTGAAATTTCCACTCCGAAATTGGCATAGATTGTACCATTCCGCCCGGTCTTTGGTGCTCAAATTTTACCTTTTGGCACGTGAGGCACCTCAGAACATACTCAGTCACATCGGATTTCATTCCCGACCACCAGAAGTATCTCTTCATGTCTTTGTACATCTTACAGGCTCCCGGGTGGACGGACAATGAAAAACAGTGTGATTCTTACAGAATGTGATCCCTCAGCTCAGCATTGCTTCGATGAACGCATAGTCTGCCATTTAGCCTGATTAGACCTTCTTCATGCAGCTTGAAGTCGTACATCCTACTCTCGAATGTGCCCTCTGTTATTTTCTGTCTGATCTCTACCATGTAAGGGTCACTCAACTGAGCCTCTCGCACCTCATCAACCAAGCTTGAAGAAGAGAGTAGCAAATGAAGAGAGTGTGCTTGACGGATCAGGGCGTCGGCTACAACGTTTGCCTTCCCTTCTTTATACTGTAGATCGATGTCATAGTCAGATAACAACTCCATCCATCTTCTTTGTTTGAGATTCAACTCTTTCTGTGTGAATACATACTACAAGCATTTGTGATCAGAATAGATGGTGATGCTAACCCCATAAAGATAATGCCGCCAGATCTTCAATGCGAAGACAATGGCTCCTAGCTCAAGGTCGTGTGTCGGGTAATTCTTCTCATGCCTTTTCAGCTAGCGGGAGGCGTAAGCTACTACCTTGCCATGCTGCATGAGTACGCATCCCATGCCCTTGCCTGATGCATCACAATACACTTCGAATCCCTCTGTGCCCTCTGGAAGAGTAAGAATGGGCGCTGAAGTCAACGAGTCTTTTAGGCTCTAAAAGGATTCTTCACAATCATCTGTCCATACAAATGGCGCATCCTTCTTCATTAACGTCGTCATGGGCTTTGCGACTTTAGAAAAGTCCTTCACAAATCTCCGGTAATAACCGGCTAGACCAAGAAAGCTCCGGATATCGGTGACATTCTTAGGTCTAGGCCATGACCGTACTGCTTCAATTTTAGCCGGGTCAACTGAGATACCCTCGCTGGAGATCATGTGACCAAGGAATGATACTTGGTCGAGCCAGAACTCACACTTGGAGAACTTCGCGTACAGCTGGTTCTCGCGCAGGGTCTCAAGTACACGTCTCAGGTGGCTCTCATGCTCATCTATAGATTTCGAATACACCAGTATGTCGTCGATGAAGACTACCGCTAAAGTATCCAACTGATCGCTGAATAAACGGTTCATCAGGTCCATGAACTTAGCTGGTGCGTTTGACAGTCCGAATGGCATCACCGTAAACTCGAAGTGGCCATATCTCGTACGGAACGCTGTCTTCTCAATGTCGGGCTCACTGATGGCAATCTGATGATATCCGAATCAGAGGTCAATCTTGGAGAAGACTGAAGCTCCCTTCAACTGATCAAAGAGGTCGTCAATGCGTGGCAAAGGGTATTTATTTTTCACTGTGACCGTATTAAGCTCGCGGTAGTCGATGCAGAGGCGGAGACTACCGTCCTTCTTCTTCACGAAGAGAACCGGCGCTCCCCAGGGTGATACGCTCGGGCGTATAAACCCCTTGTCGAGTAAATCCTTCAATTGTTCCTTCAATTCAGCCATCTCTGCTGGTGCCAATCGATACGGTACCCTAGCAATCGGACCAGTGCCCGACACAAGTTCATTCTCAAATTCCACTACTCTCTGTGGTGGCATGCCGGGAAGTTCCTTCAGAAACACATCCGGGAACTCTGACACTACCGGTATGTCGGTGCTGAATTCAAGGTCTCGCTCTAAGTCTTGCGCATAGCAAAGGAATACCTCGTGCCCTTTTCTGAGCTCTTGGTACATGGACATGCGGAGATGATAGTAGTTGAAGGCTCTCTCGGCCTCTAGCAGTATAAAATTGTGACCCCAGACGGACTCTTGAGCAGCAATCTATGCTCGGCGCAGAGGATTCGCCCCTTATGCCGCTCCAACCAATTCATCCCAACTATCAGGTCGAATCCCAATCCATTAAACTCGATGAAGGAAATGGGAAACGCCTCGCCCTTAATGTGGATAGTGGCAGCTCGGTAGTACTTGGTACATTTCACTCGCTCCTTCGATGGGAGCATAACCACAAAGTCTATTAGCTCATTTGCGTCTAGCCCCAACCTCCTCGCGAATGACGGTGATACAAAGGTATGAGAGGCACCGGAGTCGAATAGTACTGTGGCATCAATGCCATTCACCAGAAAGGAACCTGTGATTATAGTGCCGCTCTTACCAGCCTGTGTCTCAGTGAGGATACTTAGGGAACCTTCCGTACCGAGTCCATAACCTATTGATTCATAAACTTTATAAGTTGATGGTAAAACGCAAGTGGGATTTAATAACCAACACTGTTCTCATTGATAAACATTCATCATACATGGTGTGTCTCTAATACACATTTCTATCGTATTACATGATACTCCACGTTTAATACTTCCTAAAGATGAGGTTCAGGCATCCTGGTTTTAGGTGTGTAGCATTAACTACCGTCGATGGTGCCGTATTCAACTTGATCTTCTTGAAACCGTGATACAACATTCTCGACTTCCCACCCATGATCAAGACATCTCCTGACTCGAGTACTAGTTTCTCGGTGAGGTCCCCACGCTTCTGCTCGCCATACAAAAATACCGCGTCGTCACCAATGGACCAAGACACTACGGGCACTCCTTGCTCAAGGGATTCCGTTGTCTCGTCCTTATCTCGGTGTAACCCAAGTCGTCCTCCTACTTGATAGAAGTTAACAATACACAGATCTGCTTCGAGTGCGGGGATTGGATCCGCTTCAAGTTGTTGTGCGATCTCTACGACTTGCGTAACAAGCGTCTGAAATTTGTTAGGTATTGCTGGTGGTGTTGCTCCATCGTCCGCTCGCGTTTGTTGGTATGTTTTGGTATAAGGATTTCAATCCTTTCCCAAGCACATCATTTGTAGCTTCATCCTCGCTCCACCGGGAAATTCGGGGGTGTAAAATCCTCCTGGACCCGCTCCTAGTTCGTTGCATCGTCGGATAATGTAAGTTTACGCTTTGGGTGTCAGGTATCCTTTTAATAATATCATACCTGGTCGGATGACCTGACACTGCTCGTCGGTGAAGTAGTGAGTGGTGATGTCGGCTTCTTCGTTGAGTGGGTTTGGAGGAATTGGGTAACAAATATTGAAAGTTCCTAAGGTTATAAATTTTTATCTAACATGAGTTCTAGGCTTGCTAGCACGATTCTTGTTCAAACTCATACTTTGACTCTATTCACTCATGCATTCACTCAGCAAGTAATTTAATCACTTAAACATGCTCTTCAAGGATTAAAGGTTTTAGTTAATACCTAGGCCGGACTTTGTCCCGGTCCCGTCGCGGTCGATGATATGCAAGGCTGGCTGCCTCTGTGGTGCGCCCTTCTGTGCACCTCGGGACCCCTGTCCCTAGGAGGTCTGCTGGGCCTGTGCATCGCCGGACGCAACCTCCTTGCCTTCTCGTTGTTTATAGCTCTGGTGGCTGCCCTTAGACTTGTTGGGGCACTCGTATGACCGGTGACCCATCTTCTGGCAACTGTAACACTTCACCTCTCGTCCTTGGCAATCTGTGTCGGGGTGATCGTTCTTGCAGTACTTGCAACTGTAGGCACGACCATCATTGATTCTCCCTGAGCCGAACCAGAACCTAAAGTTCAGGAGTTAGTGGTGCTCAGTGTATTAGTGATTATTTCGTTAAAGCATGGAGTTTAAATCGGAGTCTTACCCTTAGGCGGGTGAGATCTCAGCGGCTTCGCAGCCACCGGCGCAGAATAGGCTAGCTGTAGTGGCTCAGCTGTCTTGCCCTTCTCAGCATAGGCACTACTATCTCCGGGGGTATTTTTTGTGGCGGGTGGGTATACTTCCCCTTTTTCTTCCAGCCCTTGTTCTGGTACTACTCATCAGAACCGTTACCCTTGCCGCTAACCTTGCACTTATGTGCGTTCTCCTCGTCCCTCAGCTGGACGGTAATCTCGACTCTCGAATCGGCATGGTAACACTCCTAAAGTACAGGGTATTAGATGGTTCTCTTGCATTTCAAGGTGTTAACTAGTATTGACTACGACATTAAAGATGAAAGTCGTTGGTTACCTGAAGAGAGGTAAACCAGGTGTAACCCATGCCGTACCGGAGGCGATGGCTCAGGCCGCCATAGAAGCGGTCGACCAAGACCTGACCGGTATACCCTAAGTCGGGCAGTAGTCGGAGGATAGAGGTGAAGGTAGTATAATACTCATCAATGGTCATCTTATCCGTCATCTTCAAGGCATCAAGCTCGAGCCTCTTCTTCGTCTTGACATGCTCCGGATAGTATTTGGCTCGGAGTAGGGAAGTGAAGGCATTCCAGTCGAATGCGAGGTCAGCAACGTACTCACCCTTGACTAGCTTCCACCAGTCCATGGCGGCACCCTTTAGATAATACGCGGCTATCCTCACCCTCACTCCAGCAGGAGCCTCGAGGGTCTCGAAGGTTGTCTCCATCTCGGAGATGTAAGCCTCGAGCTTAGCCGGGTCGCTCTCGCCCTTAAAGCATATGGGTCGAAGGTCCGCTACAGCCTTTACCCAATTTGGTTCTCGGGGTTGAGGTGGGTCGGGCTGTTGCTGTTGTTGCTGTTGTTGGTTCTGTTGGGTTTGCTGAACGGCCGCTATAACTTGTGGTAGCATCTACGCTACTGTGGCCATGACGATCTCAACTATCGTCTGCGTGCCCGGCTCGTCAGCAGACTCTCCCCGAGGTCGGCCTCGGCTTCTTCCTGACATCTGAACAAGCATTTAACTCACATTAGGTACTATGACCACAAGGTCTTGGGTTCAATCAATTGTATTGTCTTTTCGGACGTTAAAGGGTTTCCGTTATCGTTAACGGTCATTTAAGTTGGGTATCTACTTCTCCGTTACTAAACGGGTTGTAGTCCTAACTCGGTAATCACTACGCTTGGTAATTTTATCTATCAGAGCGTGATTACGCTCTGATACCACTTTTTGAAACACCCCTACCGCTAACCTTCTGATTATCGCCTAATCGCCTCGGTCATTTACCTAATCGCAGCGGAAATCCAAACCATACGGTGGGTGATACAATGCCGTTAGTCGCCCACGCGACTAACTTGGCCTAAACTACTAACAATTACGGTCTGATAAATACGATTACCAAGCTTACTTCAATACTTCCCTTAACAACTCTATCACAATGGACTACCGAGTATCTAAGAGCATAATTTAATTACATCAAGTATCAAATCCAAATAGGTTTACACTTCCCAAAATCCAAAAGGAGTGTACTACATGGTACACCGGCTAGACAAAAAGGGCCGCACGTCCGTGTACAACTCAGTACACTACAAAATGTTCTAACTATCCAAAAGTATAACAACTCGGTCGCGCCTCGACCCTCAACAATCTCGTGTACCTGGAAGAATAAAAACAGTGCCCCAAGGGGCTCAGCAAAAGCTGCATATGAAATTCACATACCCCGTGTGCTAACGGGGGTACGCCGACTATTTGGTCGCATGCATGAAGTTCATTTTAGTCAAACAACATGCTAAAAGAGTACATGGCATACATACAAGATTGCGCACCACATGTAACATAATGAGCAAGGAAATAAATCACTTTCGTCAATCGCTAAGGCTATGAGATTTTCTCTTCCATTCTAGCCTTAACTCAGGTTAGGTTAGTTTCTCATCCGGGTTAATGGGATGTTCATAACTCTTATCTCTTGACCATATAACTCACACTAGTCATGATCTTTGCTTTACAAATTTTTATTGCTCTTGATTACTCGTTAAGTTAAGTCAGTTGACCTACGGGCAGAGATACATATTCTCACCACCGGGCTTTAGTGTGGCTTACTTCCCCGGGTTGCGACCATACGGTTCGGAACCATGGTGGGAAGGCTAGGCTAGAATTCAGAAGCAAACTCTCTTGCTTCCTCATTCTCACGCGTGGCCGAAACTCTATCGGGCTCCTCACATACTCCTTTTACGATTTCTCAAAGTTAGAATTGTTACTTAGTTAGGAGTTAGTGAGGAATCATTCCTTCTATACTACTTGGTTATCACACTACATACCAAGGCAATCAAACACTTCATTCATAACCATACATTTCATGAATTATACAACTATGAGTTTAAGCCAATCCAACAAGGCAACAGGTCACAAGCTCAAGCAATTACAATAAGCCCAATTCGTGCATTTATCTTATTTAGGTGATCACATAAGACACACAAATCAGGTAACCGAGCTAGGATACAGGGCATGAGAAAATCATACCGTTCACCGTCGTACTCGAACTCCGATTTTCCTTCGGTGTTCAACTATCCAAGTCCTATGCATACATAGAGTTGCATGGTCAATAATCTATTATTGACCTACTCATTCCCTCATTAATGCTTCCAGTGTATACTTACTGGTTCTTTACATTCCATTCTTGATTATAAAAATCATTATTTTCTCTTTTCTTCCTTAACTTGCTTCCTTACTTATGTACTTACTTTCTTACCATTTTTACCCCATTAATGGTGTACTATTACACACATATATATATACATATGATTGCTATAATCATATTTTCTCTTTTTTTTATATATGACCCGACCGACCTTACTCAGGGTCGGACCCAAGGTCGGTCGAAGTCAGTGTGCTACCATACTGGAAAAATTCAGACTCGACCGACCTTGCAAGTCGGTCCCAAGGTCGGTCCAAGTCAGTGTGTTACTAGGTTCAAAATTTATGACTCGACCTTTCCAAGTCCGGTCCCAAGGTCGGTCGAAGTCAGTGACTTCTGGGTTCACATTTTTACGACTCGACCGACCTTGTAAAGTCCGGTCCCAAGGTCGGTCGAAGTCAGTGTGTTTCTGTCTTTGCAAATCTGGGCTCGACCGACCTTGCCAAGGGCGGTCCTAAGGTCGGTCCAGTCCAGTATACTTGTTTTAATTTCTGTTTTCAGTTCTTTCTTTACCCATTGCTTCCCAATTCTTCCTACAAGTATTCTAACATGTTTTAACACTAATTAGACCCTCTAAATCACCTTAGTTCATCCACCAACTCATTACTCATTTCTATGTTAACTCACCCAACTCTTCTCACTTTTCCTTCAACACTTATGATAGTTTTTACTTCTTCAATGCTACAGATTTTTACACTCATCTTGCCACTCATTGTTTCTTCATCGAATGCCATTAATAATGCTCCCAATACATTATCTTACACCCTAGTGCTTCCCACACTAATCTCTTCTCTCAATCTATTCTCAAAGTGGTAAACTACTCACAACAACACCAAAACACACTTAGTTGTATCCTAGGTTATCTTTTCTTCTTAAACATCTAAGCCTTCTAATTCCTAGCCAAAATTTGACATAGTCTCCCCTATAACTTTCCTTTGGCCACCTATATATATATATATATTTATCAGCTCACCTATTCCTTTCCTAATCTCCACATCAATCCAAACATTACAACACAATAATTTCCTGCACATATGTACTCATTACCCAAGGTTTTTCCCAAGCTCTTTAATCATCTTTTAAGTGTTTCAAAACAGATTATCTCTCTTCCTCATTGCACCACTACATAGCTACTACTCTTAGCCATAAGCATTACTCATTTTAAACATCAAAAATCTGTTACAAATAAACACAAAACTAGCTCAAGGTAAGTGCATTTACCTTGTAGTTTCAATTTTCTTTCCTTCCCTTTCTCCTTCCTTCCTCTTTTCCTTTTCTTTCTTCTCGGTCAACCCTCACAACCGGTAATGCTACAGTTCATTCATGAACAAAGATTCTCACTTAGAACTAGTCATTGATTAGCCTAGGGTTTATGCATTTGCTTAAGGTTAGCAAGAGGCATTACCTTGCCAATAGCTAGATGAGGTAGTGGACAGCACAAGGGCAAGATTCCAGCTCCAAGAGTGGGGGAAAATCGGCTAGAAAGAGAAGGGAAATATGCTCAAAATCTGGAAAATTTCAAACTTGAAGAAGAGAGCTAGGAAGGGGGATTTTCGAGTTTCTTTTTACCTTAGAGTATCAAGGAGATGAAGGAGCTTCCAATGGTGGTCTCAAATCCTCAAATGAGCTCTAGCCATGGAGATGAAGTTCCTTGTTTTCAGATTTTGAAAAGGTAGAAATATAACCCAAGGAGAGAGGAGTTCAATGGTGTAGTTTTTGTAGCATTTGGAGTGGGTTTTGGCTTTGATGAAAATGAGAAGCAAGGGGGCTGCTGTGTGGTGTCTACAAATCGCCATTAGAGAACAAGGAATAAGGAGGGAGTCTGAGTGGGGAGCAAAAACCGTGAGACACAAGGGGGAATAGGAGAGAGAGAGAGACTAATGTTTGTTGCTTTATTAGTTTGTCCTTTAGTGTATTAGGAAGGGAAATAAAGAGAGGAGGAGGGGCATCAGCCGTCCCACACTACACACACATACATTTCTGATTTTATTTACAAAGGGGGACACATTAGTTTAGCTTTATTACATTTATCACCCCCACAACTTCTAGTTTTACATTACTCGCTAACCGGAACCCGTTTTCCGGAATTTCTCGTTTATTTGAATTTATTGGTTTTAGACCTTCAATAATGTCTAAATATATACATTTGATTGACTAAAATTATTACGGGTCTATTTAACCCGCTTAAAGTCACGTTTTCCCGGTTTCCTCGAAAAACGCGCTTTAAGGTTCATTTGTGCTTTTAATCCGTTTTAAGGATCCGTTTTCTTCGGGAATTGTTCCCTCATGTATATTTAGGCATAATTAAGCTTCTAAAATTCTTATTAGCCTAATTAATCACTGTTTTTAAGTTCAGAGTATTTCAGTTGGTCTCTGTAGGATTGGCACCGGTAAACAAACATCGCCATACTGCAACAAAGTCATCCACGATCACCTATGCATGGTAATGTCAGAGTGGTTCACCATGCACCAATATCATTTGGATTTGAGGGGAAAAGTTTACCTCATGCCACCATCACCTCTTGATCTCCAGATTGTAAAAACAACGTGCACTCACATGGTGCCTGAATGTTATGTGGAATTTCTTTAGATGGAAATTATGAAATCCTAGTTCTATGATGAGATTAGGATCAAGTTAAAAATCTTAATCCTCATGTTTTTAATTTAAATGTTGGTCTAACCTGTAGAGATGCATAAGGAAATGGCTCAATTGAGTGGACACTACTTCCCCATACTTGTATTATGCTCCTGAATGGGTGACTTAGCTGATGGTCGAGAAACCTCTTTGGCTAGGCTGCTTGATCAATACCTAGACATAGCCTCAACAATCCTCTCGTCAACACTCTACTGAATCCTCTGCTCCATCTCAGATATCACTCTAAGATGCTCCTCATAGCTGATCATCCTCCCTTGTGCCCCTTATCTGGACCTGGAAACGCCAAATGCTTGATGATACCAACACACACCAAAACCAATGGCATGATCTAGATGATCCTTCTTCCAAGAGCGTGTGTAAGAGGATTATCTCTCTGAAGTTCAAGTGTCATGAGTGAGCTGAGAACTTAAGTCATCCTAATACAGCACACATATAGTTATTAATTTGTCATAAGTTATATATAACCAATGACAGTTTGACTAAAAATGAACATGATATGACTTTGAATTTAAATACTTACCATTTGGAGCAATAGACTGCTATCGTGGCATCATCATATTAAGGATTCTAGAAGTAGAGCTTTTCGGAATGTGGCTTAAGTCTCAGACTTTCATTTTTCTGTCACTGACATCCAATGAGCCATCCGTTGGCAAATAACCCTTTTGCTCCCATTCTGGTATACGTTGGGCAATACTTTTGCCACCTAAGCGATGGGGGAACAAATTTTTCTTTGCATTTGCCTGATGTTTCTCTCGAAGACCCTACATAAATTAATATGACTATGTTTAGTGAAATTAACCATAAAAACGCATAAAAGAGCATAACATATATAGATATGAAAATAAAATCCACCTGTTACTCCGGTGTGTGATGATACTCAACAAACTGCATCCATTGCTCTTTGTTGATGCCTTTGTACTTCTCCCACGATGGCATTTCACCACTGACGTCATGATCTGCAGCATCTAGATCTTTGGGAGTAGGCATCCTATGAATGTACTTACCGGCTAGCTTATTTTTGTGGTCTTGCAACTGCTTTGACATCGATGATAGCACATCCTTTTTAAGAGCGGGATCCACAAAGAAACGATCCTACATACATGATTAGTCAGTTAGTAACAAGTACAAAAATATTCTATTATTTTACAACAACATGCTAATAACATTTAGATTTACCTGAAGATGCTCAAACATGGTATCCTTCAACGCTTGAGGCACTTGTTTCCACTTGAGGTTTATGTTGCAGTATGTCTTCACCAAATGGCTACTGTAAGCGGTGAAGTCATTCTTCCCATTTTTGTGGGGTAGGTTGTACTCAGTGAATTGCACCGGTTTCGTAGCAGGGCCTTTGTTAGCCTTCAACGCACGCGTGTGACCTCTCTTTTTCATCTTCTTGGGCTCTGGTAGGGCAACTATTGGTAGGGGTGTCCATTCGGTTAATTCGGTTAACCGAAAACCGAATAAGCTAAAACCGTTCGGTTTTTCGGTTAATTCGGTTATAACCGAATTAACCGAATTACAGTATCATAACCGAATTAACCGAAAACCGAATTAACCGAAAACCGAAATTGTAAAACCTCATATAACCGATAACCGAACCGATTTAAATTTCGGTCATTCGGTCAACCGAAAAACCGAAAAAACCGAAAAACCGAAAAAAACCGAAAAAACTGAAAAAAACCGAAAAAACCAAAATAATTAACAAAAACTGAAAAACAACAGGCCAAAACTGATTCATGTTATCTCGATCATATTTGAACATAAGAAGAATCAATCAAAATGTGAATGAGTAGATTTTAATACACATACACAAAACAAACACATGAAACAGTTTTAATTTTTCAGCTGCAGATAATCAAACAAATTGAAATAAATACAAAGGGGGTCGATATCAACCCACAAGACCATAAGTTTGCTTCGACCAAGAAGCCAGAGATGTCATTGACTGCTTTTACATATCGTATACCAGGAGTGAACAAATGTGCACAACTCTTGCAATTAGCTTCAGATGGCAATAACAGATGTACAACAACAGATGTGTATCACAATAAACGTATACATACAATCTAGAGTTTGATTTGGAACCATTGAGAAACGAAACGAACAGAAGTTAAAAGGACAAATTATCAGCCAAACGAACAAGGGTTAGTAACCACAATTCCTTTTCATCCTATTTCAGGCTTAACATTGAGCTTTGAAAAACCACTCCAGAATCCTTGAGATGCTCCCAACCATGAAATCCGCCAAGCAAAAATATGAACACCACCTGAAACAAGAGGAACAAAATGAACATTCAAACCAAAGACTTCAAAGTTAGCTAGAACTAGAAGCCATGTTGTACTTACTAGTGCAGTAGTGCTGGTTTCAATTGCTCCATATGTTCTTGTCCTTCCTTCTGCTCCGTAGTCATGTACTGATTTTCTATATGGTGGACAAGGTGCAATCAATTTCGGAGAAGCCTAAAGGTAAACTAATATCACGGAGCTGAAATTTGCTACTAGTATTGCACAATGACGAAAGAAACAAACCAAATTCGACGATTTTAAAAATTGTCGAGTCCAAATCTGATGCAGTTTATTTTTTCAGCTAGATTTACAAAAAAAATTGCAAATGAAATTTCAACGAAACATCATCACCACTTGCTCCATCAAACAAACACTAATTCCAGAATTCAGACTGACAAGAAGACTAACACGAACGGGCAAACCCTAAATTCGTTCTGGTCGATGACGAGAAAAAACTGTAGAATTTCCAGGACTTACAATCGACCTGGTAATTTTTGATGCACAATCCCCTTTTTAAGCCATCTCATAGTTCGATCGATGTAGTTATTTTATAAAGATGAAGAAATAGAGACAGGATGCAGAATGGTACAGGAATTCAATTTTAATACCTTGATAAACAAGAGCACGAACTGGAGTGGAGAGTGGGGTGATGAGTTCGGTGTTAGACAGAGACAATCGATGAGTTCGGTGTTATGAGTTCTGAGGTGGTTGCAACAGCCACCGGTGTTTTGACTTCGGTGTTATGATGTTCCGATGAAGATTGATAATGAGCACGAACTGGAGTGGAGATGGAGAAGGCGATGAAGAAATTGGAGAACTGGAGAAGGTGGTGACTGGAGATGATCTGGAGATGAAGAACTGGAGAAGGATGAAGATTGAACGGAATCGGGGTGGGGAGGAAGACTGGAGGAGAGGCGACGGGGAACTACTGCGGCAGTATGGCCTGTGGGAGTGGAATGGAGTGGGGAGACTTTAGTCAACCCTAACTAAACTTAATACTAGTTGTTTAGCCATGTATTGAATTTCGGTTATACGGTTAACCGAATAGTGCTATTGTCAAAACCGATAACCGAACCGAATTACTATTCGGTTAACCGAATAACCGAAATATATAATACGGTCAAAAATTTCGGTCAAAAAAACCGAAAAAAATTCGGTTTTCGGTCAAAACCGAATTAACCGAACCTAATGGACACCCCTAACTATTGGCTCTTCAGTTTGCTATGAAGGGCCAACCTCAGCCTCATGTGCAGCTAACTGATCGCTCTTCTTTTTCTACCCGCCTCGTGTGACCCGCTTACTTGGTCTCTTCTGCTCTGGCTCAGCGTCTCCAGTCGTGGGAAACTCTCCAATGGGGTCATCCATAGGGTGATCATCCATTGTGAAAAATAATGAAGTCATTATATAAATTAAGATAAGTAGTATGAAACATAACAATAATAATACTTAATGGCATTAAAACCCACATTCTACTAATAGCATTACTTGACAAGAAAACGTAAACCATTTCATATTTCAAATCAAGTTGTTTTGGTAACATCAATCGAATCTGGTAATCCAGTAGGAAACAAAGTTTCCTCTACCGTCTCATTGTCATCATCATCTTCATTTTATTTTCGATGAGAACCATCCTTCCTCCTAGAAGAATGATAAACCATATAGTCTTTCAGATCCAAATGTATCACACTTGTTCGCAATCCTTTCCCATAACAAATTGATCATCCTTATAACCAACATGAAAGATCAACAAGGTAAGCCCTCCATCAGTTTGGTATCCACGTCGGTTGTCTACCCATTTGTATTAGAACAATAGAAAGGAATCAATGTGGTAGTCTAGTTCCCAAATGTCCTCGATGACGCCATAATACCAACTAGAGCTTCTAATTGGTTGAGATCAATTACCGCTTTGATACTTAGTGGCCGCAACTTCAATTTTTACCCCACTGTTCTGGTTTATCGATTTAGCATCTTGGTGCGCAATGTAGTATGTATACCCTCTAATATCTTACCCCTCAAATGATGTAATATTAGTTTCAAGTCCAATTGCCAAACATCTGATCTCTTCAGTTATAGCTTCAGGATTCGATGATGCTAGTACAAACACATGATCTTTGAACCATTGGATAAACACTCATTTTTGTTCCTTTGTCAGCCAAATATGGTCTTTAATAGGATTTTGTTGCCTTAACTCAACCATATGGGTATCAAAAGTTCAACAACCTCAAGGTGTTGTAAGACAAACAAATATGCTTGATGAATGAGATGACACGGAGCTTGCACAATCTTTTGGCCAATGACACCTTTACCCTTAAACCTGCCACAATGTCGTGGTTTTGGGATTCCAATTGACTCCACCTCATTCAAATAATCGGTCATAAATTTTGTGACTTTATTAGTCATTGTCGCTTCAATAATGCTCTCTTCTAGTCGATACCTATTCTTCATTCTACTTTTTAGAATACCCATGTACCATTCAAAAGGGTGCATGTATCGGATCACATAATTGGATCTCTTGAACAATGTGTACTATTAAGTGCACCATTATGTCAAATAAATATGGTGGAAAATACATCTCAAGTTGACATAATGTGACATCAATTTCACATTGTAGATCATCGAGAGAGGTTACATCAATTGCCTTGCAGCCGACAACGTTGAAGAAGAAACATAAGCGGGTTAACGCATTTATGACATTAGATGACAATGTCCCTCGCATTTCATACCTAACAGTTTTAAATCCTTCATCGATACAATGTTCTTCCAGTTTAAAGAGTACCTAGATGGTACTTTTACTGAGTGCAGACATTTGCAGAAACTTATCTTTTCATTCTTTGAACGTGTATAACATGCAGGAGATAGGTATATTCCATCCCCATTCTCTTGTGGTGTAACTTCTTTCGTATACCCATTGTAATAACCCGGTTTTTTCTGATTTCCTAACGTCGGTTTTGTTGTTATGTTTCTTTTAGCGTTTTGGGACATCTAGGACAATTGTTTAAAAGAGAGGGACAAGGTGGTCATTTCCCCTCTTTTACAATTGGTAAGACTTAATTAAATATTTTTGGAAGCTCTTTTCCCCGATTAGTTTTTACGATACGACATTCTCCTCTTGACAGTTTTTGGAGCACTCTCTTCCTCTCTTCCATCCTTGAGTGACTTCTAAATTTTAGGTGTGATTGTTGCTACGTTTCGCTCGTCTTCCTCTCTGTTGCTATTCGGGGTTTCCTCCTCTACAAATCAGGTTAGTTGTTGTCTTGGTTTGGTCGTGGTATTGGCATATTAGAGGGGGGGGGGGAATTGTTTTTCTGATTTTGGGATTGTTTTATGCACAATTAAGTAGTGCTTTGCCTTCTGTTGTCTGCGTGAACATTCGGGGTTAATCAGGCTTCAATCGTCGGTTGTCTACACTTCGAATCGAGGTAAGTGGGGAATGGAATTGGGGCAGTTTATTTCACTCAAGGGGTGCAGATTTTGATTGCATTTTCTAGTTGGAGTTTGGATTGTGTTGTGTGATTTCACTTTGGAATTGAGTCGTTATTTAAATGGTTAAACCCCCGTAGGCACTGATTTGCATTCTAGAATGTTTAGCTGACTTTGGAATTGAAACTGTGTTGTTCTTCATCTCTGTTGCATTCTACTGTTTCTGATTTTTGCGTCGTCCGGACTTCTATCCGGACATGTAAGTCCGGGCAGGTCATCTGGCGCGGCTCTTTTGTCTGTGTTTTTGAAGTGTTCATGTCCGGGCATCATGCAAGGATGTTTTCTGAAATTTTCTCCTCAACATGTGTCTGAACTTGTAAGTTCGGACACATGTCCGGAAGCCATTATGTTCTGATTTCAAACTCCGTCCGGACTTGCAAGGTCGAATGCAAGTCCGGACAGGCCCTATTGATTTTTCACGCTTTTGGTTTTGAACTCCGTCCGGACTTGCACGGTCGGACGTAAGTCCAGACGGCTCTCTATTTTCACAATCACACTGTGTTCGGACATGCAAGGTCGGACACATGTCTGGACACATCTTCTATTTTGCCTATTTTGCTCGTTTGAGCTCTATTTTGGCTTCTGTTTGCGGGGTTTTGTTCCCCAAGTGCGAATAAAATATCTATACATGTGTTATGCTTGTTTAAGCACATTTGATACATATTTTGGCTAAATGGTTTTAGGACCTAGTTACTAAGATTCTGAGCCTTAGATAGTTGTGTCGGCTGTCCTGTAGCATGTTGTGTAAAATTCCTTCTGATTAAGTTCCTTTGGGTATCCCTTAGGGTGTTTAGTGACCGACAGGTCCGTTAGCTATCTCTACGGCTTCTGATGTGGGATCTTCGGATCCATAGGATATTATGTGAGTCCTTCTGATGTGTTAGCGTGTTTCTAGCGTCCCACCTTGAGGTTCTATTTCTGAAAGGTCCGACTGACGTTTGATATGGTTTCTGATCTGATTTGGCATTCGCTATATTTCTGTTTTGCTATTTGCAAAGTGACATACGCTTCTCTCTTATTTATGAGTTTCTTTTTAATGGCGTTGGAATTTTTTTTTTTGAATTTCCAATAATTTTCTAGCAATTTTTTATTAATTTGATGAGAAATTGAATTTAAATATATTCCAATGTTCAAAAAATTGATTCCTCATAAAAAAAATCATAATTATCATCCCTGACACGTGGTTAAATTTCACAGCAAGGTTCTTTTGGGAAGTCACTTAACTAAGATTCCAAAAAATGTCGTTTTTACTAGATTTTTTCTATCTTTAAGAAAGTCTATATAAAGGAACAAATCCCTTGATAAAAACAAAATCACACAGCTCTAGAACCCTAAAAGTCAGAAAGCACATCCTCCTCCATCCTCTCACGTTTTTCAACACCGACCACCAAAATCATACCGAAATTTCCTTGAAATCACCACTTACACTCATTTTCTAACTCCCAAAGCATCAACCATCATCAAATCCCACAAAAAACCACCAAAATGTGAAGAACATCAAGAACAACTAGAGGTCAGAAGCCCGGTATGAAGTCCTTTCGAATCTGCCATCAACAGGCTCCTAACGAATCCCAACGTGAATAATCATTGTGAATTCAAAGGTAAAACAGGTTGAATTTCACTTTTCTAACTCCCCACGACTTTGTTAGCATTCTCTCAAATTTGGGTTCAAACTGGCTCTTTTTGGCTTCTAAATTGTTATTCGTTTTTATTTCTGCCTTGTTTCTTGTTTGAGAAGTTTCGTGCTTAATTCGACTTCTAATTGAAATCCTTTAATTACTAATTTCTTGTACATCTTCCGGGCTACGCGTCCATAAATTTTGCTGAAACACCGTCGAGAACTGCCAACAACCCATTGTCCGTGGGTGTGGCCGGACCTTGGACCCATGCTCCGAGACCACGGACGGGTTGTCCGTGGCCACACACCCACGGAAGGTGACAGGATTTCTTATTTTTCAATTTTCAAATTTTAAAGTTTTTAACAGTACATGTTCGGGCCCACGGGCGCCCAGTCCGTGGCCCCGTACTTTTCAAGTTTACATTTTTTATTTTAATTCGGTTTTCATAATCACGTAGTTTATCTGGAGTCCGTGGTTTCGGACATTAGGTCCGTGGCTATAGACATAATTAAAATTTGACCTAATTTTGCCTCCAAAACCCTAGTTTAGGTAGTTTTAATTTTCACTTTTTTCCCTGTCAAAGTTGTTAAAAAATAAAAAAAATCAGAAGCGCGCACTTAGGTTAAAACGACTCGTAATAAGCTGAAATTAAACTAAGTAGAGGAAAAACGACTTCGCGGGTAATGAAAGTAATTGAACCCTTAATTAAGTCGAACATCAAGCCCCCGAACCCAATTCTCCTTTCCTAATTTGATCTAGGTTAAAATTAGGCGGTGACTCGTAATTAGGTTCTAGTGAGATAACTTAGGATTTATTAATTAATGTTTTATGACATAGTTATAAATCTTAGGTTATAAGTGGACCTAAAACCCGATCAGATCCTAACCAACTCGAACCAACATAGGATAGGGTTTAAAAATCGAGGCTCACAGAATGGCGACTCCGCTGGGGACAAACTCTTAATATTAACTTGTTTAATTTTAAGAAAGAGGGCTTAACTCGAAAATTGTTTTTTTATGGCTTTTATTACGGTGTTTGTTTACTTTTGTGCGCAATTTAAATTTCTGTAACTTGCATCATATGAGAGCGAGGGTCCACACAAACCGATTTCACCCCGGGACCCGCTTTAGGGTCCCTTGTCAGGGACTCACACCTTTTTAGGTGATGTGAATAAGTGGGGGGAAAAGAGGAGGATGTCGTCTAACCACATCCCCTTAATACCTGGGCTTTAGCCCCAAGCATTTTCTTGGCAGTGCCCTTACATAGCCTTGTTTGGTCATTTAAAGACCCGACCGTAGATGCACATCCTCAGGTGATGAGAAAAAAGTGGGGAAGCCTAAAGAGAATAGCTTGCAAGCCCTATTCCTTTGTGGTGACCTGGGCCCATGCCTCAAGCACCTCTCCGGATCAATCCATACCCGAATTTGTTAAGGCGTCAAGTGAGGACATGTTAAACTTGTGTGGGCCTTGTTTGCTTGTAAGACCGGCCCACTGCCAACCTAGAAATTCACAGGAATTTTCCTACATCAACTTAGCCCAACCGGAAATTCACGGGTTAATTATTTGCGGCCCAAAGGCCCTATTTTGTTTAAATGAGTGAATTGTTTGTTTGGGCTTCAGCCCAATAGTTTAGATTTAGGTGATTTCACTTTCAGCCTAATTTGAATTATTAATTTAGTTCCAGGCCTATGAAAAACAAATCCACTTAAATTATTCCATAATACATGAAAATCAATCAGGTCCTTCCATTTCAAGGCCCATTCTAGTCTAGGAAGACTTTTCGCTCGGGCTTTGGTCTAAAATCCTAGATCTAGGTATCATCTTTTAGGCCCAATCAGAATTACTCGGCCCAAGTTCCATTTCACATCAAGAACATGGCCTAGAAATCATTTCGGCCCATGCACTTTACTTCTAGCCCAAACACATTATGGCCCAAGTGCCAAATTCTCAAAACATTCCGGCCCAAGAGCCACATTCTTCAAACATTTCGGCTTAGGTGCCAGTTAATAGCTCTTGAGTCATTCCGGTCCAAGTGCCTCTCTACAACTCATTCGGGCCTCAGTGCCTACCCGCAATCTTTAAAACATTCCAGCTCATGTGCGTTTCTTACGGCCCAAACAAGTTTTAACCTAAAACATCTTTGCAGCCCAGAATTTTAGCTCAGTCCTCTTTTGTTTTCTAACAGATGACACTTTGGAAACATGTAAACCCAAATCCTAGGTGTGGTGAGGAGGAAATTCAATCAACATGGATGTCCATCTCGCAGCTTTGGAACAAAAGTACATGGACACCATTAATGCCAAGGAGCAGAGACATAGTGTCGTCAAGGACGCCATGGAGTCCAACTACATCACCACAATTGAAGAATTGAAATTGAAGACCCTTTCCTTTGAGGCCGGACATCAAGTCCAAAATGCACTAGTGAGTAGGCTTTTTCGCTCTCTTCAAAATTGTATTGAAGTTAGCTCCATTAGGGCGCATGGTTCACAAGGGAATGTCAAGGAAATTGCTATAGAACTTAAGGGAGCGAACAACAACCAGAAGAAGTCCCCGAGACGACCAGTTTAAATTTTTCTTCCATGAGGTCTTGTACTAAGTCGGGATCACCAGCACCCACACTATACGAGAGTTCCATGTGCCCGCAGACTCGCAGTGCCAGGTTACAGGTAGGACAACTCAAAGCTTGGGGAATGGGTAACAAGACTTTAAAGGCGAAGTTAGCTGTAGCAATCCCAGTTTCAAAATAGAAAACCAAAGCATCATCTCGACCTAGGCGTTTCTCCACACCAAGATAGTTTACCAGCATTGACCGACCTCTCAGTCAAGCTCTCATGGAACTGCAGGAACTGAATCTACTATGGCCTCTTGCATCTCGTACCGAGGTTATCCAAGCAGGGGAACACCTCAATCAATTCTCCCAATTTCACAAGTTACCAAGACACAACACCAATAATTGCAGAAATCTAAGGCACACAATTCAAGATCTCATCGACCGAGGTTTCTGATTCCCAGAAGATAGCAACTTCTACGTGAATCCTATGTTCGGGCATTATTAGATATTGTTCAATTCTTATATTTTCCTTTAATGACCGTTTTTCAGCTTTCTCAGTTAGTTTCTTTGTCTCTTGAAATTACAGTTAACTTTGTTGTTTGTGTTCAATCATGAATAAAATGAGCATTTTCATTCCGTGCAAGTTCTCATTTATGCATGCATTTAGTCATTCATACATAAAAAAAGTAAAAAGACCCTGTAGAACACTTTTGTGACCACCATGAGCAAACTTTGCCACATCCATAGTTATCGCTCACAACTTACACTACTCACCTCCTGAACAAGATCGACTCCTCACTTCACCTACATTCATCACAATCCTCGCATGTGCTTTATCATTCACCATTCCACCAGCTCACCCAAAGCATAAACCAGAAAACTCCAAAGAAAATGCCACTTGGTCACAAAATCACCCATCACCTCCTCACAAGATCACCCTATCGTCATTTACCACCACACACACAGTCACCCTCCACAAATAACCAAGGCATTCAAAAGGTTTGCTGATTAAACCCCAAAACAATACTGGGGGCAATCTGAGTTAAGGATCAATAACGTTTATTTCGTTTGTTTAAAATGCACGAATAAGTCTCTAAGTGAACATTTCGCGAGAGTGCCTTGAGCGGTAAAACCAAGAGTGAAAGAGCGTGTCATTTTTACACTACTCAAGAGAGGTCACATTCAGAGGTGATGTAAACGACATTGCTCCGATCGAAGGATACACTTTGTAAATTTACATTTAAACCTGTGGAAAGTAACAAAGAACGGATACACGACTGCTAGGGATGATGAAGCACCTAGGTACAACACCACACAACCAAAAGCTTGAGAACCCCGACATTACACCCTAGGCACCCCCGCTGAGCTTTTCATATATCTTCTTCTTTTCGACATTACAAACTCCACAAAACAAGCCAGCCAATGATGAATAACCGACCCGGTGACCAAAGGAAGCAAGGAGCCCGGTTTTTGGACAACAACTTCAAAAGTCCAAAGAAGCAATGCCGCTACCAAGATGATGAAATGATCCACAAATGGTCCTAAAGTGACACAGGATCCAAAGAGCTCGCATCAAAAACAACTCTCGAAGTTCAAAAACGGTAACCACAAGAACCCCGAAAAAGGAAAAGGATGCAAGGCAAAACTAAAAAGCCTAAAAGAAATCCCAATCTTAAACCAAAAGAAGAATGAGGTGATGACTTCAAAATTCCAAGTCCAACCGCAAGATCAATGCAAAGTAGCCAAACGACTTCCAGACAAAGGAGGCAAGTCCAAGAGAAGGCGTAAGTTGCAGCTTTGGTCACCCTTATAGCTCCACATATCCCAAACATTCCTCCATGGTCCCGTTGTCATTCATCACACCCCATGGCCACGTTATAAGCTTTAAAGACTTCCGACCTAGTAGTTGTGTATCCAATCAGGTGAAAGTAATAGGTTGAACACGTAAATCTAATAAATGTCAAATTCAATGGTTGAGATGTTTTGACCAAGAGGAGAGCACGAGTGTAAGCACTAAAAACGCTTTGAGTGTATGATAGAAAGCACCACATCAAAATAAACCTCTACCCTGTGAGAACGGACTTGTTTTTGCGCAATTAATCAAGAAAAATACTGGGGACAATCGATCGTCCCGATCGATTGCCACAAATCTTAAAACTCAGATTGCCTTAAGGAAAGATACTAGGGGCAATTGTTGGTTCCAACAATTGCAATAACGACACCGATTGAGGCCCAAGAGCCCAAAACCTGAAAGCATAAAATCCAAAGGTTCAAACCCTCTCCATATTCACAGGCCCGTCCTAAGCCCTACCTCCACATTCAAACATTCACAGGCGCATCCTAAGCCCTACCTCCACATTCAAACATTTACAGGCCCGTCCTAAGCCCTACCTCCACATTCAAACATCCACTGGCCCGTCCTAAGCCCTACCTCATTATCATACAATCTCCAGGCCCGTCCTAAGCCCTACCTCCTCATCATACAATCTTCAGGCCCGTCTTAAGCCCTACCTCCACATCACATAATCTCCGGGTCCCACATAAGCCTTAACCCTTCTACATTCATTTAGGCCCATGATAAGCCCTAATTCATCTACCATCATACACTTAACTCGCTTTCATCTAGATCCAGCCTTTAGGCTCGTCAGAAGACCTAGATCCACCTTTAGGCTTGTCATAAGACCTAGATCCACCTTTAGGCTCGTCATAAGACCTAGATCCACCTTTAGGCTTGTCATAAGACCTAGATCCACCTTTAGGCTCATCATAAGACCTAGATCCAACCTTTAGGCTCGTCATAAGACCTATATCCACCTTTAGGCTCGTCATAAGACCTAGATCTACCTTTAGGCTCGTCATAAGACCTAGATCCATCTTTAGGCTCTTCATAAGACCTAGATCCATTCTCAGGCTCGTCATAAGACCTAGATCCATCCTTAGGCTCGTCATAAGACTTAGATCCAACCTTAGGCTCGTCATAAGACCTAGATCCATCCTTAGACTCGTCATAAGACCTAGATTCACCTTTAGGCTCGTCATAAGACCTATATCCATCCTTAGGCTCGCAATAAGACCTAACATCACTCTTTAATTTTTGCTCTCATCAAAACACAATACATCATAAAACATTCATTTCATTCATGTAGGCGCGTAATAAGACCTATTTGCATTATCCAGGCGCGTCACAAGACCTGGCGACAGAAGGTTGGCGAGGTGATGGCAATAAATCCTCCTATGCTATGTCAACTTATTTTGGGATTGACAAATGGTGGGCGATGGCAATAAGTCCCCAAGGTTTTTACCAGGAGTTATCCCTTCACACTGGCTTGGGGGCAATGGCAATAAGTCCACTTTGGGTCCAGCCAGGAGCAACAACACGGGTATCGATCCCTAGAAGCATCTGAACATCATCAACATCATCAGCATCATCAGCACTATCAGCATCGCTAGCATACCAACATTCCTGCATCTACACATTATTTCATTTTCGCTTTTAGGTAGTCAACGTCTTAGAATCGCTTAACATTATTTTATTTTCACTTTTATGTAGTCAAGGCCTGGGAATCGCTTGACATTATTTCATTTTCACTTTTAGGTAGTCAACGCCTTAGAATCACTTGACATTATTTCATTCCCACTCATAGGTAGTCAGCGTCTTAGAATAGCTCGACACAATTTGCATACAGGGTCTCTTAAGATCTGAAATGTTGGGGTATCACTTAGGCATCAACTAGACTTTTCATATCCATTACAAAATCTAGTTGATGGGGGGCAATCTGTTATACCCAAATTTTAACCCCCTAGTATAGGGTTCGTTAAACCTTAGTGTTGTGAGGAGCACTTTGGTCAAACGGTGGTGCTTCCCGGTCTGATCGACGCATTCTAGAGCACTAGGGGTAGCTCAGCCATCTTCAAGGATATTTTCGTAATTTTTAAGGCCCTTAGGACCTCCTATAGGCTTTCTCTCTCCACCAAAGAAGGATCAAAATCGATTCAAAATGCTTTGAAATTTTGACTCATGACAAAGGATGACATTTTGGACATAATGGCGTTGGAATTTTGATTTTTTGAATTTCCAATAATTTTCTAGCAATTTCTGATTGAATCTGATGAGAAATTGAATTTAAAAATATTCCAATATTAAAAAAATTCGATTCCACCTCAGAAAAAATCATAATTATCATCCTTGACACGTGCTTAAAATTTCACAGTAAGATTCTTTTGGGAAGTCACTTAACTAAGATTCCGAAAAATCTCGTTTTTATTAGATTTTTTCTATCTTTAAGAAAGTCTATATAAAGGAACAAATCCCTTGATAAAAATAGAATCACACAAGCTCTAGAACCCTAAGAAGTCAGAAAGCACAGCCTCCCTTCATCCTCTCACGTTTTTCAACACCCGACCACCAAAATCATACTAAAATTTCCTCGAAATCACCACTTACACTCGTTTTCCAACTCCCTAAGCATCAACCATCATCAAAATCCCTCAAAGCACCACCAAAGCATGAAGAACATCAAGAACAACTAGAGGTCAGAAGCCCGGTTCGAAGTCCTTTCGAATCTGCCATCAACGAGGCTCCCGATGAATCCCAACGTGAAGAATCATTGTGAATTCGAAGGTAATACAGGTGGGAATTTCACTTTCCTGACTCCCCACGACTTTATTAGCCTTCTCTCAAAATTTAGGTTCAAATCGACTGTTTTTGGCTTCTGAATTGTTATTTATTTTTTTTGTCTTGTTACTTTTTTGCTAAGTTTCGTGCTTAATTCGACTTCTAATTGAAATCCTTTAATTACTAACGTCTTGTACATCTTTCAGGCTACGCATCCATAAATTTTGAGCCAAAAAAATCGTCGGGAACTGCCAAAAACCCACTGTCCGTGGGTGGTCTGTGACCTCGGGCCCATTGTCAGGGACCACGGACGGGTTGTCCGTGCCCACGGACACCTACGGACGGTGGCAGGATTTCTTATTTTTCAAAATTTCAAATTTTAGGGTTTTTAACAGTACATGTACGGTCCCACGGACGCCCAGTCCGTGGCCCTGGACTTTTCAAGTTTACGTTTTTTATTTTAATTCGGTTTTTATAATCACGTAGTTTAACTGGAGTCCGTGGTCTCGAACATTAGGTCCGTGGCTACGGACATAATTAAAATTGGACCTAATTCTGCCTCCGAAACCCTAGTTTATGTAGTTTTAATTTTCACTTTATTTTTCCTATCAAAAATTGTTAAAATAAAAAATCAAAAGCGCGCACTTAGCTTAAACGACTCATAATAAGCCGTAATTAAACTAAGTAGAGGAAAAATAACTTCGAGGGTAATGAAAGTAATTGAACCCTTAATTATATCAAACCCCCGAACCCGACTCTCCTTTCCTAATTTGATCTAGGTCAAAATTAGGTGGCGACTCATAATTAGGTTCCAGTAAGCTAACTTAGGATTTAATTAATTAATGTTTTATGACATAGTTATTAATCTTAGGTTATAAGTGGACCTAAAACCTGATCAGATCCTAACCAACTCGAACCAACATAGGATAGGGTTTAAAAATCGAGGCTCACACTTAATAAGTCTCCTAAATTAATAGATAAGGTTTAAACACCCATTTTTATTTATTGAGAATATTTCAGTTGTTTTATCCTTATAACTACTCTCTATTTAGTCCAATATTTCATGTGGGATTTAATACCTTTTGGACTATATATATACATTTATTTAAATATATTCAGAGGTTATATAATTTTTAATCATTTTAGGGCTCATTAGCCTCTATAATCCCACGATTAATCCTTAATTATATTTATAAACTTTAGGGGTATTTCAAAAGATGTCCAACTCAAAGTCCTAAAGTTTAGAACTTAACGGCTGATTGTGGGTACTGTTGAAGTTCTTTCGTTCATTGGGAACAAAAGAAAGGCACTGCATTGAAAAGAGAATCAAAAGAGAATATAGAAACATAATTAATGTTGAAACTAAATATTGAATGTTGATTTAGGCCAGCAGCTTGTACCTATGTTAACCATAATAAAAAAGCAATAATTGTCTTGTATGATACTTTATGAAATACACAACTACCAGTCAAAAGTGAGACCCAATGATCATAACCTGGAAATAACTCGAGTTGTATATCACATATTAGGTTTTATATTAATTCCTTGACATATCACAATGTTACACAACTGAAACAAATTGGCAAATAAGCAAGCAGATGAAATAGATTAACAAATAATTAAGGGACACATGAACCATAATAAAATAAGTGCAGTTGTATGTTACCAAGTATAACTGTTGGCAGCCGAAACAAATTGTATTGCTACATAATTGAGATAATCCATCTATTTCTTCAACATAAAATGTTTTTATTCATATATGTTGCAAGTGCAACACTCTTGAATCATCATGAAAAACTTTTGAATTACAATTTATATGTTTCATGTTGATATGTCAAATGAATAACCAGCAAAAAAACATTAGGGGTTAGATTTTACTTCCTTTGGGAAACACAAAGTTACAATAAAAAGGTTTACGTCTCATATAAAACCATAGCAACTCTGATAAAAACATTGTACAAAACTTAACGACTCATCTTAAACCTAATAAGCCTATCAATCTCCTCATCTGATATGAGATTTTGAAACATCTCGCCATATCCTGTATATTCCATCATTGTCACCTCATATTTGAATTCAGCCTTAGTAAAGTCATAATTTAGGTCAACCTTGTAACAGGTACTGACTCACTCTATAATCCACCCCTTTCATGCATTGCCTCATGGGCAAGTATTTGACTACCATTATCATGTCTTCAATATGATTGTGAGATGACAGGTTGTAGGTCAAAAGTAGCTCTTCCAAAGTCATGTAGATCTGGTTTAGTAGAATATGTTTCTTACGTATATAGCATATATGCCTTTTGCTCTTTGTATTCCCCTTAGCTATGAAGGTATATTTCATCATATGGCTAATATGAGATGAGATGAACAACTTCTTGCATTTCTCTTAAAAATCCTTGACTGCCTATAATATAATGATCTTTATCATTTCTTTCTTAATCTCACCTAATTTTCCCTTGAAATTTATCCAGTAACACCTTCTTCAATTGCATACCTGTTGTAGTGTTGTACAGATGATCAACAATTACAACCTAATATTGCTAGTTTCACGATGGAACAAAAAAATAAGACAAACTTTAAATGCTTCATGTATATGCACAAATTATAAAAATTCTACAAGATAGTCAAACAACCAAGAATATCATATCAGCAATGAATTCAAATATATATTATACTGCATTAGTAGTATCTATAACTATGAAGCTATAAGCTCATCATGTGTCGGTGAATTTTACTATGATTATTAAAATTTATCAAAAGCGATACTAGGCAAAAACCATTCTTAAATGGTCATGATCATTCTAAACAATTTGAACAATAGAAAATAACAAAAGGAACTACAAATATTACATCCACAACCTTGCTTAAAAGATGTTAAGTTATATTATATATGTTTCTAGAAAAGTTACAACATATTTGACAAATGTAATACAATCTGAAAGAGTTAGCACACTCATCATTCAACCAAAAAATAAAACAAAGATGAAATGCTTCACTTTACGGAAGCCGCACCTTTGTAACCACTAGAATAGTGTACCACACAACCAACGTCAAAAAGAAACCTACTGCCTATGTCAATGCCCCCACTAAATAAACCTGTACTATAACAAAAGTCATCATTATAATTATCAGTTGATTAAACAAAATAAACTTCATAGCACAATCCCAACTTCACATTTCTGCCATTGCCATATACTGAAAAGTGCATATGCCTCAGCAACCTCCCCACTTCTTAATCACCTTGTAGGTTATGAAATACCTCCATATTTTCCTAATCTTTCATGGTAGTGAAGGCCAGTGCAAGTTCATCTTCATTTAAACCGGACACACACCTCAACCTCTCCATTACTACTCCAACACTAATGATATTCGCTCTCTACGCTTGTAGGCTAGCTTGATGGTTGATGATCATTTCTTACGCAAATGTTAATGTTGTCATTTGGATCATCATTGCCTAACTCTCTTTGATACCTTTAGATTTTCGCTTCCCTTTGGATAAATCAATTAAATGTGAAAATTTGCACTTGCTTTCATAGAGGAGGGACCTTTAATCTTTTTACCCTTAATTTGAGTTGCCATGTCCAACCAATACTTAGCATCCTCAGAGTCACAGTCTATAAGTTATTGTCCACACCCACCAAGAGCAACTGGACTAGATGTTGCACCTAACAAAACTAGCCCCAAACATTGATGGGCCATTTGTCACTGCTGATCCCATAGATGTAAAAGACGAGGCACTTAAGCACATGTAGAAGGTAGTCCATCTAAATCGGTGTTGAATGGTCAACTAAAGTCCATAATGTTTTCACCCTCTAAAGTGGACATGTTTGCTTCACTTCCTAATAAAGATGCATCATTGTATGTAACATGAGCAGAAGGAATGTGAAATATAGGTAATTCAAAATTGTCATCAGCATCTTCATCATTATCATCAGCAGGAAGAGAGTTCATATTGTTAGCCCTTCTTGATGAACCTTCCGGTGCCAACTTTAAATCACTATTAGCATAACTTTGACCCCATACTTTCTCCATCTTATTAGTAGGTAAGTTGGGAAGTTTGAGTTCAAAAAATTCACCACAACGGGGTTTTCCTATTAAAATAGTTTATTATTAGGATATAACCAACATTTCTATTACTTTTTTTTGAAGAAAATATGTTCTCAATCGCATCCACTATAACCTGATTTTTTTGCTCTACCTAGTAAGATAAATCATCTACTTATTAGTGGTAGGATTTCTTCCCAACCCAGATTCATGGGTAACCTCCTCCTCAACTACCAGTTCTTCCTAAGGTTCTCGTGCTTGTTTTTGCACAACATTTTACTAATTGTGTAACACCCCCGAATAAACATCCAATAATACAAAGCCAAGCTCCTAGTCATATTACATGATAACTACACAGCGGATTCTCTATATCATCCGGGTGCTACAGATGCCAACTGTTGGGCAAAATAGTAGTTAAACTATCTTGCTAACTATGGGCAGTGAACCCAATCTTTGTAGTACAACAAGGTCGTATCCACAGAGACTTCGCAACTGTCTAATTAATTATCCAGTTAAGTAAATGTACAAAAAGATAAACAAAAGTGCATAAAATAATAAATTGGGGTTTAGCCGGAGGCAAGCTTGATTTGTAGTACAGAAATAATAAATACAGTAAATAAAGTAAAATAAGTAAATGGATGGAAAAAGGTATCCTAGGATAGCGGGGGAATTTCCTAAATTACTTAAACAAATTCGTAACCATGTCTCAAATATTTATTGTCTATTAAGTTAATAATTGTCAGTTACGAACTCCTATTAATAGCCTTAGTATTTCCTGCTCAATCTGGAGTGTAAATTCTAAGGTTAATTCCTTTGTGGTACTTAACTATCTCAAAATCATATTGATAGCTACCAAATAAATGCAGTATTTTGTCAGAATAAGCATTTAACAATATTTGCTGAAAGGAATTAAAACAAGTTTAATAAGTGAAACAGGTGATAAATATTTATTTAAGTACAGACAATAATTATAATCCTAATTTGCTCTTATTTGTCTGTTAAGAATTTATCTTGTGACCTTTCTAAATCATAGATAAGGACAACTCTTAATTAATTCATTAAACTTCTTACAATCAGAAAAGTCTAAAATCATTAATTAGCTTTATGTGAGAATTCTTTTTATAACAGCGATGGATTTTATCTGCTAATCAAGGAGTATATATCTAACGTTTATCTCTCTTTGTGGTCTATTCTCAGATTTACAAAATCATTGAAATAAGAGAAACCGTAAATGCATAAAAATGATCAGTTCTTAAACATTTAATAATTAGAGAGACAAAACAAATATTTATAAGCAAACTTGGTATTAATAGTAAGTCTGAATTATTTAGGGTCAAACCCACATCCTAGGATACGAATAAAATCACTCAGACATTAACAGTAATAAAAAGGGAACAGAAATAGCCATTAATTTGGAGACTGCCGGCGGAGACTGGACTGCGATTCGCTTCTGCTCCAGCTCCCTTTTCTTCTGTTCTTTTTTACTGCTTCTGCTTCGTGGTGAAATGTAGAATTAAACTAAAATGGAGAAGTGGAGGATACGAGGTGAATGGTGGTGGTCGTGGAAACTGAGGTCTAATAATAACAATAACACTAACGACTAACAATTTGGATTCGGAGGAAGGGAGTTGATTTTTATTTGCAAAAGAGCGTGGGTTTATATAGAGGCAGAGGAGAAGAAGCTCCGTACGATTTTGTTTAACTGTTGCTCTTTGATTGCGCAGGGGACAGAGCTCACGCGTGAGGGAAATATGGTAGGCGCCGGCGGGGTAGATAGATAAGGCGAGTTGCGCGAGTTGCAGACGAAGAAGAAGACGGGCGAAGAAGATAAGCTCGCGACTGATAATTATTGCTGTCCGTGGTACCGCCTGGTAAGTGGCGGTTCCCTCCTTGACCGCCTCCAAGACCGCTCAAAATATAGGCGGTACTCTCTGTGGTTGTCCGCCTCCTTGAGAGGCGGTTGCCTCTATCTGTTCCGCCTGTTTTATAGGCGGTAGTATATGCCTTGTCCGCCCATAATTAGGCGGTACTCCCTTGTGTCTTGACCGCCTCTATTTCGGGCGGTTGCCTCATATCTTGACCGCCTAAACTTTGGGCGGTTGCCCACAGAGAAGACCGCCTCAACTTTGGGCGGTTGCCCACAGAGAAGACCGCCTCAATTGAAGGCGGTTGCATGCATGCAGTACGTGCATGTCGCGTGCTTCTCGCTGGTTCTGTTCAAGTGGCTCTATATTCTTCGTTTGGGCTCCGTTTTCTGAGCCGTTTGCGTCTATGTGTTCGTCTCTTTATCTACTTTACTCCCAGCTTGGTTTTCCTCATGTTTGAACAATAATTTTGTGAGATAAATAATAAAACATAAACTAGAGGAAAATCAACCGAAGTGGAAGAAATGAGCAAGAAAAGTGCTAATATTAAATATGAAATACACCTATAAATCATGCTCATTTGGACACTTATCACACCCCCACACTTATCTTTTTGCTTGTCCTCAAGCAAAATCACGTTCCCAAGTAGGAAATGCTCAATACTAACAAATATTATTATGAAGGGTAGGATAAACATGATCTTTTAAACTTATTGAGGAGTATGAAAAATTAACTGCTGGTGGCATAGGTGTGCTCAGGGTGAAAATAAAATATAGAGTTTCGGGGTATGATCCAAGGTACTTCAATGTTTCTTTTTTTTTAGGTGACTCTGAGAACTTTTACCAAGGCCAACTTCTCTCAAGAACGAGCATTGAGGAGAAAACAAAAGGAAAAATAGATTCATGCATTTGTTTCACTTTTGCATAAGGGATGAGAAAATGTAGGCATTACGCCTTTGTATTTAAGAACACTCAACTCTCTTTGTTGGTTACCAATGGTGTCTCATGAGTCCCTTATTATTATTTTTCTTCTCTTTTTAACAGAGAAGTACCCCTTAGCAATCCCTAAGAGAGAAGACAGAAAGAAACCCTGAGTAATAAAATCCAACCATTTGCAGATTATTTGGTCACACCGCATATAAAATGCTCCTCAAAAGTAATCAAAATTTTAAAATTTGTACATTTATCCCACAATTCATAACAATATTTATTTTTAAAGAGAACAACCCACATATAAAGGGTCCACAAATTTTGAATTTGGACAAACGGAAAATAAGGAGAGAGATTAAACATTTAAGCACAAAATGTCACCGAAAAGGGCACACTCCCCCACACTTAAATTGAACAATGTCCTCATTGTTCACCAGAAAAACAAGGGAAGGTTCAGAAGACCTTTTCGGTTAAGTAGACGAAACAGAGATAACACAGATCACAAATAATCATTTAAGCAAATAAACGCTCCTCTGCAATTTTTATTTAAATAAAAGCAAAATTAAAGAAACTGGTACTCCCCTGATTTTATTTTTGCTTGCGTTAATCAGCGTTCCCCCACACTTGAGCTTCAGCCTCAAGTAGCGTAGCTTGGTTGCAGTGTAAAAATGAAGGTGCACCTGCATAAGACACTAGAAGCAACCATACTAAAAACGGGGTTAAAAGTTAGCAAAAATAAAATTTAAAGAGAACCTGAAAATTAAAAGAACATAAAGGCAAAATAAATAAAAGTACACCCGGGTTGCCTCCCAGGAAGCTGCCCTTCTTTAACGTCTTTGGCTAGACGCTTTGTCGTTATCCTGGATCAAAACAAAACGTTACCTCGGCATATAAAATAATAAAATTAATACTCCACAAAATCTGAAGTTTGAGGAGGTATTGCCGGGAACGTAGTTCTAACAGAAGACCCGGTGGAAATGACTTTTCTTCCTCAAATTGGAGGATGTAAAAATCCTCCTCTTGTTGTTGAGGCTTATGGTAAGAACTGAGATGGAAATCTTCAGAGGGAGGTGGCTCCTTGAAATTTACTATAGCACTCTCTTCTGATGGCTCGGAGGGAGGCGGCATCTCCTCCTTCTCAAGATTGAGGATGTATCCACCCTCATCTTCTGGGTAAAGCACGGTGAAGGAGGGGAAGTAGTAGTTGATTTCAGAGGGAGGGGACTCCATGAAGTCCAAGGAGAAACTCTCTTCTGAGGGGTTGTCTCCATAATCAAGCTGATGGTTGTTTGGTGATGGATTCTCTAATTCGAATAGGGGAGGAGGGGGAAAGTAGCTTATGTCCTCAGCAGGTTGTTCTTCCTCGTGAACCACTGCATTCAGTTGTGGAACGGGTTGTTCCATGCGTTCTACCTGATCTAGCGTTCTTTGCCGGATCATTTCAACGGTTGAGGTAAAATTTGCCATCATTTCCCGTAAAATGGCGTTGTCTCTTTCTATTGCAACCATAGGACAATAGGAACTTTCATGGTCTCCTCCACACTCTTGGCAGACACTCCATTGACTGTAGTTATCTGCGCTATAGGGGTAACCATACCAATCTTCTGCTTGATCGTAGTGATCATCCATCAGAATTAAGTACCTTTAAAAAGAAACAAAAATTTATACAAAAAAAAAGGGTAATTACAGAAATAAAAGAAAAACTAAATAGATAATAAATCAGATAGTTGGACCGAAGTCCCCGCAACGGCGCCAAAAACTTGTTGGGCAAAATAGTAGTTAAACTATCTTGCTAACTATGGGCAGTGAACCCAATCTTTGTAGTACAACAAGGTCGTATCCACAGAGATTCGCAACTGTCTAATTAATTATCCAGTTAAGTAAATGTACAAAAAGATAAACAAAAGTGCAAAATAATAAATTGGGGTTTAGCCGGAGGCAAGCTTGATTTGTAGTACAGAAATAATAAATACAGTAATAAAGTAAATAAGTAAATGGATGGAAAAGGTATCCTAGGATAGCGGGGGAATTTCCTAAATTACTTAAACAAATTCGTAACCATGTCTCAAATATTTATTGTCTATTAGAGTTAATAATTGTCAGTTACGAACTCCTATTAATAGCCTTAGTATTTTCCTGCTCAATCTGGAGTGTAAATTCTAAGGTTAATTCCTTTGTGGTACTTAACTATCTCAAAATCATATATTGATAGCTACCAAATAAATGCAGTATTTTGTCAGAATAAGCATTTAACAATATTTGCTGAAAGGAATTAAAACAAGTTTAATAAGTGAAACAGGTGATAAATATTTATTTAAGTACAGACAATAATTATAATCCTAATTTGCTCTTATTTGTCTGTTAAGAATTTATCTTGTGACCTTTCTAAATCATAGATAAGGACAACTCTTAATTAATTCATTAAACTTCTTACAATCAGAAAAAGTCTAAAATCATTAATTAGCTTTATGTGAGAATTCTTTTTATAACAGCGATGGATTTTATCTGCTAATCAAGGAGTATAATATCTAACGTTTATCTCTCTTTGTGGTCTATTCTCAGATTTACAAAATCATTGAAATAAGAGAAACCGTAAATGCATAAAAATGATCAGTTCTTAAACATTTAATAATTTAGAGAGACAAAACAAATATTTATAAGCAAACTTGGTATTAATAGTAAGTCTGAATTATTTAGGGTCAAACCCACATCCTAGGATACGAATAAAATCACTCAGACATTAACAGTAATAAAAAGGGAACAGAAATAGCCATTAATTTGGAGACTGCCGGCGGAGACTGGACTGCGATTCGCTTCTGCTCCAGCTCCCTTTTCTTCTGTTCTTTTTACTGCTTCTGCTTCGTGGTGAAATGTAGAATTAAACTAAAATGGAGAAGTGGAGGATACGAGGTGAATGGTGGTGGTCGTGGAAACTGAGGTCTAATAATAACAATAACACTAACGACTAACAATTTGGATTCGGAGGAAGGGAGTTGATTTTTATTTGCAAAAGAGCGTGGGTTTATATAGAGGCAGAGGAGAAGAAGCTCCGTACGATTTTGTTTAACTGTTGCTCTTTGATTGCGCAGGGGACAGAGCTCACGCGTGAGGGAAATATGGTAGGCGCCGGCGGGGTAGATAGATAAGGCGAGTTGCGCGAGTTGCAGACGAAGAAGAAGACGGGCGAAGAAGATAAGCTCGCGACTGATAATTATTGCTGTCCGTGGTACGCCTGGTAAGTGGCGGTTCCCTCCTTGACCGCCTCCAGACCGCTCAAAATATAGGCGGTACTCTCTGTGGTTGTCCGCCTTGAGAGGCGGTTTCCTCTATCTGTTCCGCCTGTTTTATAGGCGGTGTAGTATATGCCTTGTCCGCCCATAATTAGGCGGTACTCCCTTGTGTCTTGACCGCCTCTATTTCGGGCGGTTGCCTCATATCTTGACCGCCTAAACTTTGGGCGGTTGCCCACAGAGAAGACCGCCTCAACTTTGGGCGGTTGCCCACAGAGAAGACCGCCTCAATTGAAGGCGGTTGCATGCATGCAGTACGTGCATGTCGCGTGCTTCTCGCTGGTTCTGTTCAAGTGGCTCTATTCTTCGTTTGGGCTCCGTTTTCTGAGCCGTTTGCGTCTATGTGTTCGTCTCTTATCTACTTTACTCCCAGCTTGGTTTTCCTCATGTTTGAACAATAATTTTGTGAGATAATATAAAACATAAACTAGAGGAAATCAACCGAAGTGGAGAAATGAGCAAGAAAAGTGCTAATATTAAATTGAAATACACCTATAAATCATGCTCATTTGGACACTTATCACCAACCACCCACGTGGCTGACAGACCACATACTAATACTAAGTTACGGTCTGCATGACTGGAAACAGCCCTCAATAAAAACTCATGTACAATATAGATAAGATTCCCAAATACCGAGTGTCTACAATAAAAAATACCAAATCATAGTCTAAGAATTACATCTCGGGTTTAGTAACAACCCACACACTAAGCATACTACACATTTCAAGGATTATGCCCTGATGGACTACCCCCATGGTAGCTAACCCGCCTACGCTCCGTTATCGTCCGGCTCAATACCTGTAAAAATTGGGTTGTAAAGGACTCAGCAAACTACGCTGAGTATGAACGTGTGTGAGCCCGTATGTTACCGGGCCACACAACTACTTGTCGACTATATTGAGTCAATTTACATGCTATAATAAAGCAGTAAAACACACCACAGTGCATCATAGTATCATACACACTTAAAGGTAGTAACACATTAGCAACAACAACCAAGCACAACAAGCTGCTAGTATCACAACAGCAATCATGTACATAATAAAACATGTGCATAGGTATGTAATACCCATGATCCTCACTATGGGATCGTACGAGCGTTGTGTGTTTTCATTTCTTTTCTCTTGTTCCCTTAAAGTGTATTTTCTTTCTCTTTCCTTGCACCAGGTCTGGGGATGTAATTTAGATCCCGTGACCATCTCATGTAGGTGTTAATCTTTCCTTGTTTCTTTAAGGGTTATTTGTGAATTCTCTCATCACCACTATTTGGGGAACATCTTCTTCATAGCTAATCCTCCATTCCTGGATAGCTCTCTCTCTCTGTTGTTTTTAAATGTTACGAGCCACTGCCCCGGATACTAAGGGTCCGTCTCCCTATTCCTTTTCAATGTTACAAGCCTCTGCTCCGGATACAAAGGGTCCGTCTCCCTATGCCTTTTCAATGTTACAAGCCTCTGCTCCGGATACAAAGGGTCCGTCTCCCTATGCCTTTTCAATGTTACAAGCCTCTGCTCCGGATACAAAGGGTCCGTCTCCCTATGCCTTCCAATGTTCTGGTCTCTACCCCGGATACAAAGGGTCCGTCTCCCTATTCCTTCTCAATGTTACTAGCCTCTGCTCCGGATACAAAGGGTCCGTCTCCCTATGCCTTTTAATGTTCTGGTCTCTACCCCGGATACAAAGGGTACGTCTCCCTATTCCTTTTAATCTTATTGGTCTCTACCCCGGATACAAAGGGTCTGTCTCCCTATTCCTTTTAATCTTATTGGTCTCTACCCCGGATACAAAGGGTCCGTCTCCCTATTCCTTTTTAGATTAATGGTCTCTACCCCGGATACAAAGGGTCCGTCTCCCTACTCATTTCTAAAGGGTATTGGCTTGTCATTACCTTTGATAGTTTGACACCATAGTGGGTGTCTTTAGAGGTCCTCTATATTTAAGAGGAGTTTTCCCTTTATGTAGTTCCTTTGGTTTGTTTACGAAGTTTGTTGTGTTTCATCTCGAGGATTCGTCAACGAGAAGGGACTACACTACTGTGTGCGCGCAAGCAATATGCACAATAATAGCAAGCATGTAGCAAGGAAAATAGTCAATCCATTCACAAGCCTTACACAAGCTCACAACAGACAAATAAGCACGGTAAAACAAACATCCGTTTTCATGCATTAGTCTTGTGGTCATAAACAAACAAGGCACACAGCACACAAGCCGTGTAACACAGCAACATACGAACCACACATGTCCATACCTTATTTAGAAGCAAGTGTCGTCTCACACACGGGTTCCTGGTCGACGTTCGTTATGACCCTAATGCTTGAACTGAAGTTCAGACCAAAGTGCTGCTGTCTATGGGGGATTTCTTGTCTATTAGGAGTCCTTGGAGGGAATTTGTTTCAGAAGTTCCAGAGTTCTACCCGTAGTCAGCATGCAGAGTTCTTGCAAGGCACCTGAACTGATATTCACACCAGTGTGGTGCTGGTCTTTATCAGTTTTTCTGAAGAAGGATGCAGCAGGTTGCCAGGGAACTTTTGCTATATCTGGTTGGAAAGAGCAGTTGGGTCGCTCTGTTGCAGAACTTGCACAACTGAGATGGATTCTTGCTTTGGAACAGAGCAAACCGAGTTGATCACAGTGAGACGATGGCTCAAGAGAGAAGCTGGGTGAGTTATTAATTAAACACTGGTTGCTACTGATTCCATGGGCGCGGGAGTTGGAGGGAAAGAAAAGAAACAGCTTCTGCCATGCGTTTATCTCCTGTCAATGTGGTCTGTACGCAAGGTCTTGGAACAAGGGCTGAGTGGAGCTAAACATGCACCAGCTGGATAAGTGGCGTGAAATTTTGAAAAAGAAACCACTCTGATGCGTGGGAGTTTGGGACATGGAGGTGAGTGGATTCTCCCTGTTTCCTGTTTTGTTTGTTCGATCAATTACTGTATCGAGGAAGGAGGAGAAGAAACCGATACTACTACAGAGGCATGTTTGATTCTTCTTTTTTTTTTGTTACCTTAATAGCCGCACTACTAGTTTATATTATTTTTTGTAACGAAGTTATGCGACGTTATTGTCACTTGTTTACAACGTTACAATATCGTAACGTTACGTACGTGTATTTTCGTATTCGTACATATATATATATATATATACTAGATTTAATTGTTCGTACGCTATTTTATGTCCGGATTATAAAACGCGTTATGATTTTATGCGTTTAACATACAAAGGTATTTCAACTTACCCCCCTTAAAAGAGACTTCGTCCCGAAGTCTTACTTCCTTAACTTACATTTTCCACTCCTAGTAATCTTAGGGATCCAGTCCCGCATTCATTCACGATACCCAAAGAATTAAGTCCATAACTATAATGCTCGGTGCTCTCAAGCACCATGCCACATCAGTGGCTTCACACAAGTTCTCATAGTAGACCAAGAAGCTAGCAATGTGTATAACATGCTAAAGCGCAAGCCAAGGCACACAACATTCATTCATACAGAGCATATAACATGCTAAAGTGCAAACCATGGCACACAACATTCATTCATAGCACAAAGTACATCCAATACAGTACACACACAATTCTGCACCATTCATACACACAGACCTACCAACCAACGTGTGGTTGTAGGAATACACATAGTCAATTTCCAACCAAGGTCCACAGTTCCATTTCACCATTTGTGCTTATAAGCACCACGCCATATCTATGGCTTCACCAAGTTCTCACTAATATTTTAACGTACCAATAATTCTCATATATTGTACTCATATACAATCAAGAGGACGAGTCCTTCATTCATAACCACCATGCAATCAAAACAATCCATCAAACGAGCAATAACACGGTAAAACGCAGCCTAAAAACACAGCGCGCCTACTGCCCTTAAAAATGGATTACGCCCACGTAATCCCTATTATATCATCCTTGAACCTTGGTTTAAGATGTTTAAGTCTCATGGGGTTTTCTTATTTCTATGCAATGCAGCTCACCTTATAAGCCTATCAAAAGCCTTGACTATGTTAATGGCTCAGTTTATATCTCAAGGATTCTTATCGGTATTGGCAGATAAGTCACTTGTTATCCTCCCTGTGGGTTATGGGCCCACCACGCTTCCGCTGCGCCACTCTGATTATTTTCAGGTTTGGGTTTCCTTCACTATACTTTTCAAGGTAGTGCATGGCTTATTTGTATCTTTATCATTTAGGAGTAAAGGCCTCTTGACTGCCGTGGGGTACTTTAATTTATGCACGGTCTTATCTATTTACTCTGGAGGTCAGAAGTTCATGTTTTTTTTGTGCTCTTTTTTTTTAAGCGTCTGAATTGTTCTTTTTGGCTGACTTTTTGGCTTTAGTTCAAGTATGCTCCGTAGTAGCTATTTAGTTCTTAATATTTGATTCTCACGGACGTGTCTTTGTTACACGACTTGTTTAGTTTATCTTCCCGCTCGTAATTATGTGTAGATAGCTAGTTTGCTCTGCTAGCATTACTACCTCCTTTTTTTTCCGCTAACGTGCACAGCCAAATGAGATGTTTTTCATCTTTGAGAAGTCTTTATTTTTCAGCCCCATTTATGGCTTTGACGCTGCTGGTTGACTTTAATTAGTTCCAGTCAAAAGGTTACTGAATTATATATGTTAGAAGTCTCTATGATTGTAAACTATTTTACATAGGATGTTTAGTTTCCTTCTCATCATCATTATTGTTCTTATGTCCCGCCAGGAACTAAGGTAATTGACTACTATCGGTTACATATTGCATTTGATTGCGATTGTATATTTTCACGTGGTGACTTTTGGGTTAATAGTAACATCACACCATTTCAAATTCTCACGTATCTATATACTCATGTGTTTATCCCCGAATTTTCGAGCCATGTATCCATGTCTTTTATGTGGTTTCAACACCGCTTCCTTTGCATTTTTACATATCCAACTTATAAACTTTCACCAAATTGTAGTTTATGTGTCCACTTGTAGAGGGTTTCGAGAATCATCCAACACTGACGTGATCAGCGTCAGTGTCGGGCTACCTCTGTACCCCAATTTGTGCTCAGTGTCACTTGACCTGGCCAGGGTCAAGTTCAACTTTGCACGTCCGATTTACACGATCAGACAATTATTCACATTTGAATTCTTATCCCATTCATTTCTAGTCCTCTGGCAATCAATTCATTGACTAGTGTCACCATCTAAGCCTTTAGATTAATCGTTCGAATCCTCTAACTGTACAGATGTAACACCCCTACAACGGACTTCACAACTAATTGAAATCGCAGCGGAAATAAACAACTAAACATTAACTAAACGCTTCGGTGCTACAACGCCGTCAACCACCTACGTGGTTAACGAGGCAGAATAAATACAAGTGTACCGGTCTGATGATCAGACTCCCGAGCATAGAACTAAACCATAAATACATCATATACAATACCGAGTATTTAAATACATTCCTTCACTGTAAACTGTCAATATACCGCCATAGTAGTTTCAACGGGATCAAAATATAATGCCACGGGAGCACAGGCGCATCCCGGGCTCAACATCCAAAATAAACCAAAGTACAACTGCAGCCTAGATCCTACAGCCACTCTGCTTCCTCGATCCTCATCCTGCAGTAAAAATATGGAGCCCCCGAGGGGGTCAGCAACCCTTGGCTGGTATGGTTAACGCGCAGCCCATCGGCTACCGGAATACGCGCAACTAATTGTCATGATGACATGGCATTCATTTTAAACATAACATAACATATGACATAGCAACATTATTGCATAGCACAACATCACATACACAGTGGATACTCTTTCCACAATAACAAACCAAGAAGGTTAAACAACATAAGAAGCCTAGAGAATGGTTCACTCTCATGTTAAGCTTGTTACACACACTCATTACCGTTATGTTATTCGAACGAGTAATTTAAGTCACAGATGGTTCGGATATTGTGACCCGAACACACCACACAAACACATGTTCCCACTAAACCGATCATAAGTCAGAATAGGTAAGCTTTGGAGGAAGCTAGCGGGAGATCGAACGTCAAATGAAGGAGAACAATCTTAACAACATAAGAGTCGAATCTGATACAGATATCTACTCTTAAACTTACATGCATGACCGGACAACCGGATTCCTCACTTCCCAGTTAGCACTTGTTAGAAGTTCAACAGTGGAACTTAACAAACGATTCACAACAAGTGGTAAGTCATGTTAGACACACACAAGGGAAATGAGTCACATCATAACATCACAATAAAATGAACAACTGTAAACTCATTTCATGATTAAGTCTTATAACGTCATAAACACACAGAAAAACATACAACACATAAGCCGGTGTAAACCGGTAGGCAACAGACTGCAAGAAAACCATACCTTGGTCCTTGCCTCGATTTGTTTCCACCGTAGGCCACTCCTATACATAATTAATAACGTCGGTTAATTAATTTACTTAACTTCAAATTTACTAAGTGTTTAACATGATTATTTGACATGTTTTAAATGTCTAACTTACCCTAGGTTACCTTCATTATACCCCCTAGGGTTAACTACATAAGTCACATTCTTTCTGTTTTTTTTTTACAAGTTTTGGTCCGACCGACCTTACCGACCGAACTTACCCAAGTTCGGTCCATTCCTGAAATACCCCAAACCTTGATATGTTGTTAAACATTTAAACTATGGTATGTAAAGGCTAAAAAGTGCCTTAGAAACATCAGTGAACAATTTAAACCATAGTAAAATGCAATGAAGCACTAAGATATAGTTTGAGCAAAAACATGCTCTAAGCTTGGAGTGAACTTGGTTAGGACCCAAAGAGCCTACCAAGACTTAATAATATTCAATTATGATTAATAGGGCTAATTAAGTCCTTAGGAAACCTTGGTAGACAGTTAAACCAAATAAAACACAAGAATATACTTTAAAGTCAATATGAGCAAAAATGTGCTCTAAGCTTGGAATAAATTTGTATAAGACCTAATGGTCATACCTATACCTTATAAATATGTTAATGAACATATTAAATCAATTACCAAAGAAAACCAAGCTTGAAAACAAGTTAAAACACAAAATGTGCTTTAAGGAGTCTTAAAGCACGTTTTTGAAAAATTGTCTTGTAAATGAGTTTTGAATGGCTAGATGTCCATCATTACTCTTTAATTATCATGTGTACTATATAGTATCACATTTGGAAGTCTATATCAATGGGAAATCAAAATTTTCACTTCTATGTGCCTTGTTTTATGAATAGTAACTTTTATAAGCTAGTTTGTGACATATGTTGTTATAAGTAATTAAATTGGTCAACAAAGACTATTATACCATTCTTATTAAATGGGGGCCGGTTTTTCAAGGTGTGATTCACCAACATGTAAAAGAAATCAAATAAGGAAAGTAAAGCTTATAAAGTAAAGTACTATTTTGCTTTATACATAAATATCTTAACAAGTGAACTCTCTCTCACCTCATTCTCTTCTTTCCTTTCATTTCATTTCGGTTTCTTCATCTCCTCCCAAGCTCCATTTACGATTTGCTATGGCAACCCCTCTTCTCCATCTTCATTTCTTTGCCAAATCCAACTCCATGCTCCAAATCAAATTCTAAGACCATATTTGTCTTAGTTAGACCAAGCTCTACACTTCTATCTTTTCAAATCTTCAAGAACTCAATTTTGGTGCCATGGAGATTCACCATTGAAGGAGCTTGAGCTCACCTTTTCACTTATTATTGTTCTCCTTTGCTTCAAGGTAAGGAAACTCAAAGAAAATCCATGTTTCCTCCATTTTATATGATGTCCGAAAATTCACCTCACAATGGTGTTTTCACCTTGCTTATTTTAGCTTCATTTGAATCTTCCAAGGGCTAGGAGGAGTCCTCTCTTGATACTTATTCAAGTTCTCTTCCAATTCCAAGGTAAAACAATTACCTTAATGTGTTGAAACAATATGTGTAACTAGGGTTTACAATGAGATGAAGCATAATGCTTGAATACTCATTCTATTATTTGTACATTGTTTAGAAGTTGACAAACAACCAAACATCCTACCGGTTTTACAAGGAAACAAGAAAGAAGTGAGGAAAAAGAGGTAAACAAACTATCTCAATGTAGTTTAAATGCCCTAGGAAAATGAGCTTGATTTGCTTAATAAAATACCTAAGGAGCCAAAGGTGAATGACCTAGAGAAATGCTCTCAAGGGGTTTATTAAGGGCATATGTATTGTTGGGTGTATTTGCAGGTCAAAGGCATTACTTATGTGGGAAATTCAGTGTTTAAGGTTTATGCAATTTAAGGGCCTAAGAGCCATGTTATTTAAGGGCCTAAGTGCCAAGCAATTTAAGTTATGCACTATATTATGATGTAGTGCTAAATGTGTGAAGTTTGTGTATAAAGATGTGTTTGATGGATTTTAGGTGTTCTTGAACGAAATAAGGTAAAAACCTAAGTGTTTGGATGTGAGTATATACAAGAGAAGCTATGGCCAAATTTGGAAAATGTGTAAGAAGTTCTAAGTGTTTAAAGTAAGTTTTGGTGAACTAGGAAGTGTTAAAGGTGAACAAATGTTTTACTTGGGAAGAAAACATGTATTAAGGTGATTTAAAGTGCTACAAGGATTTAGGTATTATCTTGGAAGTTCTAGGAATTCAATGTGTGTTTTTGTGGGTGTATTAAAGTCTTGGAGAAGTTTGTTTAAGGTTTAGGTAATGTTGATATCCAAGGAATGAATGATGTTTAGGTAAAATGTGGACAAGGAGTTTTGGTAGTAAGAAAAGATGTTGAGAGATGATGCTAAGGTGTAGAGGAAACATCTTGGCATAGTGGTCATTATAGGTGAAATACCACTTAGAAAACCAAATGAAAAATGTACAAGTATTAGGAGATTTTGTAAGGAGTTTGTGGAATGATAAAGATAGTTTTGGTGGGTGATTTAAGGAATTTAGTACATGGCTAAAGATGTGTTTGAAGTGCCCAAATGAGGTTAGGACATATTAGGATATATGAGGTGAAGTTTGGAGTTAAATGGGCAATGGAAAATAAGGGTTTGGGGCAGACCGAACTTGCGACCGAACTTGCAAGTTTGGTCGAGCCCAGTTTACCCTGCGAGAATTGGCTTCTGGAATGGACCGACCTTGGGGACCGGACTTGCAAGGTCGGTCGGGCTTGTATTTGGTGTACGAATTAAGTTTCTGGAACCGACCGAACATGGGACCGGACTTGGCAAGTTCGGTCGGGGCTGAATTTTCAAAGGGAAGAAACTCTCGGGAATGGACCGAACATGCGACCGAACTTACAAGGTTGGTCGGAGTAGAAATTTTGAGGTGAAAACGGTTCTGGAATGGACCGACCTTGTGCAAGGTCGGTCGGTAAGGTCGGTCGGACCAAAAATGTTGTTTATGGTTATAAAATGATATGTAATGATGGGGATTGATTAGTAATGATGTTATAAGGTTGTTTAAGGCATGTTAGGTGAGATATAATGACAATTTAGTGGGGGAAAAGATGTATTAAAATGTAAAAGTAAAACAAGTTAAAAAGTGAAGTTATGTAACTAAGTTAACGGGGAAAAGTTATAAGCATTAGACATTAAATAATCATGCTACCCTGATGTTAATAAAAGTACATGTAATGTTATCAGTTGTTCGAGAATTGCTCGAGGAACATAAGTGGACGTGGTAAAGTGGACTCCGGTGACAGGTATGGTTTTCTTGCAACCTGTGTCCTACCGGATTACACCGGCTTGTATGCCAATGTGATTTTTTTGTGTGTTTGCCACGTTGTAAGATAAAACATGTAATGAGTTTACAGTAATTCATTTATGTGGCGTGTTCAACTCCGATACCATTTAACCTCGGCAGTGTTAACCTTAGTTAACTGAGTCTAGGATCACATGAGAGTTCGATATTCGGATTAAACGACCCGAACCATGGGGCGTTCTAACCACGGCTATGCGTGAGTTGATTATGTGATGTTGTGTATGTGAATGTAGGGATCTCCCTTGTATGTTTAACCCAGTTGTAATACTGTATGAGTGTAGATGTGATAGACTCCATAGTGGGGTTCTAACTAATATCTAAAGTAAGTATGTACTAACAGTGGTGAGGAATCGGTTTGGCCGGTCGCGCGTTGTTTGGGAGAGGGTATCCTTCTTAGCCTTACCTTCTCTTTGTTATGGTTGTTTCCCTCACGGGTTATGATCCCATTAGCTTATTCCAAAGCTTAGCTATTCTGACTTAAGATCGGTTTAGGGGGAACATGTGTTTGTGTGGTGTGTTCGGGCCTCCAAACCCGAACCATCTTAACTTAAGTTACTCGTCCGACTATTAGGACGGTAATGAGTGTGTTGTTATTGTATAACGAGCTTACCATGAGGGTGACACCATTCTCTAGGCTCACCAGTGAATTAGCTATGTTTGGGTCGATTCCAAGAGGACCGTTCCCGTTATGTTATGTGATGTTGTTGTAATGCAATTCCTATTGCGATGTTATCATGTGCACGTCGAAACGTGAGAAGTGTTGTTATGTTTTGTTATGTGAGGAATGTTATATGTCGTAAATATGGAGTGTGGATCATGGAAATGAATCCCAGTTTGTGATGAGAGGCGTTTAAGGATAACCCGACTTAAGGGTAAGTGTCGTCTATTAAGGAAGTAGCTCCATTAGAGGAGGAACACTCTAGGGATAATGAATACCATGAGTGACTTATCAGGTAAGGATATATTATCCGTTTGTTGAGCCCATTGAGGCGAAATGATTATGTGTTGTGTGTTTACAGTTGCATGCATGATTTAAATATAAACAATCGCATGCTAAGACGACAATTAGTTGTGCGTGGCCCGGTAGCATGTGGGTTGCGGGATTACCATACCAGCAAAGGTGCTGAGCCCCTTGGGCCCCCCCTTTCTCTTCTTTTCCTATTTCAGGTTCAAGGAGTTGGAAGCCGTTCGAGAGTAGGACGGGGTAGTCGTTGTACATGGGTAATCATGTAAGTTGTATATACAGTAGGTGTAGTAAGACCGAAGTTGTTATCGGCATCAGTTTGTAAATACTCGATGTTGGAAGATATGTGTATGTTTTGTTGTTAATGGAAAGGGATAATAATGTGTAGTCGCTCAGGAATCTAGTCCATCAGACCGGTACGATGTTTATGTAATAGCCTTGTTAGCCACGTGGGTGGTTAACGGCATGTAACACCAACGAGTTAAGTAATGTGAAGTAGTATATTTCCGCTGCAGAATGTTGTTATGTGTTTGTTGTTGGATGGGGTGTTACAAAAAGTGGTATCAGAGCGAAGTATCGCTCTGATGACTGAATTACCGAGCTTAGGAAGTACCGAGTTAGGATTTTAGTACTCTAGGTTAAGGGTTGAGTGATAGCGTGAGAGATACGCCAGTTAGGTATTACCTGTGTGTACTGGAAACCTACAATATCCATCCCGCCCTCCACAATCCCTGTATATAACTTGGGAAACAACACCAGAGAGATGGAAGTCCACTCTTACTCGGGAATACCCGATCTGGCTGTTATTAAATACCTCTAAAGGTACGGAGAACCTATCATACGGTAGATCCCGAAAACTGGGAATCCCGGAGACGGTTTCCATCTGAACAATGTTAACCGCATTTAATGGCGAAGAATGAAGAATCTTGTGTATAGAAGAATGGAATTTCCGGCAACCTGGGTCGACATGCCGAGCAGTCAAGAATAACCAGCTTGCAACGCACCAACCGTGCAACAGGCAAGAAGTGGATTAGTGAAACCCGAGACGAGTGTCTACGGGACCACAGTTGATAAATAATACACCAACGGTATACCAACCGACAAAGGAACTACAACGTAGTGCCCAAACAAGAGACAAGTCTCAGTAACCACGACAAATACGTGGAACGGGCTACGAAGACGAAACAATACAGAAGAAAAGGGGGTCTCCCAGAATGGGAAACACCCTAGTTGATGATTATCATATGAATGCAGTGAGAAGTTACCTAGAGGAGTTATTATCAAGACAGTAAGATCAGTGAGGGCCAACAAGGCCACTGATAATAGTGCGGGTAAGAACAATACCGCAACCGGTGTGTGTGATTAACCGATAGCCAGTTAGCATGGCGCACTTGCCATGGCAAGTGCTGCTATAACAGGGCTGTTCGGGGAAGTTTTAACAAATACAAAGTACTTAGTAAAGTACCATAAAGTTAAATGTGATCGTCATAACAGGGGAAGGGCCTGTTAGCCTAACCTCTGTAGTTGTAAGTACACCAGTCAGCAAGAAGCTAGACTTGGCTAAGGTAAGAAGATGTTGTGAAACCATGAAAAATTTTCTTTCAAACCAACGCTTCTTTCTACCTTCTTTTAAGAACCAAACCAGTAAAACCAAGGGCAATTGATAAAAGTACAACAGTGGATAAACTTTCCTTCGATTAAGTTCGGGGAGCACGGGACGCATATTGTCACGGGACAATATAAGGGAGTTGAAACAGAATACTTCACCTAGGCGTGTGACGGACACTACGAGTGTACCAACGGATGTGGGACGACCGCATCCGATAGGAGCTTGTGGGCCTGACAGACCTGCTTAGGGTTAGTTGGGTAAGTAGTAATGTATCAGTATGGTACCCCACATATGTATACGAGTAGAGTCCGAAATACGGGAAGTAGTCGACTCCGTTCTACGGTCAGCAGTATAAGTCAAACAACAGCTAAGGATTACCATGAATGGTTGAAGTAAAGGAACCCAGTTAAGTTAACGAGACTGAAGGAATTAGTGAATTCATTTCAAGGATATGTTTAAGAGTCAGGAGGTGCGAAGTGCACTAACTGTAATGTAAAGACATCATATACGTCTTAAGGATCCTCAGGGATAAACATGATAGCTGGAACGATGACCCAGCCTGTACATGGCAAGCAGATGCCTAATGTGGACACATTAATGTGCAATGAACGGGATGAAACTCCCAGAATGATTACTTACACTATTAGGAAATGTTGATAATAACCAGTTAAGATAACGTGACACCCAGGAGCGATCCTTGAAGGGTGTTTGCATCAACGATAATTGAACAAGATAAAGCGTGATAGAAACATGAGGGTTGAAACTAACACCCAGTTTAGACATAAGTAGTCAGGAGACGGACTGACAATCCTAACGGGCATCCCATGAAAGGAAACGGAATGCAACGACCTTGTCATGGAGCTCAATATGATATCCAAACCATGTAATGTTGTACAGAGAAGTACATGTGTGTGGACAGCCTACAATGAGCGCAACTCAAGGCAAATAAGGCTTATAAGCCATAGACAAGACATGTTATATAAATTAGATTGATTGCAGAACTTTATGTATACAAGTAAATAGAGTGGTAAACGAACCACTGCATTAAGAGTGGGGATACCTCTCGATACTGTGAAACCGCTGGAGCAGTAGTTATGTGAACCAAGCTCAAGAAATATGTTAAGGATGGATGCATTATTATTGAAAGAGGAGGTTAGTTTAGTAGCTGTGTGTATAAAGTGAAGCACCGAGCTGAATAATGCCGGCTTGTGACTCGAATGATCAATGCTCAAAGAGCATTCGGTAGTCATCCAAATGAAGGACGAACCATAGTGTGAATAATGTAAGTATATGTGTGGAAGTTAATGTGACAGCAAATACCATGTAAGTTAGTGTTATACAAGAAGTAAGAGCACGGTACGCGGCAAGCGACCATTGTATAAGTATTGTTAACCGATAAGTGATACCAAACAAACTAGGCAGAGATCAGAATCTCAGTGAAACACAGTGTGAATTCCGTGCGAATCACATGAGAGATTTACTGTCAAGAGTTTACGCCTCTGCACTCTGTATGACTGAGTGTTTTGGTATTGCACTTGCGCAGTGAGGATCGAGTGGGATAGCTAGGAATTGGAAACATGTTTATTGTGGAGGAATAATGTTATAATGGCCGATGCATAGGAAATGCAAGGCCACACCAATAAAAGAGTACTTGTACAAAACCAAGTGTGGAGACACGATTAACAGTAAGTGACTACAGTAGCACTAACTGACAAATATCGGTATGGAATATACCCCAAATGTTGTAAATAGCTGAGAGAGCACTACACACTAGGTAGTAGCTCAATCTCAACCGACAGTAAGTCGGAAGGGAACAAGTCAATCATTGTGAAATACGTAGCTGTATATACAGTAAATTACTATGGAAGTGGATAGAAAGTTTATAACTCACCGAATTCGCTAACGGTAAGAGATACCACGCGTCGGTTGAGAAACCATTGTTACCAAGATGAAGGTGACAATTGGGGATGTACAATACAGTAAGAATAACAAATGGGGCAATTAAGCTCTACAGTTATTAGAGTTTCGTAGCAGAAACTAGTGAGCCAGTGATTCAAGTGTAAATGTACATGGTGAGCATGAGTGAATGGCTAATTATTAACGCCTAGAAGCCTATCAGGCCAGAATCGAAACCAACTAAGAGTTTAAACAAACTCCAATGAGAATTCTTGGTTTGGGAACTAAACCGCCAATAGGGTTAAGATCCTCTAATCAGAATCCATTGTGTGATAGACCGCGTGGAAGTTAAAACACTTCACGACGGCAGAACATTTTAAGCCAATGTTTAGTGATTGATTACGTGGGCGTAATCCCTTTTAAGGGGGTAGAGCGCAAAACCACTTAGTGTGTATTACCGTACAAGTGTACGTGACTTATGTTGTGCATAGCACAAAATAAATTGTTTTGATGATTGGTGTGTGTGTCACGTAAACATACGCATTCATTCATGGTTTAATTGTGGTAATTGCACATAGAAGATGCGAATACCATTGTGATAAGTGTGTTGATTTATCAACAGTTGTGTGTGATGGTACAAGTGTGGGGAGTAGAGAAACTCCCGGGGGAACAAAAACCCCGACAGTGTATAAATGTGAAACTGTGTGTGGTATTTTGATAAAATATATGTGTATATATATTATATAGTGACTCATCAAAGGTAATGGAACCGACATAGAACCTAGTGAGAATAAGATTCCCTAGGTAACAACATTAAAGCAAATGAAAATAACTGATAGACGGAGTTCTATCCCTTGGAGATGTTATGATCATGATTAGAATGATTAAAAAGATAGAAAATTGGAAATGAGTGATTTATTTGATGCTTGAAAATGAAGTGGGAAGTGGAACTTGATTTGCATGCGATCAAGGGAAGCCGAACACAAATTGGGGTGGAAGGATAGTTCGACACTGATGCTGATCACATTAGGGTTGAATGATTCTTGAAGCTCCCCTTAAGTGGTCACAATTAACCACGCTAAGAAAAGAAGCAAAGAGCATAAGTTGGACTTGGAGTTGTGTGTGTTTTCAAAAAGGATTTTGAATTGGTATTTATAAAACGTCGATAGATACTTTACATAGTTAAAGTTCTCTTACTTAACCTCACAAGGAAATTTTAAATTTAAGTGATTGTTTTGATCTCCCAAAGGCACGGGGACGGAAGGTGTCCATCGCGACCGGGTTCTGCGGGATCACAGTGTATATCAAAGATATTTTTGATTGCTATACATGCTATGACATGTTGTGTGGTATGTGTAATAAATGTTATTTTGACTTTGATTTCCTAAAGTGTATGCTATCAAGACCTATGAGTCTAAATTGTTGTGTTACATAGACCTATGTGTCTAAAGGCTGTTATGTTATCGAGACCTATGTGTCTAAATGTTGTTATGTTACCCAAGACCAGAGAGTCTAAGGGTTGTTATGTATGTGTAAATGTTGTTAAGATACTCGGACCATTGAGTCCGAGGTTATCTTATGAGTATGTTATGTTATGTATGGATGTAAATATGTTACCCGGAACATTAAGTCCGAGGTTGTGATGTAAAATATGTTGGGTTATGGAAGTTTATTTCCAAGTGATTCCTGTGTTCAAATCTAATGATGTGTGGGAAGTGTGAACTTCGAGGACGAAGTTCTTTTAAGGGGGGTAGATTGAAATACCCCAAACCTTGATATGTTGTTAAACATTTAAACTATGGTATGTAAAGGCTAAAAAGTACCTTAGAAACATCAGTGAACAATTTAAACCATAGTAAAATGCAATGAAGCACTAAGATATAGTTTGAGCAAAAACATGCTCTAAGCTTGGAGTGAACTTGGTTAGGACCCAAAGAGCCTACCAAGACTTAATAATATTCAATTATGATTTAATAGGGCTAATTAAGTCCTTAGGAAACCTTGGTAGACAGTTAAACCAAATAAAACACAAGAATATTTAAAGTCAATATGAGCAAAAATGTGCTCTAAGCTTGGAATAAATTTGTATAAGACCTAATGGTCATACCTATACCTTATAAATATGTTAATGAACATATTAAATCAATTACCAAAGAAAACCAAGCTTGAAAACAAGTTAAAACACAAAATGTGCTTTAAGGAGTCTTAAAGCACGTTTTTGAAAATTGTCTTGTAAATGAGTTTTGAATGGCTAGATGTCCATCATTACTCTTTAATTAACATGTGTACTATATAGTATCACATTTGGAAGTCTATATCAATGGGAAATCAAAAATTTCACTTCTATGCCTTGTTTTATGAATAGTAACTTTTATAAGCTAGTTTGTGACATATGTTGTTATAAGTAATTAAATTGGTCAACAAATACTATTATACCCTTCTTATTAAATGGGGGCCGGTTTTTCAAGGTGTGAGTCACCAACATGTAAAAGAAATCAATAAGGAAAGTAAAGCTTATAAAGTAAAGTACTACTATTTTGCTTTATACATAAATATCTTAACAAGTGAACTCTCTCTCACCTCATTCTCTTCTTTCCTTTCATTTCACACGGTTTCTTCATCTCCTCCCAAGCTCCATTTACGATTTGCTATGGCAACCCCTCTTCTCCATCTTCATTTCTTTGCCAAATCCAACTCCATGCTCCAAATCAAATTCTAAGACCATATTTGTCTTAGTTAGACCAAGCTCTACACTTCTATCTTTTCAAATCTTCAAGAACTCAATTTTGGTGGCCATGGAGATTCACCATTGAAGGAGCTTGAGCTCACCTTTTCACATATTATTGTTCTCCTTTGCTTCAGGTAAGGAAACTCAAAGAAATCCATGTTTCCTCCATGTTTTATGATGTCCGAAAATTCACCTCACAATGGTGTTTTCACCTTGCTTATTTTAGCTTCATTTGAATCTTCCAAGGGCTAGGAGGAGTCCTCTCTTGATACTTATTCAAGTTCTCTTCCAATTCCAAGGTAAAACAATTACCTTAATGTGTTAAAACAATATGTGTAACTAGGGTTTCAATGAGATGAAGCATAATGCTTGAATACTCATTCTATTATTTGTACATTGTTTAGAAGTGACAAACAACCAAACATCTACCGGTTTTACAAGGAAACAAGAAAGAAGTGAGGAAAAGAGGTAAACAAACTATCTCAATGTTGTTTAAATGCCCTAGGAAATGAGCTTGATTTGCTTAATAAAATACCTAAGGAGCCAAAGGTGAATGACCTAGAGAAATGCTCTCAAGGGGTTTATTAAGGGCATATGTATTGTTGGGTGTATTTGCAGGTCAAAGGCATTACTTATGTGGGAATTCAGTGTTTAAGGTTTATGCAATTTAAGGGCCTAAGAGCCATGTTATTTAAGGGCCTAAGTGCCAAGCAATTTAAGTTATGCACTATATTGTGATGTAGTGCTAAATGTGTGAAGTATGTGTATAAGATGTGTTTGATGGATTTTAGGTGTTCTTGAACGAAATAAGGTAAAACCTAAGTGTTTGGATGTGAGTATATCAAGAGAAGCTATGGCTAAATTTGGAAAATGTGTAAGAAGTTCTAAGTGTTTAAAGTAAGTTTTGGTGAACTAGGAAGTGTTAAGGTGAACAAATGTTGTACTTGGGAAGAAAACATGCATTAAGGTGATTTAAAGTGCTACAAGGATTTAGGTATTATCTTGGAAGTTCTAGGAATTCAATGTGTGTTTTTGTGGGTGTATTAAAGTCTTGGAGAAGTTTGTTTAAGGTTTAGGTAATGTTGATATCCAAGGAATGAATGATGTTTAGGTAAAATGTGGACAAGGAGTTTTGGTAGTAAGAAAAGATGTTGAGAGATGATGCTAAGGTGTAGAGGAAACATCTTGGCATAGTGGTCATTATAGGTGAAATACCACTTAGAAAACCAAATGAAAAATGTACAAGTGTTAAGAGATTTTGTAAGGAGTTTGTTGAATGATAAAAATAGTTTTGGTGGGTGATTTAAGGAATTTAGTACATGGCTAAAGATGTGTTTGAAGTGCCCAAATGAGGTTAGGACATATTAGGATATATGAGGTGAAGTTTGGAGTTAAATGGGCAATGGAAAATAAGGGTTTGGGGCAGACCGAACTTGCGACCGAACTTGCAAGTTCGGTCGAGCCCAGTTTACCCTGCGAGAATTGGCTTCTGGAATGGACCGACCTTGGGGACCGGACTTGCAAGGTCGGTCGGGCTTGTATTTGGTGTACGAATTAAGTTTCTGGAACCGACCGAACATGGGACCAGACTTGGCAAGTTCGGTCGGGGCTGAATTTTCAAAGGGAAGAAACTCTCGGGAATGGACCGAACATGACCGAACTTACAAGGTCGGTCGGAGTAGAAATTTTGACGGTAAAGTGTTCTGGAATGGACCGACCTTGTGCAAGGTCGGTCGGTAAGGTCGGTCGGACCAAAAATGTTGTTTATGGTTATAAAATGATATGTAATGATGGGGATTGATTAGTAATGATGTTATAAGGTTGTTGAAGGCATGTTAGGTGAGTTATAATGACAATTTAGTGGGGAAAAAGATGTATTAAAATGTAAAAGTAAAACAAGTTAAAAAGTGAAGTTATGTAACTAAGTTAACGGGGAAAGTTTAAGCATTACATTAAATAATCATGCTACCCGATGTTAATAAAAGTACATATAATGTTATCAGTTGTTCGAGAATTGCTCGAGGAACATAAGTGGACGTGGTAAAGTGGACTCCGGTGACAGGTATGGTTTTCTTGCAACCTGTGTCTTACCGGATTACACCGGCTTGTATGCCAATGTGATTTTTTGTGTGTTTGCCACGTTGTAAGATAAAACATGTAATGAGTTTACAGTAATTCATTTATGTGGTGTTCAACTCCGATACCATTTAACCTCGGCATGTTAACCTTAGTTAACTGAGTCTAGGATCACATGAGAGTTTGGTATTCGGATTAAACGACCCGAACCATGGGGCGTTCTAACCACGGCTATGCGTGAGTTGATTATGTGATGTTGTGTATGTGAATGTAGGGATCTCCCTTGTATGTTTAACCCAGTTGTAATACTGTATGAGTGTAGATGTGATAGACTCCATAGTGGAGTTCTAACTAATATCTAAAGTAAGTATGTACTAACAGTGGTGAGGAATCCGGTTTGGCCGGTCGCGCGTTGTTTGGGAGAGGGTATCCTTCTTAGCCTTACCCTTCTCTTTGTTATGGTTGTTTCCCTCACGGGTTATTCTCCCATTAGCTTATTCCAAAGCTTAGCTATTCTGACTTAAGATCGGTTTAGGGGGAACATGTTTTGTGTGGTGTGTTCGGGCCTCCAAACCCGAACCATCTTAACTTAAGTTACTCGTCCGACTATTAGGACGGTAATGAGTGTTTTGTTATTGTATAACGAGCTTACCATGAGGGTGACACCATTCTCTAGGCTCACCAGTGAATTAGCTATGTTTGGGTCGATTCCAAGAGGATTGTTCCCGTTATGTTATGTGATGTTGTTGTAATGCAATTCCTATTGCGATGTTATCATGTGCACGTCGAAACGTGAGAAGTGTTGTTATGTTTTGTTATGTGAGGAATGTTATATGTCGTAAAATATGGAGTGTGTGGATCATGGAAATGAATCCCAGTTTGTGATGAGAGGCGTTTAAGGATAACCCGACTTAAGGGTAAGTGTCGTCTATTAAGGAAGTAGCTCCATTAGAGGAGGAACACTCTAGGGATAATGAATACCATGAGTGACTTATCAGGTAAGGATATATTATCTTTTTGTTGAGCCCATTGAGGCGAAATGATTATGTGTTGTGTGTTTACAGTTGCATGCATGATTTAAATATAAACAATCGCATGCTAAACGACAATTAGTTGTGCGTGGCCCGGTAGCATGTGGCTGCGGGATTACCATACCAGCAAAGGTGCTGAGCCCCTTGGGGGCCCCCTTTCTCTTCTTTTCCTATTTCAGGTTCAAGGAGCTGGAAGCCGTTCGAGAGTAGGACGGGGTAGTCGTTGTACATGGGTAATCATGTAAGTTGTATATATACAGTAGGTGTAGTAAGACCGAAGTTGTTATCGGCATCAGTTTGTAAATACTCGGTACAGTTGGAAGATATGTGTATGTTTTTTTGTTAATGAAAGGGATAATAATGTGTAGTCGCTCGGGAACTAGTCCATCAGACCGGTTAATGATGTTTATGTAATAGCCTTGTTAGCCACGTGGGTGGTTAACGGCATGTAACACCAACGAGTTAAGTAATGTGAAGTAGTATATTTCCGCTGCAGAATGTTGTTATGTGTTTGTTGTTGGATGGGGTGTTACAATTCCAGACACATTACCGTTTGAAAATTCTACCCGACCGACCTTGAAGTTCGGTCGCATGTTCGGTCCCATTCCCGAGAGTTTCTTCCCTTTGAAGATTTAGGCCCGACCGAACTTGCCAAGTCCGTTCCCATGTTCGGTCGATTCCAGAAACTTAATTCGTACACAAAATACAAGCCCGACCGACCTTGTAAGTCCGGTCCCCAAGTTCGGTCGGTTCCAGAAACCAATTTTCGCCGGGTAAACTGGGCTCGACCGACCTTGGCAAGTTCGGTCGCAAGGTCGGTCTGCTCCAGACCCTTATTTTCCATTGCCATTTAACTCCAACTTCTCCTAAGGCCTCCTAATGTTTTCTAACTCATTTGGTCCTTATACCTCATACGACATCCATGAAACTCCTTAATTCACCCACTAAAATCCTCCTCAAGCATTTACACAAATTCTTATAAAAAGGTTTACACTTATAATGTTTTTCACTAAGTTTCTAAGTGGTGTCTCATACCTATACTCCCACTATTCCCAAATGTTTTCTCACCACTACAACATCATCTCCCAAGCATCTTTTATTCCTAAACAATTTCTTAAACATCTTTACAAGTTTATAGCTTCTCATATAACAATCCACCTCATCCCTTTTTCACCAACAATACACAAGTCCTAAATACAACCTCATCAAGAATCAAGAAATGTCCAAAGCATTCTTTTGCATTATAAATCCTCTAGAACATTACCTAAGCCCTTTTTACATCATTAAACACCTTAATGCATGTTTCTTTCACAAGGAAAGCACTTAACCATTCTAAACATTTCTTAACTTATCAAACTCATTTTAAACCCTTAGAACTCCTTGTTTGTTACCTAAATTTTGACATAGGTTCTCCTAGAACATTACTAAACCAAAACACATGTTTTCACCATTACACAACCAAGAACACTAAAAATCCATCAAACACTTTCTTATACACAAACTTCACACATATAGCACTACATCACAATATAGTGCATAATTTAAATTGCATGGCACTTAGGCCCTTAAATAACATGGCTCTTAGGCCCTTAAGATGCATAAATCATAAACACTGAATTTCCACAATATATTTGCCTTTGACCTGCAAATACACTCAACAACACATATGCCTTTTACTAAGCCCTTAAGATCATTCTTCTAAGTCACTTCCCATTGGCTCCTTAGATCATTTTCATAAGCAATACAAGCTCATTTCTCCTAAGACTTTAAACCACATTAGGTTAGCACATTTACCTCTTTTCCTCACAAACTTCTTTCTTGTTTCCTTGTTTAAAATCGGCAAGGCTTTAGATTGTTTGTCAACTTCTAAACATTATACAAACAACATAATGAGTATACAAGCTTTAAGCTTCATCTCATTGTAAACCCTAGATTGTACATTGTTTTAAAAGTATTAAGATAATTGTTTTACCTTAGAACTTGAAGAAAGTTTGAATATATACCAAGAGAGGACTCCACCTAGTCCTTGAAAGGTTGGAATGAAGCTAGAACAAAGCAATATAATGAAAACCATTAATGGCGATTCTCGGTCAAGATAAAAACATGGAGGAAACATCATTTTTCTTTGAGATTCCTTACCTAGAAGCAAAGAGATCAATAATATGTAGAAATATAAGCTCAAGCTCCTTCAATGGTGGAACTCCATGGCACCGAAATGGTGGTCTTGAAGTTTTGATAGGATAGAAATGAAGAGCTTGGTGAGACTAAGAGAATGGTGGTATTTGTTTTTGATTTGGTTAAGTGAGCTAGAAATAACAAGAGGTCAAAGATGGAGTTTTGATGGTGGTGGTGTATTACCGTGAGAGAGAGAGCAAAAATGGAGAAGGTGAAGTGTTGGAGACGGTGGGAAATGAAGGAAGGAAAGAGAGAATGAGGTAAGTCTTGCTTTTAGAAGATATTTGTACTTAATAAAGTAAATAGTAACTAAGTAGTCATCTTTTATTTACTTAACATGTTAACAAGGGTGGTGAGTCACCACACCTTAAAAACCGGCCCCCAATAGTACTTAGGGGTATTATAGTCTTCATTTGTCAATTTAATTACTTATAATGACATATGTTACAACTAGCTTATAAAAGTCACTATTCATAAAAACAAGGCACATAGAAGTGAAATTTTTGATTTCCCATTGATATAGACTTCCAAATGTGATACTATATAGTACACATATTAATTAAAGAGTAATGATGGACATTTAGCCATTCAAAACTCATTTACAAGACAATTTTTTCAAAAATGTGCTTTAAGACTCCTTAAAGCACATTTTGTGTTTTAACTTGTTTTCAAGCTTGGTTTTCTTTGGTAATTGGTTTAATATGTTCATTAGTATATAAACCAGGTCTTGGTAAGTTCATTAGGTCTTGACCAAGCTTATCCCAAGCTTAGAGCACATTTTGGCCTTTATTGACCTTAAAGCACATTTTGTGTTTTCTATTGTTTATATTGTTTACTAATGTTTCTAAGACTCTTTTTAGTCTTAATATACCACATTTAGGTGTTTAAACAACATATTAAGGTTTGGGGTATTTCAACAGACCTCCAGATGTGTACATATGTATATTTATTCATCCATGTATATATATATATACCCAATTGTTATAGTTCTCCTGATTTATATTTATCCACACATTATTGTTCCCATAGGTTTATGATACCCTGTTACATATATTTATATCCTCCTGATCTTCCAAGTTCTTCGTATAAACTGTATATATGAAATTCTCGTACCATAAGTACATACACATGTTCCTTCACGTACGCTTGTAGTCTCATAAATTTTTTGTGTTCGAATTGCAACCTTTATCTCAATCCCATCCTTAGCTTAATTATTCGCGTTTTTTTTAGCTTTATTTATTTCATAAATTTTAGGGTATTTCGGTCCTCTTTGCTTGTGAGGTAGGGTCCTATCGACTGCAAAGCATGTCGACCCAAGTTGCCGTTAAAATTGGTCCCTCTACGCGTATTATTCATTTGGCAACATCTTTTGTATAGTATAGTCTTTTCTTCACGGGTTGATTTTATGACATTAAGTAGATGCCAGATCGGGTTTTCCCGAGTTAGAGGAGGCCTTTTTCCTCTCTGGCGTTCTTTTTCTGGGTTTAAAGAAGATTAGGGGTGTGGAGGTTGGGCGTAAGTGTCTGTTAGGTATTCAGTAGTTATTAAGGAAGAACCCTAACTAACGCGCCTCACATACTAACCCTTAATCCTGTTTCCCCGAATTCAGGTTTCCTATACTCGGTACTTCTCTGTTCCAGTCATCAGAGCGTAACTACGCTCTGATACCACTTTCTGTAACACCCCCGAATAAACATCCAATAATACAAAGCCAAGCTCCTAGTCATATTACATGATAACTACGCAGCGGATTCTCTATATCATCCGGGTGCTACAGATGCCAACCACCCACGTGGCTGACAGACCACATCACTAATACTAAGTTACGGTCTGCATGACTGGAAACAGTCCTCATAAAAACTCATGTACAATATAGATAAGATTCCCAATACCGAGTGTCTACAATAAAAAATACCAAATCATAGTCTGAGAATTACATCTCGGGTTTAGTAACAACCCACACACTAAGCATACTACACATTTCAAGGATTATGCCCTGATGGACTACCCCATGGTAGCCAACCCGCCTACGCTCCGTTATCGTCCGGCTCAATACCTGTAAAAATTGGGTTGTAAAGGACTCAGCAAATACGCTGAGTATGAACGTGTGTAGCCCGTATGTTACGGGCCACACGACTACTTGGTCGAATATATTAAGTCAATTTACATGCTATAATAAGTAGTAAAACACACCACAGTGCATCATAGTATCATACACACTTAAAGGTAGTAACACATTAGCAACAACAACCATGCACAACCAAGCTGCTAGTATCACAACAGCAATCATGTACATAATAAAACGTGTGCATAGGTATGTAATACCCTGATCCTCGCTATGGGATCGTACGAGCGTTGTGTGTTTTCATTTCTTTTCTCTTGTTCCCTTAAAGTGTATTTTCTTTCTCTTTCCTGTTGCACCAGGTTGGGGATGTAATTTGGATCCCGTGACCATCTCATGTAGGTGTTAATCTTTCCTTGTTTCTTTAAGGGTTATTTGTGAATTCTCTCATCACCACCATTTGGGGAACGTCTTCTTCATAGCTAATCCTCCATGGATAGCTCTCTATCTGTTTTTTTAAATGTTACGAGCCACTGCCCCGGATACTAAGGTCTGTCTCCCTATTCCTTTTCAATGTTACAAGCCTATGCTCCGGATACAAAGGGTCCGTCTCCTATGCCTTTTCAATGTTAAAGCCTCTGCTCCGGATACAAAGGGTCCGTCTCCCTATGCCTTTCAATGTTACAAGCCTCTGCTCCGGATACAAGGGTCGTCTCCTATGCCTTCCAATGTTCTGGTCTCTACCCCGGATACAAAGGGTCCGTCTCCCTATTCCTTCTCAATGTTACTAGCCTCTGCTCGGATACAAAGGGTCGTCTCCCTATGCCTTTTAATGTTCTGGTCTCTACCCCAGATATAAAAGGGTACGTCTCCCTATTCCTTTTAATCTTATTGGACTCTACCCGGATACAAAGGGTCGTCTCCTATTCCTTTTAATCTTATTGGTCTCTACCCCGGATACAAAGGGTCCGTCTCCCTATTCCTTTTTAGATAATGGTCTCTACCCCGGATAAAAGGGTCCGTCTCCCTACTCATTTTAAAGGGTATTGGCTTGTCATTACCTTTGATAGTTCGACACCATAGTGGGTGCTTTAGAGGTCCTCTATATTTAAGAGGAGTTTTCCCTTATGTAGTTCCTTTGGTTTGTTTACGAAGTTCGTTGTGTTTCATCTCGAGGATTCGTCAACGAGAAGGGACTACACTACTGTGTGCGCGCAAGCAATATGCACAATAATAGCAAGCAGGTAGCAAGGAAAATAGTCAATCCATTCACAAGCCTTACACAAGCTCACAACAGACAAATAAGCACGGTAAAACAAACATCCGTTTTCATGCATTAGTCTTGTGGTCATAAACAAACAAGGCACACAGCACACAAGCCGTGTAACACGGCAACATACGAACCACACATGTCCATACCTTATTTAGAAGCAAGTGTCGTCGCACACACGGGTTCCTGGTCGACGTTCGTTACGACCCTAATGCTTGAACTGAAGTTCAGACCAAAGTGCTGCTGTCTATGGGGGATTTCTTGTCTATTAGGAGTCCTTGGAGGGAATTTGTTTCAGAAGTTCCAGAGTTCTACCCGTAGTCAGCATGCAGAGTTCTTGCAAGGCAGCTGGACTGATATTCACACCAGTGTGGTGCTGGTCTTTATCAGTTTTTTTTTTGAAGAAGGATGCAGCAGGTTGCCAGGGAACTTTTGCTATATCTGGTTGGAAAGAGCAGTTGGGTCGCTCTGTTGCAGAACTTGCACAACTGAGATGGATTCTTGCTTTAGAACAGAGCAAACCGAGTTGATCACAGTGAGACGATGGCTCAAGAGAGAAGCTGGGTGAGTTATTAATTAAACACTGGTTGCTACTGATTCCATGGGCGCGGGAGTTAGAGGGAAAGAAAAGAAACAGCTTCTGCCATGCGTTTATCTCCTGTCAATGTGGTTTGTACGCAAGGTCTTGGAACAAGGGCTGAGTGGAGCTAAACATGCACCAGCTGGATAAGTGGCGTGAAATTTTGAAAAAGAAACCACTCTGATGTGTGGGAGTTTGGGACATGGAGGTGAGTGGATTCTCCATGTTTCCTGTTTTGTTTGTTCGATCAATTACTGTATCGAGGAAGGAGGAGAAGAAACCGATACTACTACAGAGGCATGTTTGATTCTTCTTTTTTTTTGTTACCTTAATAGCCGCACTACTAGTTTGGATTCGTTGGTATTTGTTATTGAAATTGAGCACAGCTCATCCGGTTAAGCATTTGGGGAAGGTACAGGAGGTCTTGGGTTCGAACCTCAGCGGGAGCGTCTTTGCTCCCCCCTTTTTTAAAAAAAAAATCAATACACAAGTCTATTTTTTTATACATGTGACTATATATTATATCGTGTTATTATTATTATTATTATTATATTATTGTCACTCATTTACAACGTTACGATATATGTACGACTATTATATCGTGTTATTATATTATTTTTTTGTAACGAAGTTATGCGACGTTATTGTCACTTGTTTACAACGTTACAATATCGTAACGTTACGTACGTGTATTTTCGTATTCGTACATATATATATATATATACTAGATTTAATTGTTCGTACGCTATTTTATGTCCGGATTATAAAACGTTATGATTTTATGCGTTTAACGTACAGGGTATTTCAAATTGGTACATCTTCAATTCTACTAGTATTTATCTTCTCATCAGCACGGGGTCGATCTTTTGTGTGTCCATCCAAATTGCCTTTTTTATTAAACCTCATGAACCACTATTTCAATTAGCATTTCAACCTTAGATTGCAGCCATCTATTAACTGTTTTCTTTCCTTTATCTTCCCCCTTTGTGTTATGCTTTCATTTGTCCAATTTTCCCCATTGACACAAGTAAGTACATTTAATAATAACTAGTTGTTGACACTTTTTGATATAAAGAACCAATGCAAACCTAACGTAAGAACATAAAACCAATAGATTCCTACTCTAACCTTCATATCAAGACTTTTGTAAGATGTTCATAGAGAAAAAACACTCACATACAACCATAAGCACCAGAAATTAATACAAAAAATCAGACAAGAACAAAAAAGTTTATTGTTGAAGAGATTCAAACAAAAGAGTACCAATTTATCAGGGTTTATGGATTTACCTTGATCGATTTTTCTTCAAGTCAGGAAATTTTTTACTCTTGCTTCCTTAAGAATTCAACACAAGACACTAAAGATTGTAATAATCAACTGAAAGGAAAAAGAAGAAGAGGAATGTAGCAAAAAAGAAAAGAGTAGCAGGGAGAAAATGGAAGAAACCTGCCACTCGTGTCAATGAATGAAACCTGCTGTTCGTGACTGCAAAAGTCTCATGCTGCTCGCGTCAATGAAGGTTTTGGAGGGATACCATAGTAATTGGGTTGGTGGAAGGTAGAGGAAAAAATAGGAATGTTGGTCTAAGTAGCATCTGAAATACCCCTAACATTTAAATAATTAAATAATGTAAATAAATATTATTTAGGGGATTATTAAACCCTAATAAAAGTATATAAACACTTGGGCGTTAAAACGCACCTAAACTCCTTAAGGTCAAAAACGTGTTAAAGCCCGACCTTGAGTAAACAAGTTATATAAGCTGTAAACTTCACATGAAGATAATCAAGGGTCATTATATGACCCTTAGAACACAGGACCTCATCTAAAAATTGAATAAAAATACAAATGGCTCGGGAGTTCCCTTAAAAGGCCCTTAAGGCCCGAAAGTCCCGGAAATACCTTATTAAATAAAGTAAAGCATTACACCTCATTCTAAATGCATAATATTACCTTAATGAACATTTAAGATGAAGTTCTCAAGATAATTTCTCAGTTAAAGACAAAATACACGGGAGAATTTCTTAACGCTCCTTTTTGCCCGGTTAGCCCGGGAATTGTGTTTTGAGTTGATATAACCCCATATAACTCAATGTAACACCTTAACATATTATTATTGACTATAAACAATGTCAATAAACACTTGGAACACATAGCGACTACTTATTTTCCAGGAAATCCTTAAAGCACAAAAACGCACCTTCGGGTGTCACAAAAGTGTTTTACGCAATTACCTTGAAGCTTTTGAGGAGCCAAGAGTTGATAATATTAAAAGGGGATAAATTGACCATCTAAATCAATTGATGTCAGTACTAAATTCATAGTACAAGTGGGGGCGATTTTAGGATCAAAAAGGTACCTAAAATCAGCATTTTTACCTTAAAACTTTCACCTTTTACCATAATAAAAATGTACCAATTAAATGCTGGAACCTATTACACATATTAGTATGATCTTAGTACAATATAGTGTAACAAAAATCAAGTTAAAAATCAGATCCATTCACCCCCTATTGTATGCGCCATTTAAGGTGGTTAATGACTAGGATTTTTGCAAAATTGTATCTTATGGTAAGATGACCCATCCTAGCAAGTATTATTTGTTAATATGACAACATTTCAGTCAATTGGAGCCCCCACCCATCGTATTACCTGCAAGAGAACAACAAGAAAACAATAAGGATTAGTTTAAATAAGGACAAGGAAATTAAATGCTAATCTAGTCACACTCTTGACTAGGTAATTAAACAAGTAAAACAAGTTGATCAAAGGGCATGTGATTGTCGATAATGGACAAGGCATTAGGAGGTGAGTGCTGCATAATTATCCTAGTGAGACATAGACCTAACTTACATGATCATTATGTTTGCAATAAACAAAACCTAAGCTAGTCTCCTAAGACTTCCATTACCGTAAATTTACAAGGCTTGGAGCTGCCTACTTTAACCATGGCCGAACACCTTGATGAACAAACAAGATTAGTGCTGATAATAAACTTAGTAAATTCAAAAAGGAAGATAGCCACTCACATTGCCTTGTCATCTTCCCATAAACAATCAACAAAGGCTTCAATCATGCTTGCTAATCAACCGTAAGAGTAGTCAAGTAAAGAGACCAATGTGGTCAATTTAGAAATCAAAATAATCTAAAAAAATGTCATAAAATAATGACATGTGACCAACCAATAATTTCCATTTTGGATTCAGCCTTGCTTTCCTTAAGACCTCACGTAGCCACATTCATTTCCTTGCCCTCATCACCGAATTGGTAAGTCCCTTGCTAAGCTCTCTTTCTTCCTCCTTTGTTATGATAACTCCTTAGAGCTTTAAAGCTCCATTAATGGTGTTCTAAGTTCTAACACCGTTTTAATGTAATTTCTTAGTTAAATCTTTCAAGTCTTGAAGCAAGAAGTCATCCTAGCAACCTTGCAAAAATCATCAAGCTTAGGTGTTCCAAGGAGGTTCCTAAACTCAACAACAACACAAGGAACAACAAGATCAAGTTAAGGTATATTTTTACGTTGAAAATCTTAAGAAAATTCCTTAGGCAATTTTCAAAAATTAAGAACTTCTAAACCCATATTCTCTTCATTATTTCATGAAGGAAACTTGGATCTACAATCATCCCAAGGTGTATCAAAAATACCTTGTTAAATTCCTAAGGTAAACTCTTGTAAAATTACTTCAAATATTATCTATAAATCCTTGTTAGGAGTCTAACAAATAGATCTCCTAAATATATATAAGGTGGCCGAATTCTCTACATCAATATAGCATTTGAGGAGCTTGGAATTCAAGAAGAAATCAAGAACAAGAGTTGTCTTGATTTAAAGGGTAAGTTATATAATTAAGGTTTATTAAGTTTTAGCTTAATTTAAGCTTCAAACTTTGGTATAAAAATCATGTTTAGGCCATGTTAATATAGAGGCCAAAAATATTTAGTTAAAGTATCAAGAAAAATAATTCATAACATACCTTATATTACCTTAAGGTATAAAATTGTGTTACAAAAATTAAATGGGATATACATAATGTTAAACCGAAATATCTAAGGATAAAAGGTTCTATTTTGAGTTTATAATCATTCTAAGACATTAGGATAATTTTTAGAAGTGTTATATGACTTATATACATTTATATGTATTTATTATAAAGTTTAAATCAAGTTTTAAAACCATATGGTAAAACAAAATTGAAGCCGAGAGCAATATGTGAAATTTGATGAATTTTGAAATATATATAAGTGTATTAACTTATATTATAAATTTTGGGAATATTAAAAATAGCTACAAGTATTTAAATGGCTAGTTTAATAAGTTATGTGGCTAAAATATAAATTTTGAAAAGTTTGTGGTGATAATTAGGATTGCCGAGAACATAAGGGTTCATTTGGTATAATTATGGTATAATATAAGGTAGGAATTAATATTATGAATTTTGGTAAATTTAAATAAGTGTTTAAGTGTTTAAATGACATTTTATAAAGTGTTGGGGCTATTTTGTGATTATTGAGAAATTTGGGGTATAACCGAGATATACATGATGTTATGGGTATATTAAAGTATTAAGTATGAAATTAAGTCTTGGTCAAAGTGTTGACCAAAAACTTTGGGTTAAATGATTTATGACATAAAATATTAAGTTTATAAAAGTTTTGGGATGAATATGTAATTTATGAAAGTATATAGGTAAAAACTGAATTGAAAGTGGGGCGGAAATGTAAATTATAAAAATATAAGTGTTCGTTTCAGTAAATAAGGATTAAATATTAAAACTATAGTTTATGAATTAATATGTAACTTATATACAGTTTTGGGGATAAATTGTAAATAAAGGAAACTTACTTATTAAAACGAACTATAAGTGGCTATATAATGATTTGCAAAAATTAGGGGGGCACAAATTGTAATTTTCGAAAGTTGTTATGGTTAATTAGTAAATTATAGAAGTTAAGTGGTTATTTGATAACTTATAAAAGTTGTTGGGTACAAGATGTAAATACCGAATTATTATAGTTGGTTTTGTAATTTAATGAAGAAAGGAATTAAGATTTAAGTAATATAAAGTATTATGGTATAATATGGGATATAATATAAGTTTATAAAATAAAGGTGGTTATAATATAAATAACCAAATAATATGATATAAGGAACAAGTGGAAATAATTATGAGTATATAAGTGATGATATAAGGATATACCGTATAATGGAAATTCATTATCACATGTGAACTCCACATAAAATAATGAACTGTTAGGTTATCTAGAACCACTGATAATTAACCGGGGGAAATAAAGTACATACGGAGTTGGTATACTACGAATATAAACTCTACGATGACTGTACTGTAATGTTTAGTGGATAGTCATATTAATAATACACGTTATTGCATGTATAAACAACAGTACGGGAAAGAATATACTAGAGCAAGAATTGTCAAGCTAGCTGTTATCCCGGTGAACGATATGTTAATGTGTGGTCTGAATGTCCTAAGGATCATCCTAAGGCCCAAACATTAGTGTTTAAATGTTTAAGAACGATATCTGTGATTTTATGTGTATGATACTGTATACTGTATTGCCCGAACTGTTGCGTTGTATTTTATACGCGAACGTCTTATGACTAAAAGTTTATACATCTAAACTGAAGCAAGACTAACTGACCTTTAGGTATTATCGAACCTAACTGATGGTCAACTGTTATAGTCTTAATTCAAGTATTGGTTATTGTGTCACTGACAAAAAGGGCTAACTTATAAAGAGAGGAATCCAGACTGTTTCGACTCTCTGGTTGCGCATTTGATCACTACGAGAGACTTCAAAGGGGAGTCACTCAAAGGAAATCCATCAGCCACATTCGGGGATGGTGGAAGGCACTGCCGTTGGTGCACAGGTTCGACCGGATCGGTCAAAATTTTATCCAGGGTCATAAGGTCAGCTGGTAACGGTTCCTTTGGAACCCAGGGGACACATTGTCCACTATCAAAGATTATTAAAGGTTGTCTTGACAGGACGCCTGAGGTGAAGTTAATTGGAAAGGTTAGTGGTTGGTTTAAAGGGATAAGGGTCGTGTGACCTACTAACAAGAACAGTTGTTTTAAATATGTTTACCTTGTTGGTGATGGTGGATTGTTGGTGTTGGTTATCTGGTTGTTGTTTATTATGTACTGATGTTGCAGGTGAACTACTATGTGATTGTTTAATGTTTACAGTTATTACTGTTGCTATTGTAAACCGGTATTTTATGTAACGAATCTAATATCAAGATGGCTAAAACGACTTAAGGAATCTAGATGACTTAGGACTACATTTAGCATACCAGCATTTCGATTGTTGAGCCCTTCAATGGTAAAACATTTCAGGTTACTGAAGAAGACACAAGCCGGAGTGCGGGGACAGGGTAGCTGCTATGTTTTTAATAAACATTCTCTAGATGTAATACGTACTGCATTTGGGATTATTGTACTTAATTAGTTGCCCGTTTAGTTTGGATTTGGTCTGTAATAATTAGAGTGCTCAGTATCGGTTCATCACCGAGAGAAGTATACTAGTTGGAAAGAGTAAGGATGCCTTGTTACTCACAAGGGTGAGTAACGGCGTGTAACCCAAGGTTAGATAGATTTATTTTCCGCTGCGACGTTATTTATTTTGCTACGACCTGTGACGTTTATTACAGGTTTAGGAGTAGGGGTGTTACAGCATCTTCAATGCAAATTCAATAATCGGTGAGTGAAATACCCCTAATTAGTTAAACATTGATTAAACATTTAATCAATTAAATTAAGGCCTAAACATGCCTTAAAACCAATTTAAAAACAACAATGGTCAACATAAAGCAATTATTGCACCCTTTGACCATTTAGGGTAAATATATACCCAAATGAACTCCTTAGGACCTAAAATTTTGTCCTAGGCATTATAACACATTAATGAACGTAATGAAACTATTGGACAACACTCCAACATCAAGAACAAGCATTAACATGCTTAAAAGTCACTTAAGGCAAAAATGTGCTCTAAAAAGTTTTAAAGGTCACATGACCTCCGTTTGATTCCAAATCAATTCATAAGTTTAGTAATCATGTAATGGATATAATAAAACCATTACCAAAGACAACTAAGCTCAAAAACAAGCTTTAACACAAAATGTGCACTAAACACCTTAAAGCACGTTTTTGTGTATAACTTCAAAAGTATTGGTTTATACCACTTTAAGGACCGTATTACATTCTTTATAACATTAATGTGGTCATGATAGACCATTATAAGGTCTAAATTAAATTTTACAAATAAAATCAAAATGGGTGAATTTGGGTGAATAGTACCCAAAAATAACACTTAAATTACCTAGTTTACTTAATGGACAAACTTGGTCTTAGTCTTGACCAGCCATTACCGTTAATTTGATGGCTTCTTCACACCTAATTGCCGCCACTCATGTCTAAACATATGACTCAAAGCCACCTTTATGAAATAAAGATAAGTACTTTAGTTATTAAATGAAACAAATGCACTCACCTTTTCAACCTGGCAGCCTTACGGTCCCTTAAGAGGGTTTCCCATGCTGAAGCAAGCTCTAATAATTACTAAAGCTGGTGAGTCATCACTGCTATTCATAAAACTATATTTTCTTACTTATAAGATAACTACTCATCTTCATATTATTTCTTCTCAGCCGAAAGTGGCAAACTTCCAGCCGCCCTTGTCTCTTCTTCAGCTACAAGATAAAGAAAATATCTATTAGTTGATGACCCCCTTAACTACTCCATTTTGTCCCATTATATCACTTAAAGGAGAAAAGTAACCCATCTTCTTCATTCTTCCCAGCCGTCTCCGAACACAACCAACCCTCTCTTTTTCCCTTGCAAACCGAGCAACAGCTCCACTTCAATGGAGAAGATCTCCAGCCTAGGTGAGCTCCTAAGCCACATGTATGTTCTTTCTTTTCCTCTCTTCTCCTTCTTCTAGATGCTGATCAAACCCCATTTTTTACCCCCTATTCCAGTGTGAGTTTATGCCCAAGATGGGGGATTCTCGGTTACAAATTTAGAGAAGAAGGGATGGAAGCCATAGTAGAAGTCATGGTAAGAATCATACATAAATCATGCTAATGCTCCTACCTTTATCTCCGGTTTCTTTTCAGTTTTTCCCTAGCTTAATTTCTATTTCTTTCATGGTTAATCAGCTCATAAATAACACCTTCAAGGTCTAGCAAAATCAAGTCAAACCCCCCCCCCCCTTTTCGAAGTATTAACAAGGCGAGTCCTCACCATTCCTTCCTTGTTTTCTACCAGTTTATACACTGGTTTAGATGTGATTTTTAACACCTCATATTTGCTCAAATTTCAGGCGCAAATACACCCCTACCACCTACTATAATAAGGTAGAAACCATGACATTTACAAGCATATGTTATGCCTTAAATTACCTTAATGTAAGATGACTACACCCATCTTTTGTTGGTATATATATGCCGCTTGACTACTGGAACAAGGAAAAAAATCTGCCCAAAGTGGGAAGAATAAGCGTGTAAGGAAGTTATCAATTAAGGTAATTACTACCTTAATGACATGTTAATTTAAGTGTGCAATGAACTACTAGGGTTGTAGTTAAAACTAACCCTAAGTGTTTATATAATATAGCCGTGAGCTTGAGGAGAAGGTTGCTGATTGATTTGCTAATAAACAAGTAAGGTACTAATTATGTAATATACAAGTTTTTATATCATTCTGTACATATTAAATGGAAACCGAGGGTATTATGGGGTCATAGGACCTAACTATGTATTAAAATATTTAATAACATTTTTTAGTAAGTTTGGTGTGTTGAATGACCTATAAGGTCAAGGAAGGAATTTAAGGGGTTAAAACATAATTTATAAAAATATATGGGCAAGTGTAATATAACCGAGAGCTCATATGGTTTATTTAATCCAAACTATACATTAAAATGCTTTATAACATTTTTTGGGAAATTAACCTAAGGTTTATGTGACATATAATTCATAGGAATTAATAAAAGGTTGAAACACAATTCATAAATATTGTTACAAGTGTATACTAAAACCGTGAGTAATAATGTCTTTTATGACATTTGTAAGTGATATTTATTATATATATTAAGGTTTGGAATAAATCCATGTATTTTAGGCTATTTAATTTATGCTATATTAAGGTTTGAAATGAATTTAAAATATAAATAAATATTACTGAAAAATGTGGGGTAGTTTGTAATTAAAATAAATTTAGGGCTAAATAATGAATATAGCCAAAACCATTATTAAAAGCTATTAAAATGAATTTTATAAAGGTTTATAAAAAATGGGGTCAAAATATAATTTTCTGAAAATATTGGGTCAAACTGTAATTTATTAAAACTATGGGCCAAACTGGTGGTCAATGGGTCAACAAGGACCATATTAGGTGCCTTGACCAAATTTAATTACATAATGATTAAACTATGGATATATAACATTATAGTTAAATGTTGAAATTATTAACTAATGGGGTACAAAAAGGTAATTACCAAAAATAAGGGGTTAGGATTGTCAATATTATAGTTTATATCCTAAGTATAAAGTTTGGGAATTTTTAGGGTTATATAAATGGTTATATTAATAAAAGTGTATAATATATAGTTTTGTGACAATTACAAAGTATATTATATAAAGTGTGGCTAATATGCAAATAAGGAAAGTAGTTGGGGCGGAAAAAGGAATTAAAAATACATAGGGGTCTGTTCGCAAATAACATAATACAAACTATAGGTTATACAAATTTGTAATATAAATACTATGTATTATAACCTATATGAAACTTATGATAACATATGAGGTAAATATGTAAATAAAGAAATTATGGATGCTGGGAAGAGAACAGCCAAACAGACCTTGGGTCTGTTTGGAGTTTTCGAAAATATAAAAAAACTTATACTATAATTACTATAAGGTTCCAATGATATAAAGTATGATGTATATAATGAGTTATAAAATAAGTGGAGTAATTGTAATAAATGAAAAATATATGATATGAAGTGAAATAAAGTTTAAAACATGTGTTCATTTCGGAAATATATATGTATATACATATAGCTTGAAATAAAACTATAAGTTATGTTTATTATAAAGTTAGAATGTTATAACATATGATATGTATAACATTATATTAAATATGTGGCAATATGGTAATAATGGAAAAATATTAGGAGTTGATGAAAATCAAAATACAAATGCATATGCCTTACGGCAATGCAAAGTGGTTTTATTAAACCCTAGGTTATAATGTTTAAAACAATATAAAATATCATATTATATGGTATAATGATATTTATGTAACATTGTATAAGATTATGTGGTCAAAACATAATTAATGAAAGTAATGGGCCTTGGCGCAAATAGTAAGTATTGGAAATTTAAGTTTAAACTATAGTTTACAATGATATAATACTATAGTACTATATAGTATTAACGTGATTAAATGAAACAATTATCATTAATAACATTCACATGAATAATGTGACAATTAATGAGAAAATGGAATTTATAAACTAAGGTTAGTACGAAATAAACCTTAGGAAATTATAAGACATGTCATGAAATGTTACAAAATATTAAGATAAGTTCTTAATGTAAATTGCATGATATAATGCAACAAATGGAAATAATCATCTTACATAAGATGATAATAATGTAACATATAATATAAGTGTATAAATAATGAAATATAAATGTATATGAGTGTATATTAAATGCCCAAGCATATATTAAAATTATATACACATTCAGTATATGGTATAGTTTGAAACTATATAATATAGTGCATGCATACATGCAACTATATATTATGCGCCTAAATCAAATAAAAACAATGTATACATATGTATAGGTGAAACCGAGAGCATATAATATAAGTATATGCAATATGGTGTTAATGTCATTTGATAATAAATGACAAGTGTTATGACATTAGTATAACTATATACTACAAGTCATACAATTACAAATTTAAAACATAGCTTATTAAGATGAATAATGAAAGGTATAATATATGGTACAATATTAAATGGCTAAATATTAATGCCATAAAGCATTAGTGCACAAGCATAAATTGCGATGCAAATTAACGTTGCATGAATACATGCAACTATATATTATAACTGTATATTCGTATACCTAACCGGAACGGTTAAATCAATACATAAGTAAAAACGTGAATATATATTCGTATACTCGTGAATATAAGGAATTAATTCTAACGTTTTGAAAACGCTACAACTAAGACGTTTTTATAACCAACTCATTTAAATAAACTGGGCATTGGTGATTAATACGTACTACGACTGACGAGTTCGTATAACGATACCTTAACAAATAACAGTTGAAATCCGGGGATGAAAGGTCGGGATTACTTGTGTTGTTTGGATTTACCGAGCTTAAATAAGTCATGTGGATTGACTTGTAGTGTGTTGATATTTAGATCGAATCACCGACGAAGGCGCTTGACGAGCTAGTGGTCTACTGCGCAACCTAGGTCATGGGTGAATGGTATGTAAAGGGGTCTGATCCAAGACGTCCTGAGGACTTCCTCGAGCTCGGATATGTGTGCTGTATAACGAGTGTGATGCATGTATGTATGTGTGTATGGTTGTGTGTTATGGGATGTTAATTGTTTATCTTTCCGCATTATTTAATTATGCGCGAACGTCCTACGGGACTAATACTACGTCGACTATAGATCGACTTATATAAACCTACATATACGAGCTATGTGTTTGTGACTGCTGTTATTTGACATAATACCTTAAGTATTATAAGTTATGTAAATTAAAACCTAAGTAAAATACTTAGGGACGAGATACGACATGGTTGATATCTAGAGTTTTGACTCGAACATGAATACGACCTAGATCACTTCTAGGCGTGCGTAAGACCCACAAGGCAGCCAAGTTAAATGTGATTTCTTCATACCTAAAACTGAATTTGGGTAACCGACTAACTAAGTCTAACGATGGAGAGTGGATGAGTGGGAATGGATGTGATGGTTTACCTTAATCCAGTTAGTCATTGGCTACTGACTGCGCGTAGAGATCTCTTGAGTTAACCCGGATCGGGCTTACTCTGATTTAACCTGATCGAGTCTAGATAGATCGACAGGCATGGTGATAACATGGGTGCCTTTAGAAAGGCAAAGTATGGACGCCTTTAGAAAGGCTAAGAGAATGGGCACCTCGTGTGCATGGGACTACCGTCCAAGTGAGTTTATTTCGGGTTGTCCTAACTGACGTCAGACAGTGCTAACCAATTAAAGAGTTGTGGGGGCCCGGGGGGCCGACTGATGTGGTATGAGATAATTAATAAACATGCGTGAATTAACGCCCTTGTTGTATTGTTTGATGTAATGTTAAGATGTTTATATAATTGAAATTACTGTTGTGCGTGAATTGTAGTGACTGCGCTAATTGTTTAAATTACAGCCATTTATGAGTTTACTGCTTATTATACCTGTACACCGGTAAAGCATGTAACGAACTTAATAATGGCGACCTTGACTATTAAGTGACCAATAGGGTCTAGGCCTGGCATACTCAGCGTTTATCGTGAGCCTTTATGGCATTGCTGCAGGTGATGATTATCGCTGAAGCCGAAGTGCGGGACCGGGTAGTAGAGTTTTATTTTACTGCACGAAAGTTCACGTTGTAATATGACAGTTGTTAGTTTACTATACTATGGACGTTGTGTACATTCAGGATGTTAGATGCTCACTTGTCATAGGGTTTGATTATGGATGTAGAATGATGTATAGGTTAGTATCTCGTTATCACTGCGGTTGTGTACATATTGTCAGTGTTGTTTCGTTATTTCTATTTCTGCTTCTTTACTTGTATGGACGAGTAATGACATGTGACACCCAAGTGAGGTTTATTAATGTTTTAACTACCGCTGCGAGACGTGTCTAATTACACTACGTGAGTGATTATGACGTGTATACCAAGTGGGGTGTTACAGTCAGAGGTAGATGACAAAGACAAATAAGCTCAACAAAGTAAACGATATTTTTGTGGTCAAAGGAGCTTATAAGTGGTCAATGGCCCAATAAGCTTCAGTTGATTAAATAATCCATATTGAGAACGAGCCATAGATAACAGAGAATACTTCACACTTTTACGGGGGCTTTAATGGTGAAATTAACAAAATATGAGACAAAAAATTAAAAATTAATTAAAATTATATTATTCTATATAATTTGTTAGAGAAATTTCACCAAATACACGAGTTTTTGCTTAATTCACGATACACCACTGTGTTTCTAAAATTATATAGAATAACACTGAGTTTTTACTCATTTCACCATATAACACTTTGTCCAATATATTGCTAACTGCTCGGTTAATATCCCTATGAAAAAAGACTAAACTGCCCCTGTATTTAGGTAAACAAAAGTGCTATCTTATGATTTACTAATATGACAAACCATTATCAGACAGCTAATTAATAATATGGGTAGTTTGGTCATTTTTGGGGAATATTAACACAACAATTTATGGAATATGGGACAAAGTGTTATCCGATGAAACAAGTAAGAACTCAGTGTTATCCTATATAATTTGATAAACACAGTGGTATATCATGAATTAAAAAGAAATCTAGTAGTATTTAGTGAAATTTTCCCAATTTTTAAAATATAATGATAAAATAAGAATTAATTAAATATTTAGTGTTCCTAAATAATAAAAACAAAGAAAGCTACTGCTATTAATTCTATATTTCCAATTACTCCAACGCTACCCACTCCCTTCATAGATCCACAGCAATTGTGGCGTGATGTTCTAGGTTGACACTGCATGCTTCATCCGTCAGGGCGAGGAGTGGAATCATTCTTTGTTGAGATCCCGTCCCTCTGTTGAAGTGAAGCGGCGCGAGGGGTATTTGTGGACAAAGGAAAAAAAAACCTGGTCCTTGTTCCTTACCCCACCACTATATTATAACTGGCGGAGAAAGAGCTAATTGATTTCCTACCACTGTCCTCACCTCTCCTTTCATCTACTGTCGGATCTCCGTTTCAATCCTTCTCTAGAAAATATGGGCAGAAAATTCTTCGTTGGTGGAAACTGGAAATGCGTGAGCTACCCCTCCTTCTATCTATCTTCTATCGTTTTTCGATCTCCGTTTTCAGTTGGCCGTGATTAATTATCGATCTGAATCTGAAGGCTTAGTTTTTATTTATTTGTTTAAAAAAGAAACGTGAAATACCATTCCCGGGTTTAGTTTGATTTGATTTGACGTTAGGGTCTGCAATTGATATGTGTCTCTGCTCACCTGATCTCTATTTCATTCCAAAATCCATAATTTACCTCCCATATTCGGTGGATTTGGTGTAGAAACACCGCCAAGTGTTAAATCTGAAGTTAAAATAAGTACTGAATGGGAGTACTCGGGGATTCGTATATTCTAAGGGATCTCTTGGCCTCGTAATACGCCTGACTAGATAATTATACAAAGACGTGGTATGATCGTGACTTCTGATTTCTATCGTACTAAATCTCATTCTTTTGGTCATTTGATCTGTGATTTCACTGCTTGAATTTTGAACTCAGATCGGGGTCATTGTCTTGTAAATTTAAAAGTTAGCTGTCCCCTTATACCATCGAATTGCAAGGGATATGGATGTATTAGGCGAGCTTCTTTACAGTGCTGCTACCCCAGTGCTCATGATTCAGTTTTACTACTTTGGTTTTGGATGATCGGTGATCTTGGTTTTGCTTTGTATATTGTTACTGTAAGAAATGTTCAATGTTACTGATGTACATAAATTAATTGTATCTCAGAATGGCACAACTGAGGAGGTCAAAAAGATTGTGAAGACATTGAATGAAGCTGAGGTCCCATCCGAGAATGATGTCGGTAAGCCTTGTTTTGTCATATGACACTTGAGAGTTATTCTTTTTTTTTTCTTTCAATTGTTCTGCAACCAAGTGTGAAGTGGATGGTAATTCTAGTTAGTTATTCAGGAAAACTTTGATCAAACTGCCTGATTGATGCAACTTGATCTCTGTATTTGAAAATTCTTGTATATGTCTAGTCACGACTGACTGTAATTTTATTTGCATTGTGATTGCAAGAGTTGGAATCAGTACCTTTTCAGTAATGCTCACCGTCTCTCTTTTTTTCATTTGCAGAGGTTGTTGTCAGTCCTCCATTCATCTTTCTTACTTTAACAAAAAGTCTACTCCGACCTGATTTCCATGTGGCTGCCCAAAATTGTTGGGTGAGGAAGGGTGGGGCTTTCACTGGAGAAATCAGGTAGACTCTAGTTTCCTCTGAGACCTCTGATGAACCATCGGTGTGGTGCTTTCACATAACACTGCTGTGGAGAGTCACATTGTTAGTTAAGTCTTGTCTGGTGCTATCTTTATTTACTGAAAGGATCTTGATCTTTGATTTGTTTTAGTGCTGAGATGCTTGTCAACTTGGATATTCCATGGGTCATCATTGGACATTCTGAAAGAAGGGCATTGCTTAATGAATCCAACGAGGTACATTAACCTTCTTTCAAGAGATTCTTTTCCAAGTTTTTAGAAGTTTATCATATGTTGCTTGTTTGATTTTAAAATGTTAATTGGCTTCTGATTCCTCTCTTGCATCCTTTTAGTTTGTTGGAGACAAGACTGCATATGCACTATCTCAAGGCGTGAAAGTCATTGCTTGTATTGGTGAGACTCTTGAGCAACGTGAATCAGGTGCTACCATGGAGGTTGTTGCTGCCCAGACCAAGGCCATAGCAGGTGTGTTTTATTTGTTGGTTTGTGCGTGCGTTTTGGTTTGTGTGTCGCTTTAGGATGTGATGCACACATACTCTTTCTCACCGCCTGACATACTCACTTCTGAAGCTGGTATGCTTCAAGAGTGTATCTCTTTGCTGTTCTATATGCTCACTGTAGTTTGATGGTTAGTCGGTGTGGTTGACCTGTAAATTTGTCGGATGCTGTGTTACAGACAAGATCTCGAGATGGGACAATGTCGTTTTGGCTTATGAACCTGTGTGGGCAATTGGCACTGGAAAGGTTGCGACCAAAGAACAGGCACAGGAAGTAAGTCAAATGTTGAAGACAAATCTATTCAAAATGTGTGATTATTACCATATGTAGGGGGTAACTGATTATAGGGATTTACTCACTCTTGCACAACTGTATCTAATAATGCCATATGTAATGCTATGTCCAAAAGGTTCACTGTGGACTGAGGAAATGGCTCAAGGAAAATGTCAGTGCCCAGGTTGCTGAATCTACCAGAATCATCTATGGAGGTGAACTCTCTTTCTTTTCTTTTTGTTTCCCACATCTCTGTATCTGCATTTGTCATCCTTAACCTTGCTATTGTTGACAGCAGATCATAGTCCATATATTTCCATTTCTATTTTTCTGACGAAAGCGTTTATCTATATGACACCCTTAGGTTCTGTTAATGGAGGCAATTGCAAGGAGCTGGCAGGGCAGCCAGATGTTGATGGATTTTTGGTCGGTGGAGCTTCCCTGAAGGTACTTGTACACACATATACATATAGAAGTCTTTGATTTCACTTAATAATCCTTCCTTGCAAACGTTTTCTACAAGTAGTGATTGTCTGTCTTATACGTTTTTGCTCAATGCAGCCTGAGTTTGTTGACATTATCAAGGCTGCGACAGTGAAGAAGAGCTCTTAATCAGTTTAGAGTCACTTCTCCCCACCGTGGCTACTGGTTGGGGTAGTTTTTAAACTTCGGAAGAGCAAGGACCTTGCTTCTTTTTTGTTTGGTTAGCTTCTCAACGTAGGGTTCCTCTGTATACCTACTGTTAATGTTAAAGGATATCCGACTCCCGGTTGAGAAAACAATTGTGTTTTAGAGAAGTGAATAAATTGCGGTTTTGCTTTGTATAAGCAAGGGATGTACTTTGTATACCCGTCTTACAATATGTCACGATTTCTTGTGCTATTAGTATAATATCCATATAGTTGCGTGTGATTTCAGATGAGAATGATACATGTGGCATTTGGGTTTGGCTTGAAATAGGAACCCTAAATGTGATGCATTTTTCCATTACCTTGGAAACATTGTTGTTCAGAATGTAGGAAACTAACTGTTGAACAGGTCCACTCTTACTTTCACTAGTTGCTGCAACTTTCTTGCCTTCATCAAATTTATGCCGAACTGCTACTGGGTATCAAATTTCGTATGCCTAATCTTTCCATAATTGGTAGATTTCAGGTTTTGTCACTTGTTTCCTTGCCAGTTAGTTTCTTGATTAACTATTACCAGCAAAGGAGTTTCTTGTTAACGACACTAGCCCACTTCCACTTATTGATACAGGCCCAATGCCTGAAACTGATATCGAGCCCAATTGTAATTAGTACAGATATTCTTAACAACCCTTGTGCAGATATTTATCTCTTGTACACAGCGTTTTGTAAGTTTACCCTACTATAAAAGGAACAGTACCCTAGGACTGTAATCACGGCAGTCATAATACAAAGATGAAATTCATTGGAAACTGAGTCTACTTCTATTCCTTCTATTCTCGTATGGTATCAGAGCTGCAAAGCAGGTGACTGCGCTCTATTTCTGTTCTTCTTCTATTTCTAGAAATGTCTGTCATCTCTACAAATTCCTCCACAGCAAATGCGTCCTCTGGCGCTCTTACTTCTTCTACAGCCTCAGTCTCTGTCTCTTCTTTCTTATCTCCGTCTTCTAATTTCGTCAAACTGACCACCGAGAACTTTCCCATTTGGAAAATTCAACTGGAGCCTTATCTCCGTGGAAATGGCCTCTTTGGGTGGATCGATGGCACCAAATCCAAGCCAGCTGAGACTGTCGATCAGCTACCCAATCCAGAATTTGCTACCTGGAAACAAACAGATCAGCTCATTATGTCTCTTCTCAATTCATCTATGTCAGAATCGGTGCTTACCCAGGTAGTTCTATCTACTTCATCAGCTGAAACATGGAAAAAAAATAGAAGAAATGTTTGCTGCTAAGGTAAATTCTCGCATTATGCTTCTAAGGGCTCAACTCATGAGTATTAAAAAGGGATCCGATAGTGTTACCACCTATTTTCACAAAGCTAAAACTATTGCCAACTCCTTGGCATCTGCTGGATCTCCTATGACTGACTCAGATTTTGTTAGCTGTCTTGTGTCTGGCCTTCCTCTTGATTTCGAGTCAGTAAAAACCAATCTCATGTTAAGGACTGAAGCTGTATCTCCTGATGTTCTCTATAGTCAATTGCTTACTTATGAATCCCATCTAGCCCAGCAGACAGCTGACATAGTCAGCAACACCCACCTCTCTGCTAATGTGTCACAAACCTCTACCTACAACAATGGAAATTCTAGGGGTCGTGGTAATAGAGGTGGAAGAGGAAATAGAGGTGGTCGTGGTTATTATAAGGGAGGAAAGACCAGCCAACATCTCTCTGGAAAAGCAGATCCTAGGGTACAATGTCAGGTCTGTAATAAGTATGGACACACTGCCACTGCTTGCTACCACCGCTTTGATCATGCTTATCAGGCCCAATCATCAAATCAGTTTACAGCAAACTACACCACTACTGATTCATCCTGGTATCCAGATAGCTGTGCCTCGAATCATTTTACTTATGATTTATCTAACCTCAGCCTGGACACTCAAGCCCCTCACTCTGATGAAGTAAACTTTGGCAATGGTGGAGCTCTCCCGGTTAAAGCTCAAGGAACTGGAATACTTCCTACTCCTACTGGTGGTTATTCCCTCCTTAATCTCTTATATGTCCCAGATTTAAACAAAAATCTGGTCTCAGTGAGACAATTTAGTGCTGATCATAATGTTATGTTTGCTTTCTATCCATCTTTTTTCCTGGTCAAGGATCTGGCAACAGGGAAAACTCTACTCAAGGGAGGAACTAAAAATGGGCTTTATCACTTTTGAGGCTCTCATCTCAACGGCTCTACCTCTCCTCAGGCTAATGTTACAGAGAAGGCTACATCTACAATATGGCATCAACGGTTGGGACACCCCTCCTCTAAAATAACTAGTTACATTGTAAATAAGTTTGGTCTTCAAGTTTCTGCAAAAAATTTTGTTCAAGCTGGTTGTAAGGGCTGTCATATGGGGAAGATGCATGCTCTTCCTCATCCCACCTCAGACTCTATTTCAAAGAAACCTTTCGAACTTATGTTTTTGGATGTGTGGGGTCCCTCTCATGTTTTGTCTCTGAAAGGAAACAAGTATTATCTACTTGTAGTTGATGATTACAGTAAGTATGTTTGGTTGTTTCATATGGCAGCTAAGTCTGAGGTTTGCTCTATTTTTACTGCTTTTCTGCATCTTGTTACAAACTTCTATGGGGCTAAAGTTCAGGCAGTGCAAGTTGATGGGGGAACAAAATTTAAACCACCAAGGCCTCTCTTTACTCAGACAGGAATATCTCTTCACATATCCTGTCCATATGCTCACCAACAGCAAGGGTCAGTTGAGTGTAGACACAGAATCATAGTGGATAAGGGGTTATCCCTTCTGGCTAATGCTTCTATGCCTCTAGTTTTCTGGGAACATGCCTTTCAAACTTCTGCTTTTCTCCTAAACAGAACCCCAACCCTTATCCTCAACTTTCAAACACCACATGAATTGCTCTTTAAAAGGGCTCCTGACTTTTCTTCTCTACGGGAGTTTGGGTGTGAGTGCTGGCCTAACTTAAGGCCCTATAATTCACACAAAATGAGTTTCAGGTCTCTCCCATGCATCTTTTTGGGCTATGCTCCAAACTACAAGGGCTATCTTTGCTTTGATCCCTCCTCATCCAAAACTTACATCTCTAGAGATGTCTTATTTAATGAGACCTCATTCCCTCACACACAACCTTCACCTGCCACATCTTCCACGGCTACTGCCACATATAACCCACCCACTATCTCTGTTTACTCTCCTCCAGCCTCACCACCTCAAAACAGTATCTATTCTCCACCACACACACCTATACCTAACTCCCCATCTCCCACACCCTCACCTGATCCTACCTCTCACACTCCTCAGACACCAAGCTCCACATCATCCTCCTCTGCCTCTACTCCTCACACAGCAGACACCCCTCAACACAATCCTCCCTTGCATCCCATGGTCACAAGGGGTCGTGATCACATCAGGAAGCCTCTAATAAGGACAGATGGCACAGTTGCCTGGCCATCCATTCATGCTACTACTATAACACCTGATGAACCTACTTTCAGAGAAGCCAAAAATCATCCTGAATGGCGTGAGGCCATGTTGAAGGAATTCTATGCCCTACAAAAAACAAATACATGGACCCTTGTTCCCCTCCCTCCCAATACTACACCTCTGGGTGTTAAGTGGGTTCTCAAAACCAAAAGAAAACAGGATGGAACAATAGAAAAGAGGAAGGCAAGATTAGTGGCACGTGGATACAATCAGACTGAAGGTCTAGATTACTCAGAGACTTTTAGTCCTGTTATTAAGCCACAAACCATCAGACTTATTCTTTCAATTGCTGTTACTAGAGGCTGGAAAATAAATCAGATCGACATAGAAAATGCCTTCTTACATGGAGACATCACAGAGAAGATTTACATGGCACAACCACCTGGTTTCATACACCCCTATCTACCTGATCATGTGTGCCTACTACAGAGATCTATCTATGGTCTCAAACAGGCTCCCAGAGCCTGGTTTTCTAAACTAAGTGACACCCTTCTCAGTTTAGGATTTCATCCTTCACGGGCAGATGCTTCTCTTTTTATATATAAACATCAAGGTGACACTCTCTTCATCCTAATTTACGTGGATGATATTATCATTACAGGGTCTTCTCCTACCCTAGTTAAACAGTTTATTTTCAAACTTTCCTCTATCTTTCCCGTAAAGGATTTGGGGGATTTACACTATTTTTTGGGTGTTGAAGTTCACCTCACCACCACTGGGCTCCATCTAAATCAGAGGAAATACATTCAGGGTATTCTGTCTAGGGCTAACATGTTGAACTCCAGGTCTGTTCAAACACACATGAGTACTCCTTCCTCCACTCAGCCAAATGACACCACCCCCTTTGAAAACCCCACCCTCTTTCGTAGTCTGTTGGGTGCTCTGCAATATCTTTCCCTCACCAGACCAGACTTGAGCTACTATGTTAACAAGCTTTGCCAATCTATGCACTCCCCCACCTGCCAAAATTGGCAAAACCTGAAGCGTATTCTCCGCTACCTAAACTCTACCAGTCATTTATCTTTTCACATCTCTACAGATTCACCCTTTACTCTACAAGCCTTTTCAGATGCAGACTGGGCTAGTGATCCCACCGACAGAAAGTCTACCACAGGCTATTGCGTTTATCTTGGAAAAAATCTCATCTCATGGCAATCTAAAAAGCAACCTACAGTAGCTAGGTCAACCACCAAGGCCGAATATCGTGCTATGGCATATGCTACTTGCGAATTGATATGGCTACAAAATCTAATTGGGGAATTAGGGTTTTACCTGTCGCAAGCTCCTCTTCTATGGTGCGACAACTTGGGTGCTACATATCTTGCCTCGAATCCAGTTTTCCATGCGCGTGCGAAGCATATCGGCCTCGACTATCACTTCGTCCGTGAACGGGTGCAGAATCAGTCTCTGAAGATTGCATTTTTGGCTGGAGCAGATCAGGTTGCCGACGTGCTGACAAAACCCCTTGCGTCTTCTCGCTTCTCTCTTCTTCGATCTCGCCTAGGTATCACCCATTTGGATCGCGGGGGAATGTTAACGACACTAGCCCACTTCCACTTATTGATACAGGCCCAATGCCTTAAACTGATATCGAGCCCAATTGTAATTAGTACAGATATTCATAGCAACCCTTGTGCAGATATTTATCTCTTGTACACAACGTTTTGTAAGTTTACCCTACTATAAAAGGAACAGTACCCTAGGACTGTAATCACGGCAGTCATAATACAAAGATGAAATTCATTGGAAACTGAGTCTACTTCTCTTCCTTCTATTCTCGTAAGTTAGTTTCTTGATTAACTATTACCAGCAAAGGAGTTTGTTGGAACTAGGAAAACAAAAGTTTTGAACTTGTTTTTGCTTTGATTTCCAGTATCATTCTTTCCCTCTCATCTTGTACAATAAGAGAAAAGGTGATGATTCTGTGACAAAGTTTCTTAATGTTGGTTGTAACCTTGTCTCTCTATGTGTGCTGTAGACAGGCAGATTGGGCATCACATGAACAAATTGAGGACACAGCTTAACCTTTGAAAAAATAAGCACCGACTATCGATTCCCTATGCGGCCTGGGTAGTATCCTTTCTTAAAGGGGAAAATAAAAAGTAAAAATTATGCTATATATATATATATATGAAATCTTCTCTGTAATTATAACCATGTTTCCAAATTTCACTACCATTGGATTCTAAACATGTTCGATAGCAGCGGTAAACCAACAAATCACCTTGTAATTAACTTAATCGCTCTGAAGCTGCAACTTTAGGATCATCCTCACTTGGTCGCGCTTCGGTTCTGGGATTAGAATTGTTAAGTTTCCTAGCATACGTGCAACAAACAGTAAAAGCTATCCTTGGATTCCAGCTTGCAAATCCGTTTCCACTAAACTTTTGCACCGACAAAAATCTTTCAGAAGGTCCGAAGAATATAGAAACAAGAGATTGGTCGTACCAATAATGACACTAGTTTTTTCATTGTCACTGTGGTATTTGTTGTAGCATATTTTTTAGCATTTAACTTGAGTATCCCACTGCACCATATCGGCGGGCTGTGTGGTATTTGTTAGTGGTATAAAGTTGCCAGATTGTGAATTCCACTTTAAATAGTTGAAAAGAAAAAAATGTGAGGTGGAAGAAAGAGAGTATGAGAATTAGAAACTCTATTCCAAACTTATGTACAAGGAGACAAATTGTGAGAAAGTATAATAGAAAAATGTCCTAAAAGAAAAAAATTAATAAGTCAATTAGATTGAATGTAATAGCTTTGTGCATTCTGTTTTCTACCAATAAAAGAGCTCACCTCTCTCAGTTTTGCTCATCCATTATCCTCTACTTCAAGTTCTTTAACTTTTCTTTATAGAATTATCCATACCGGCAATACTCTTATTGCCTCCTAGTGGAACATCATTTGCTCAGGATCCTTGCAAACTAGGATTGACTTAGGAAAAAATACTGAGAGATGAACATTATGGGGATGAAAAGTATGGTGTCCTCTATCCCGGTTCATAATATGCAGTGCCAAATTCTTCTTGCAAATGTTTGCAATAAAATTGATCGATTGTGTAGAGATTTTATTTTGGATCATGATGTAGGGTAGGGGTGTCCATTCGGTTAACCGAAAACCGAATTTTGAAAAAAAATCGGTTAATTCGGTTATAACCGAATTAACTGAAATTTAAGTCAATAACCGAATTAACCGAAAACCAAATTTTTTTCAACTTAATAACCAAAAACCGAACCGAAAACTGAATTAGTTGCGGTTAACCGTAATAAATTCAGTTAACAGAAATTTTCAAAAGAAAAATGATAATTTTTATTAATATTTTTAAATTTAATATTATTTAAAAAAATATTTCGGTTATTCGGTTAACCGAAATATTCTCTTTAATAACCGAAAACTGAACCAAAATAAAATTCGGTTAACCGAAAACCAAAATTTTAAAAAATGGTTATAAAAAATGGTTTAAAAAAACAAAAAAAATCGATATTTGGTTATAACCGAAATAACCAAACCATTTGGATAGCCCTAATGTAGGGATTAGTAAGATGCATAATATAGGGTGGGATAGTCTATGTAAGGCCATGGAGAAATGAGGTCTAGGGCTTATAAAGATGAGGGAGATGAACCGCGCGTGCTTTGGTAAGCTGGTTTGGAATTTGGTGAGTAACCCAGGTAGTTTTTGCTTGAGAACGTTCCTTAGGAGACCCTAATCCTAGTACATTAAGATGTTCAATCAACTGGAAAAACATCTAGAAATGCTCTGACCTTATTGAGAGGGGATCTAGGTGGATGGTTAGTAGTGGTAACAAGGTAAAATTCTAAACTGATTTCTAGACTTTTCATCCTTGCTTATTGTCTAAAATGATCAAAAATGTTCCTGAGGAATCTTTGGAGGATCATGTATTTGACTATTGGTCTGAGGATTCGGGTTGAAAGTGGGAATAGATAGCTGGTTTTTTGCCAGATCAGGTTCTAAGTAGCATTAAGAGTTTTGTGGTATTTCCCGAAGGAGGCTCTGATTTCCTAACTTGGCAGTTGGAGCCCAGTGGCAATTATAGTGTTAAGTCAGCTTACAATTTACTAACTGATAAGATTGATCCACAATCTCCATGTGATAGCAATACTATTCCATTTAGCAAGATTTGGAAGCTGTGTGTTCAGAAGAGAGTTAGAATTTTCATGTGAAGATTAGGCGTTGGAAGAAATCATGGCTAATTCCAGGCGTGCCCAACTTGGATTTACAACAGATAGTTCATGCCATTTTTGTAGTCAGGAAGGAAGAAACAATATTACACATACTCAAAGATTGTCCCATAGCAAGGAAATATGGGATAAACTGCTTGGTGCTCGAATGAAACTAAAGTTTTATGGTATGCGGATGCGTGAGTGGCTGTCAGAACAATCTCTAGACCTGGAGGTTTTATGATAATGGATAGGTGGAAAGTAGTTTTTCCTAAAACTTGTTTTACCCTATGGAAGTGGAGGAATACTAAGGTTTTTGGCGATGAATGTAGAATGTTTTTACCCTTTAGAATGGTTGTTTTGTCTCTGTTTCAAAATCACAGGGCTTGGTTCATGCGGGGTGTTACGGACGGATGGCGCCAGGATTATTGCAGGACAAAGGGAGTTTCAAAACAGACTTGCAGGGGGGTTGACATTTGACAAGGAAGTTGCTTCCTATATTCTTCTCCTGATATTGTTTGGTTTAAATTTGTTAGTTATTTTATTTTAGTAATAAATAAAAGATGATATTATTGTTAAATATTAGTTACAACCAACGTCAAAAATATTGATAGGAATATTTGTTATTATTATCTCTTTCTATTATTATTATATAGAGATATGGAATTAGTTTCCAGGTGTGGGTGGATACACGATATACATAATCTTTATCTCCCACAGAATACACAGAGAGAGCGGTGTTAGCGTTCTTAGGTCGTGGATAGTGTGGGGAGTGCTGCTGTGACTTCCTCCACCTGGTTGCCGTGAAGATTCATCAGTTGCTGTCAAGGGAAGGACAATCCGGTTGGCAACAAGCAAAAGAACAATCCTACCTATTCCGCTGCGCTCAAGAGGTAGGTACCCTAATCTACATATTTCTAACAAAATTTAACATTAATGGGTCTTTAAATCCAATGGCAGGACATGCGGCAGTCGGAGGAGTTTGCAGAAATCATTAGGGTCACTGGATTATTGGCTTTGTGGCGACCTTTGGGAAACAGGGAGTATTACATTGAGAGGCTATCTTTGTTAAAAGCTGCTCAACTTATCAGAGAGAAGAGTATCACCCGTGTCACCATATGTTCAGATTCAGCCCAACCTGTGGAGTTGTTCGACTACTGTCCCCAATTTCATCATGTGAAGCCTATCATTGACAATTGCATAAGCCTCTTAGGTAGTAGTGGAGAGTTTAATGTACAACATACCCCACGAAGGTGTAATAGGGTAGCGGATACGTTAGCCAAATTTGGGGTGGGAGGCAGGGAGTTATATCTTTGAAAGTCCAGCAGCATGTATATTACCTCAGTTAGTTGAGGAACAAGTTTTGATTGAGTAATCCTTTTTTGTGACAAAAAAAAAAAAGTCATCATACTTACATTGATCTAAGTAGAAAGGTTGTATCATAAGCTTCGGTAACGTTATTACGCTTATTACACCCGAAAACAACATTTGCCGACTATCCTTGCAAACTAGAATTAACTTCGGTAAAAGTATAAATCGTGGAACATTGGCTGAAATATCATTCATCTCACTTACACGGGTCGGAGATTTAATTCAGAGGAAAATGTGTGTGTAAAAGACTTAGAAACTGCAACTAAGAGAAGAGTTCAAAGTAGAAAAATAATGGCTTTAAAGTTTAGGTAATGACATTACTTTTATTGCATTTTTATCCAACATCAATTGCTATGCAAATTAGGATCGATTCCGACAAACGTATCTAGCTAAGACCATTTGTCAAAGTCGTTACAATGAATATTTAATTCAGAGGAAAATAAGAGAGAAAGATCTCATCACTCTAAACAGAGAGGAACTAAAAACTACAATGATGAGAAGTGATATAAGAAGAAACAATGGATCAAAAGTATAAGTAATTACATTTACTCTTATTGCCTCTTGAATCATTATAATTTGGTCAAGATCCTTGTAAACTAAGATTCACTGGAAAACGTATTGTGGGGTGGGACCAACCATTGTCTTATGTATAATTGCATGCATCAAAGTCATTGCGGTTACATTTTAGAATTAATATATACTACTAGCTGACGTTTTGGGTGCTGTGATAATACTGTTTTTACCACCGAACTTCCATGTTTATGTTTTCATGTCTTTTACAAAGGGAGATCGGAGATCCCTCCTACCTCCAATCTTGAGGTTGTCATTCAATTACTAGAATTTTTTCTTGTCGGCAAGACATGCATAACGCACATTATAGGCCATAATGCCCAAGTTGCGCATCTTAGATAGTAGTTATAATCAATCAAGCTCCATTATTTTCCTCTCTTTTCCTTTGTAAGTACTATAATTCTAATACAAGTGCGGAATATCGAATACTATAGCAGTTTTGACCAATCAAGCTCGGTCTCTTCTTTGAAGAAGAAAATTTTAACAAAAGCAAAGGTAGGCCCTTTAGATTCCTGTTCTTCGACTACCATATCGGCCCATCCTCTTCAATACTGACGCGATAACCCCATACTTACTCTCGAATATTTTTCAAAACGGGCCCGCTCGTGTGGTTTATTTTGACCGCCTTTTTTAACACATGCATGCACTCAACTCTCACTACTAGTGGAAAGTGGAGTCAAAAGAAGTGTTGACCACTCGCTGACCAAAATTAAAACGTTCTCCAGCATCCTTTATTTGTTAATTCCAAAACGCTTGTATTGATTAGTAGTGTTCCATAGTTCAAGAGAATCTGCACCTACTTTGAGGACAGGACAGGGCTTAACAAGGTTTAACGGTATCACAATAACCTGTCTGAGTAGATTTATATTTCTATAAATTAATTTTAAATACTAGTAGTTGATTACATAAACTTTTTAAGTAGAAAAAGAAATAGACTATTTCACTTTTATTTTTTATATCAAAAAAATAAAAAAAATAGAATTGTCAAGCAAAAGATAAGAGATAAGAATTAAAAAATCAAGGATAAGAAAACATGTTGAAAAGTAACTAATAGACTTTACTGCATTAATGTTTTTTAGATTTGAATAACATTTCATGCTATTGTAAGTCTTTTTTTTATCAGTATCATCAATTTTTATCAGTATGATTATTGTCATTTAAATTCAAGTACTATAACAAGAACCGCTTCCACATAAAGTAAATGACAACACAATAACCTCTTTTTTTTTTTTTCAATTTAAGTAGAAGTGGAATCTAGATGTCATTAATTTCGATTTTAACCACAATAATTATGCATCGACTAACCAAGCATTATGAAATTATCACTCACAACAAAAAAATGTTATCTTCCGCGACGAGGAAGTTTAGTGCATGCATTTGTAAGGAAAATTCGGTCAAAATGAATTACTCGGGCGGGCCCGTTTTCCTTGTCAGTGCTGTGCCGGTGAGTCCATGAGTAATGTTATTTGACGACATCCGTCCATCATAAGTAAGGAGTTTGAATAATAACTAACCATATAATTTAATTTATAAAATTTTAATTTCACTGAATCATTCCTGACTGCATGCAGTTATACCAACAAAATGATATATTAATTGTAGTTATCTGAAAATAAAATCGTATTTTAAAGTATAAAAATTAATATGTATAATAAAAGAGTATAGATGGAAATTATATCACCGGTAGGAGGATGATAGTACTAACATCCATGAAAGAATTTCCACAAAATTCATCTTCTAAGAAGAATTCTTTCCCGGAAACATTTTCCCTCATGGGAACAATGACTTGTGTGAATGTCGGATGTGTACGTGGCTTTTACTGAAGACAGGTGTGGTGTCAGGTGTGGTGGTGTAACCTCAATTTGTTCGCAGGGGGCAGCTTTATTAGTTATTGGAGGATCTTCCTCTGTCGATTGTTGAGATTGTCGGTAGCCATTGCCGACAGGAATATTTTCACCATCAAATCAATGGTGGCTCCGCCGGTATACGTTTTTCTTTCTTTACACAGTTATGATGCATGCGGTTTTCTACATTTTGGCTGAGGTTTATGGGAGATGTTTAATTCTCATAGTCACCATTTCTATAGAATTAGAATACATCCGGTGATTGCTGAAAAGAACAAATGTCAGTGCTTCCTTGGTTTTCATATTTTCCTCATTCTTGGGCTTATATGGAGTAAAATCCATTCTTATCCCTAACACAGTTGATACTAAAAAAAAAAAAAAAAGCCTTTAAATAAGCCCAGCTAACTACCATTGCGTTCTTGACAATTCTTTCAAGCTTCTGTTCAACTTCAACCTTTTTGTACTCCATGTCTTTCCCTTTTTCCGGTCAATTCCAAAAAGTGAAATTCAAAAACGTCATTAATTATATATGTGCAAGTAATTTTCTTTTTGAAAATATAATTATACTTTGCAAGTCATTAATTTACCAATTTGCAACCTAGTGCTACCCCTTAAAAGAGAAAGTTGTTGCTTGACCGAAACATATTGATTGACCTTTGTTAGGTAGAGACAGCAACGAAACCAGTTCAATCAGCATATAATTAATTTGGTTGGCTATTATTCGTCACTAGTAGTACCACGGGACTAAATATAAAAAAAGATTGCTTAATCTTTCATGCACGATTGGACTAGATATATCCGATCTATCTAAACCTGAATGTGAATCACATGTGAAATGCGCCGGTCAACTATGGCACATGGGGAAACCGTTAAATCAAATAAAATCTAAAAAGGAAAGCACCCACGAAAGAGATGCTCTATATAATTAGGGTTAGTCTTTTTCTTTTTTCCCAAATAATGAACCGTATCTCTGCCTAAAAAACTACTATATATTCTCGTGATGGCAATAATTAATAACCACACCGGATACTTCAAGTCAGATTGACGCCACTGCTTATAGTAAGAATATTGGAGAATCTAAAATTTGATTTTTTAAAATATAGTATTATGTCACATTGTTTTAAGATTATATTTTTAAATCTATTGTTTATTAACTCCCATATATATTAGTTTGACAATTTCTTGGTGACATTCTACTCTATAAAATTGTACATATATAAAGATATATAATGAATTCTGATATCACTCAAATTATATTAGAGGTGTATACTGATCTTTTAAGTTGTATCAGGGGTGACAAACCTGACCTATAATTATGGGTTAAGATTATTGACCCATTTAACTGAATGTTGACATTTGAAGAAATGAAGAACTGACACATGCATGCTTTTAGAAATCAAGAGTATTTACATTTAAACGGGTTAAACGAGTTAGATTTGAGTTCAATTATTTTATATGGGTTGAAAATTTGTAACTTGATTATGTTTGGCCGGGTGTGGGTCAATACAATTTTAATCGGGTTGGGTATGGGTGCATTTCAACCCAACCCATCAACTTGAATTTCCACCCCTAAGCTGTATTATAAGCTTACAAAAACTATACTTTTACTCTATATAAACTGTACCATTATAATGTAGTCAAAGATAATTAGTATGTAAAAGGGGTTGTATTAGTTTAATATTGTCGTCTATGTGAATCCACAAATAGGGTGGTTATTAAGGATTCTTATAAAAATATTTTTTTTCTGAGTTCCCAATTTCTCTAAAAGACCTTTTTTTTAGCTCAAAACCTATAAGAATCAATAACCATGCTGTTCAAGATTGTATTGTTTAGTCTTGGTTAGAACTGGTAATGTTGGCAAGATCAAATTGAAATGAACCTTTCTCTGATTAGTAAGAGCAAAAAAAGGAATACGAAGCTTACCTATATAGATGTGTATGTAGAGGATATTGTCATAGCCGGTGACAACAGAGTGGTGGGATTATTGTTTCCCATTAAAGATTTTTTGATTAGTTAATAGAGGTAATCCTTTCTAGGAATAGCAATACTGCTAAAATTTCTTTGGTTGCAGGTCTAAAATTGCAACAACGTTAACATACTCTAGAACGAACTTGGCTATTGCAGGTCTAAAATTGCAACAACGTTAACATACTCTAGAACGAACTTGGCTATTACAGATGACTGGCGCAAAAGATCTACTCCCTCCGTCCCTTATTGACTGTCTGGTTTACTATTTGAACATGTCGTTTGACATCAATATTTAACATATAAGATGATATAATTTTACAAATCTAATTTTTGTAATGGAATCCTCATGTAAAAAACTATATGTTATAAAAATTTATTTTATAAAATTATTTTATCTTATATCGGAGGTAGTATTTTCTTGTTTTCAACATACTTGATATGACATCTACATCTCAGTACATCAGGGGACACATCTGGTAGCATTATGGAAGACCTTTCTATACATCACGATAACACTTGGATATGGCATAAATAAAAATGGGTGTTTTTGATGATGATTGACAAGCTGCTTAATGGTAGGAGGTTAGTTATCCACTACTTTATACGACTTGGTGACAGTGACACTCCTATTCTTTGGCGTAAAGTAGAAGCTAGCGGGTGCGCCATATTGTAAGGTGGTGATGGCCATTTTAGTCATTTGTCATCTTTTTTGTCCTTCTGTGTTTTATATTTTTGTAAAATTTTAAAATGTTATAGTTTATTATATATAAGTCCAAATAACATAAATTTTATACCATTGTTTATCATAATTTGAGCTCTTCAAAATAAGACCAAACATGAATATGATTTGATAAATTTTAACTTTTTTATTTTTTGTATGTACATATTTTTAAGATTAATTGTGAATCTTAAGTTTAAAAAAGTGAATCAAAGGTTGTTAAAAAGTGAATCAGAGAGTTGCTTAAAAGTGAATAAGAGGTTTAAAAAAAGTGAATCTTATTATCAGAGATTGTTTAATTAAAATGATTCTGATTGTTTGACTAGTGTGAATCAGAGGTTTTAGAAAAGTGAATCAAAAGTTTTTAAAAAGTAAATCACTAGTTGTTACAAAGTGAATCAAAGTAATAAGACTGAATCTCATAAACATAGATTGTTTAAATAAAGTGATTAAGAGGTTTAAGAAATGTGAATCAGAGGTTTTTATAAAGTGAATCATGTGTTTAAGAAAAGTGAATAAGAGGTTTAAGAAAAATGATTCTCTTAAATAGAGATTGTTTTAACTAAAGTGAATAAAAGGTTTAAGAAAAGTGAATCACATGTTTAAGAAAAGTGAATCAAAGGTTTTTTAAAGGTGAATCAAAGGTTTAAGAAAAGTGAATATTTTGTTTAATACTAGTAAAAATTAATCCTAGCACAAACTTGAATCCTTTTGTGTTTTTTAAAAGTGAACTTAAACCCTGCATTACAAACCGTAAAAATACCTTTTACGTTTTTAGCTTTCCTAGGGTGGTTTTTAGGGCGTTTGGGGGGTAGGGTAATCTTTTTGGTATTAATTCTACACCTTATATTGTCGTTACTAACTCGATAGGTTTTTAGGGTTTGTGGTGCAGGGTTTAGGGATGAATAAGATTCACTTGAAAAATATCTAATATATCCTCATTCAAAAAATATAAAATTGTAAGTTTATCAAAACATATCCATGATGCATTTTGTTTTGAAGAACACGAAAAATAATGAACAATGGTATAATTTTCTTTTAGTTTTACACTTTTATTTTATAAGTTGTAACATTTTGAAAAAAAATACAATTTCTCGATCCCACAACATTGAACCCCTAACACTGCGGGCGTGTTCTTCTTTTTTTTTTTTCTTCTTCAATAGAATTTTGACACATGACAACAAGCTACATTGTACCGTGACGCAAGAGCCAGATTCTCCACGCCGTTCTTTGGAAGGGCAAGAAGCAAACTAGCTAGTATTGCAAGCCCAAAGGCAAACTATCGTTAAAGGGTAGTTGTAGAATGCTAACAAGGTCAACCTATTATTGTGAAGTGTGATAATTGAGCATATCTATCTAAATTGCACACAATCTAGTGTTGCATGAGTGTTTCATTTTGTCTTACAGAAGATCAAAAAGGTTCAAGTAATGTCGTTTATACTCTAGAAAAGAATCAACTTGAAGATATAAGTAGTTGGAGAGGATACTAATGCAATTTGGAGGATTCATAATGGCAATCTTTAAGACTCAAACCAGCTTCGTCTTCAAAGGAGAGTGTCAATATTGTTTTATTGTCTAAGTTAGGATATCTCCTCCTAATTATTTAGCAGATATTTATCTCTTCATATTACCCAAGCCCATTCATTCTATGGTTGTTTACATTAATTAAAAGATTGAAAAAGTGATCCTCCCAATCTCATTAGTACTACTACATATTATCCCACGTTACTTTTAAAAGGAATCTTCATTATACCGAACGGCTTGGACCGGAGCACACTGACACTTTCACTGATTAAATACCAATTGTTCTGATCGTCGTGTACCGAGTTGATTGTCGTTTTCTCCAAAGACGCATACAAAACAAGAGACAAAAACCATTCAGCCATTCCTGTCTTCCTCACTTCTTTCCTCCGACTCCTCCCGAGTCTCTCTTTTTCTTTGTTATCTCTTTCTCCTCTCGTACAACCTTCCCTCTCCACAAAGGTGATAGCTCTTTCTTCCAATTGCTTCCTTCGTTCACTGCAGAGAGATAAAAGGACTGCACACTCCTCACTGCGGAACAGAGTGGTCTGCCCGCCTGCCTGCCTGCAGTATCCGGTTGTAGATAATTCATTCAGAGGGGTTGGTACATTTTTCCTTTTGCTCGATTTGTGAAAATAGGTTAATCGGAGGTGTTTAATGAGCATGGGTTCTAAAAGTGGGAGAAAAAGTTTGGTTTCACACACGCATAGTGGATGGATTTTCCCTGATTTAATCGAATCTCGATTTATGCTCTTTCCAGCATGATTCATTATTGTCTAAATTAATCACGAAGCTTAATTTCGTTGAACTTTCCCAGTAATCTGCAGGTAGTACCCAAGATTGATTGATTGACTTATGGACTGAAATCTGCAGGTAGTACTAGAATCGAAGAAGAAGAATAGTGTGATTCGTCTGTGTACGTTGTTCTCTGCTGCTACGGATTAATGGGGCTTTGTCTGAGTGCTCGTATCAAAGCTGAGACTCCATCTCACACTGGTCCGTCCGTCAAACTCACTCACTCATCTCTTCATTTCTACTGTATTTCCCAAACTTTGAATTAATCTTAAATTAACACCCTATCCATTCATTGCTTCTCTTATAAGTAATAACCCCCTTTTGATTTGCTTTTTGTTATCCCCTTTCAATAGAGGTGGGAGTGAATGACTCTAACAATAATGGCACCTCATCAAACGACGGAAGGGATCTCAGTCCCAGCAGTAGCAGTAGTGGCAAACCATCTTCATCATCACTGACTTTTAGCTCTGATGGAGAAATCCTTAACTTCCCAAATCTAAAGAATTTCACTTTCTCTGAACTCAAATCCGCTACAAAAAACTTCAGGTCAGATTACCTATTAGGTGAAGGCGGATTTGGGTCAGTTTACAAAGGTTGGATTGATCAACAATCACTTACACCAACCAAACCCGGTACCGGGATGATCGTTGCCGTTAAAAGACTTAACCCGGAAAGTTTCCAAGGTCACAGAGAGTGGTTGGTACGTTGCTGTTTGTTGCAATTTCAATTACATCATCAAATTCAACCGACGACCATTATTATAAAACAATTGATATACATCTTTATCTTGACAAGAATTTGTTGTGATGTCAAAATCAAAATCAGGTGACTGTTAATTTGTTGTTTCCGTTAATCTGATGTTGTTGAGTGTTGGTGTTTGTGTAGGCTGAAGTGAATTTTCTAGGTCAGCTTTCACACCCAAACTTAGTGAAATTGATCGGATACTGTTTGGAAGATGAACATAGACTATTGGTGTATGAATTCATGCCTAAAGGAAGTCTTGAGAATCATCTCTTCCGAAGTATGTATTGAATCATCAAATCAAACTAACTATCCTTTTTGTTTCTCAATTCAATTTTTCATTGCTGATACTGAAACTCAATGCAAAGTGTACTAATTTCTAACAGGAGGAATATACTATCAGCCTCTTTCATGGCAACTTCGTTTAAAAGTTGCTTTAGATGCTGCTAAAGGATTAGCTTTCCTTCATAGTTCAGATGTTAAAGTAATTTACCGTGATTTGAAGAGCTCCAATGTCCTACTTGATTCAGTAAGTACTTGTTGTTGTTCTTCTTCCACCACTGAAACATTTGGTAATTAGATTCTGGCACTTGTTTGTTGGAATTTGAAATTGAATTTCGCAGCAATACAATGCGAAACTATCGGACTTTGGATTAGCAAAGGAAGGACCAACAGGTGATAAATCTCATGTATCAACACGTGTAATGGGAACACACGGATACGCCGCTCCTGAATACCTCGCAACAGGTAAAGTATTAAACAAACATAAATGTCCATTTGATACTGTCATCACCATTGTTCTGATTTCGTAATTTTTTTTCTGGGTGCAGGACACTTGACGTCGAAGAGTGATGTGTACAGTTTCGGTGTGGTGTTACTGGAACTCCTATCGGGTCGGAGAGCGGTGGACAAGAACCGACCATCTGGGCAGCATAATTTGGTGGATTGGGCGAGACCGTACTTGATAAACAGGAGGAAAATACTGCATATACTGGATAATAGGATTCAGGGACAGTATACACTTGAGGCGGCGGATAGAGTGGCTGCGATGGCGTTTAGGTGTTTATCTGTTGAGACTAAGTTTAGGCCGAGTATGGGGGAGGTTGTGCGGGAGATTGAGAGAGTGATGGGGGGAAGTGGGAGTGAGGAGCGTGGTAGTCGGGAAAAGAGATGGAGTGGTGAAAGTGGTGGTACTGCTGGGAGTACTCCTGGTCGTGCCGGCGGGGTTTCGTATCCTAGACCGTCAGATTCGTTGCTTTACGCTTGAGGCGGGAGGATTGGCGGTGGTGATGAAGATACGGTTTTTTTTTTTTTCGGTTGGGGCTTGATTTGTACAGTTTTTTATTTAATGTTTTGTTGTGGGAGGATTGCTGTTGTGTTTGTAGCGTGGTGAATACATAATACACATATATGTGAGTGGAAGTTTAGGCCCATTTTTTGTTAGTTTGTTACACGAGTTTATTTGATCTGTTTGTTCTTTTGCATGTCACATACATCAACTGTCGTATCAACTATTTTGATCAAAAGAAGTTTAGAATTAATTTTAGTTTTCTTTTTTGAAATTTCATCACATTTCATTATATTTTTGGCTAATTTATTATTTATAAAACTTCATAAAATAATACTATAATCATTGACCAGAAGAAAAAAATACAAAATATCCTTATTAAACAATAAAGTACCCTTAAATGTTTAAAAATTTATAAATTCAAAATACTATAAAAATATTAAAATATTGAATATTTTAAAAAATATCATAAAATTAAAAAAAATTAAAAACTTTCTAAATTTTGTGTAAATTATTCAATACCATAAAAAGAATATAGAGTTTTAAACACATAATTTATATAAATTTTTTTCTACCGATTAAGTGTCATAATTAATATAATACATTTTTAAATTATCTTTTTTCTACACATTTAAATCATTTATTCAAAATAAATTATATTATATTTTTAACTAACTTTTAGAAAATATTTTAAAATTTAATATTGTATTTTGTAGATAAAACAAAATTCAATTCCTCCCTAAATTCTTCAAAAATCATTTAAAGCCATGAAATTTAATTTCTGGAATCAAAAGCCCAAATCCAACTCAAAACTCAAAAGCCAAAAGCCTAAATCCAAATCAAAAACTCAAAAACCCAATTTAGAAGTCCAAGCACAAAAAAAACCAATTACCACCCAAATGTGCCTCAATTACAAGCCCAAACACGGTCCAAATCTCAAGCCCAAACTTGGCCCAATTACAAGCCCAAACACGGTCCAAATCTCAAGCCCAAACCTGGCCCAATTACAAGCCCAAACTCGACCCAATCTCAAGCCCAAACTTGGCCCAAATCCCAGGCCCAAATACAAGCCCAAACTTGGCCCAAATCCCAAGCCAAACTTGGCCCAAATACAAGCCCAAACCCGACCCAACTTTCAAGCCCAAACTTGGCCCAAATCCCAAGCCCAAACTTGGCCCAAATCCCAAGCCCAAACTTGGCCCAAATACAAGCCCAAACCCGGCCCAACTTTCAAGCCCAAACCTGGCCCAATTACAAGCCTAAACCCGACTCACATCTTAAGCCCAAACCTGGCCCAATTACAAGCCCAACCCTAGCCCAATTATATGCTCAAAACCACACCCAAAAGCCCAGGTCAAATTCAGCCCAAAGTTTACTTCAAAAATCAGCCCAAAACCCACTTCAAAAATCAGCCCAAAATTCACTTGAAAATCAGCCCAATCTCCCTTCTTTAGAATCTAATTCTAACAAGTCAACTCAAGAAACCAATAAAAACAATCAGTTTCAAAATCATCTTTTTCAATTCAAAATTAAGCTTTTAAATTTCATGAATACTTTTAATAACCATTTTAGAAATTCAGAAATCATTTAAACATTGGAATAACTTTCAAATTTTCAAAGACCAATTCATTAAGTCTTGAAAATTCCTAAAATCAATGTTAAAACTTAAAATTCATTCCAACACCTTAAAATTCATCCCAAAACTTCATGATTTCAGAATTCAAGACTTAATTCTAAAAATCATTCCAAAAAGTCAAAGCAATCCCTTTTCAAATCAAATCTTATCAAAATATCAATAATTATTTCCAAACTCAAAAGAAACCATTTTTGTGAACTTCTAAAAGAAAACTCTTCTCAAATCACAGAAAACTCTTCTCGAGCATGCTGAAAGTTTTTCTCACATAACAGAAAGGTCTTCTAAAACTTATTTCTCAAAATTCAATGTTTTTTACTTAAAATTCTGATATCTTCAAACCAAACTCAAAATTTTTTTTGGGGGGGGAGGGGGGAGGGGGAGGACAGGAAATGTCTAACATCTTTAAATCATTTCCTTCCTAAGTTACACACCACTTGTCTCTCTTCCAAAAATAATCCAAAGCAGGACACTAGGGTCGTAACATCCATTGTCGCAATTTGTTTTTCTTTAGGGGGGTATTAGAGTGAAACTTCCTCTAATTGCAGCCTGGATTTTACAAGGCGGGGCGCTAGGGATTTAGCCGTCTTCCTAGTTGCTGCTTGGATTTTAGAATCGTCTAACTCCCTTCCACTTGATTTCAATGTTTTCTGTTTTCAACGTTGTAAAGTTCGGGAGTTAGAGACGTTATTAGGGTTGGGCCGAGAGCATATCTCTATAGGTTTCTCTCTAAACCTTAGTTTTTGACATAAATATATTGCCCCATCTTTTGAGCCTCGGTATCTACCATTAATTAAGTGTCGTGTTCGAGGGGGGTACATGGGTGATTCTTCGAGATCATCCACCTCTTTTCAAAACGAGATAACTTTTGGTTTTAAAAATATAAAAGAGACAATTTTGAAAATATTCTCCACCTTTCCCTTCAAAGCCCTAATAAACCCTTCCTAAACCCTTCTATAATCCTATACACAAGCAAGTCAAACATTAGCGGGATTAAGCTTTTTCAAAGAAGAATAACTCGTATGCAAACTCAGTAAAGGACTCAAGCATCTCAGTGGGAGTCTGAAGACTCTCAAAACCTGAAACTTTCTAGAACCTCAAGCTTTTATATCTCTAATATTCTTTGAAACCCTAAATCCCGATTCCTTAAGGTTTCAAACCCTTTAGAATCTCGAACAAAAATCCTAAATCCGTACTCCAAAATCAGTAGATAATTCCGATCCCAATCAAGCACAAAATGACCATAATACCTTTGAAATTCTCAAATACCTTTGAACACCCCTTAAACACTTCTAATTCCCGATCATCCCAAAAACTTGAATGCTCCCTTTAACATTTTCAATTTGTGATCACCTCAAATGCCAGAACATTCCCCAAAATGCTTCCAACCCTGATTTCCTCAAAGATACAATCATCCCAAAGTCTGAACTCCACAAAATAACCAAATGTCTTCTCCACATCACAAAATGGTCAGAATACCTCTGAACTCCTCAAATATCTCCAGATAACCTCACACTTTAAATTTGATGACTTTCTTAAAAATCCGAATTCCTTCAAAACGCGAATCCTTTAAAAGACCAAAATGCCCTCGTCCTCAAAAGACCAAAATACCCTTGACTCCATAAAAGACCGAAGAACTCTTAGCCCCTTAAACAGATCAACAAATCACTCAATCCTTCACCATGACTGAAACCTCTCAACTCCTCAAGACAATAAAGATCCCTCTCAAACCCCTACAACTCCCCATAAACCCTTAACCAATAGATCTTCAAGTTAGGTTTATCTACTAAACCCTTAGAATTTCCCTGATCGTCCACTATGTATACACTAATTCCTCTTAAATCATTAATGGCATTATCTTGGTAGAAAATATCCTCATTTCAAATTCTATATTCTCAAAGTCTTCTTCTAATCCTATCCTTGTGGCCTTTGAAAATGAATCTCTTTAAAAAGGTTTTGAAAGAAGAAAATCTCGACAATTGAAGACCAATGTTTCCTCATGAACCATCCGATGTCTTGATCGTTGCCACTTCCAAGGGGTGTAACCCAGTGCGAACCCACACATAATCTTTGTAATGACCAGATAAGTCCTATTCATAGGCAACAATTTCAGAGTTAACTAACGGTTCTTAGGACCCTTCTCTTTCCTTCCTAGTTCATTTTAGGTCAAACTAGATGATGACTCTAGTCAATTCCATCCTTAGGACATAAGTCCGTGTGGAGCCCATTGAGAGTGAGTGTAGTGCTCATTAGCATCCCCCTTAAGCTTTATGGAAAAGACAGACGATGAAGTAGGTATTTGAGGGATGCTAGGATAACGGGTTTTCACCTCCACATAATGACAATTTTAAGATCTAGGATTTTCAGTCAAGAACCATTTATTTAGACCCCCACATATCGAAAAAATCACTCTCCACAAGTAGGACTATCTTCTTAAAGTATGGTCACCTGGCAACCTGAGAGCGCGGATGCTTTAGCCGGGGACTTAGTATATTTTTAAGGATAGTACTCCTCTGGGCCCCTAGTTGACAAGAGTATCGATCCTTTCAGGAAGCGTGGCCACCTGGCCAACCGAGTAACACTGAAGCTTGTTTAGGGACTTTGTTTGCAGGGGAACACTCCAGGACTATGTTGTGGGCCTCCTGTTAGAAGTATTTTTTTTCTTTAGGAAATGTATGTAGATCACTGGCTAGCGAGATGATTTTTTAGGTCTAACCCGAGGACTTCAATCACGCGATCGTGAAATACCAGACAATAGAGCTTTGTCTGAGGCCGTAAACACGTAATGTTTATGGGGTCTGGATAGCACAAAGCTGTTTCCTGGACCAAGAGCACAGGGAGCCGCTATATAGCGCTGAGCATTGCCTAGGACTGGTAACATAAGATGTCATTAGGTTGCACAGAGCATTGTCCAGGACTATCCAGGACTATTAACATAAAATGTCATTGGATAACGCAGATAATTGTCTGAGACTAGTAACATAAGGCGTCATTGGATAACGTAGAGCATTGTCTAAGACTAGTAACATAAGATGTCACTGGATAACAAAGATCATTGTCTAGGACTAACATAAGATGTCATTGAATAGTGCGGAGCATTGTCCGTGACTAGTAGTGAGTTGTGGTGCATGGTGCACTTGTAGCATGCCAATTGGCCACCGCACGTCCAACATTGTTAGTGAGAGGCAAAAATATGCAAGTTCATGTATATTGTGCAATAAAGACAGAGTGTAAGTTGTGTTCAAATTATTTTCATTCTAAGTAGTTTCAAGGGTGCGTCGTACACTTTACGGGGATGCTCATGGAAGAATGAAACATGGAGAATAGACCGTGTTCGCGGGGTCAGCAGTGGTTACGCAGCCTGGATGTCAAGGCCAAGTATTGAGCCCATCTGACAGGGTCTACGTATGAGGTAGGCCACCCTATTTCAAGGCTGTCACGGTGGTTGCAGTGGTTACAATGGTTTTCTTCTCTTGGATCCTTTGCCAGTTTGAGAGGTCCACGATGAAAAACATTTTTTATGCCAAAGGTGGTGGGGTTTTTCTTTGCTTATTGGTAGTTCTGCTCAATAATCTAGGTGGTACCGCCTAGGGGTGGTTGTAGTGGAGAAGGCTTTGTAGTGATGGTGAGAAAGATTCTTACTGATGGCACCAAATGTTGAACGTGGTAATCTACAGGTTAACGTGTAACCTGTTGGATTGGTGGTACGTTAACTTCTTTGGGGTGTGGTGATTAGAAATTTAAGTATAATGATCGACAATAATAAATGAGACAAAAGCATTTACGTGGTTCGATCTTGAAAGATCTAGTCTACGGGGGGTTGACAAAGGTTCTCAGTAGAATTGGTAGAGTATAGATGGTGAAATAGTATATATTCTTGTGTTGTGTACTGTGTTCTTGTTATTGGTCCCCTTGCACTCCAAGACACGTCTTTGAGTGGTCGTTGACATGTCACGCAGTTGTTGTTAAAGTACAACGGAATGTAAAGTTAGAAGGTAAATGACTTGTAAGTTACTTTAAACTAGAAACCTTTTTCGATTAAGAATTAACCTAGAATTTCCATCAATCCCCCTCCACACCCACCTATGGATTCCGGGGTGGTTTAAGACTTGCCACCAAATCCCTTCTACTCATATTGACACACGATCTGACAGTCACCCAAGCGTCTCCCAATAGTCCCCTGACTATTCCTAAGCTACCCCTGTAGCTAACTCTACACTATGAGTTGGTTTTCCCTACTTTGCTTCCACAATTACTCGATTACAAGGCCTCACTTAAACCCTCACAAAAAAGAGAAACTCTTACAATGAAAAGCTTTGAATACAACCAGTGCTCTTTAAGAAAAGATAAGTTCGTTTCAGCCTTCTAGCATACCCGCTTCTGAATGAAGCTGGCCTTCTCTTATAGAAGATGATGATCTCCTCTCATTAGTGGACTCCAAAGTTGCTTCATAACTCTTATGAAGTCCATCCGCCTTTTTGGCTTAGCCACTACCGCGCCAGACCTTGGGACCATAGTCAAACACTACCGTTGAAGACAAAAGGTGGTGAAAGTGATTAGTTACTTTTTCTACACAACCCTTGTCTTCTTCCCCTGTCTCCTATGCGTCTGACTCTTCGATATCAAGAGATCAAATCCTCAAGTTGACTTTGTAATGTATAGCTAGCTCGGTAGCTAACTTTATGCATGTGTTCCTTGGTATTATGGTGAGTTCTTCGATGAGCGGTTAGAGTATTCCTAACTATCAGGACATGTGCCTGATAGTTGGCACATCATAATGGAAGGAACCCGACTTATACCTTGCTGCAAGCGATCCTGAGAATTTCTCATGCAACACCACCTTGTCACCTTGCAGACAAGGGATCCTGCCCTTATTGCTGAAACACTTTATTGAGCACGTTAGATAACAAGGATAGTTTACTATCATCAAAACTATAAAGAACTTGACTTAACACTTTTGTGTCTTTTTATAACCAGCCCCTCCCCCTACTATCTTTTTTCTCGAGTCTTGTCGATATTTATAAGAGGGAGAGGGTAGTTGGTGTTCAGCTTGGTTTCTCAACTTGACATCCACTTCCACGCCGGTTTGATAATGTAAATGGTTTCCATGTAGGAATAAGTGACGTCATATGAGAGTGCTTTCCAAGGAACCTTCCTTCGCCTGATTGAAATTGCACTGGTCAGGGAAAGGGCACATCAGTCTTGAGGAATTAATGACGGCTCTTGGCTCGAGGCAACTAGCTGTCTGATTGATGGCACATAGTGGTGTGACATGCTGGTCAGGCTGCGAGACCTCCTTGGTATCCCGACCAGGGTTAAACTTGGTCAGACGATGAAGGAATTGATCTTAACTGGAGCGGGGTTGACAAGACCGGGTTGTAACCGGGGCGAGTAGCCAGGCAAGGGGATCTGGACTGATTCTGGTAGGATGTCAGAGATCTTTTTCTTGGGCGGACCCGACTTTGTTCCTCCGGTTAACGGTCTGGGGAGTGCATGCGACCTATAAGAGGGAAACATTATTAACCCTTCTATCACAACTAGGGGTGGTAATTTTTACCCAACCCGATAACCCGACCCAAACCTAACCCGTAAATAGCGGGTATGGGTTATGATTATTAACCCATTTAATTTTGGGTTATGATTATTAACCCGACCCAAACCTAACCCCTTCATTCGCCGTCATGGTACTATACTAAGTACTTCATAGTCGTTACAGTCCTCCCGAATAGCCCCGTTATAGCAGCACTTGCCATGGCAAGTGTGCCATGCTGGCTGGTTATCGGTTCAACACATAGTGGTTGCGGTTCTACTTTTACCCACATTGTATTCGGTAGCCTTATTGGCTCCTTTAATCTTTTAGTCCTGATAACAAATCTTCCGAGCGACTTCTCATTGGTTTTGACATGATAGTCATAAATCAGGGTGACTCTCCATTCTCAGAGGCCCCTATTTACTTAGCTCTGTGTTCTTCCTTATTGCTTGTTCCCATGCATTTGCTGTGGTTACCGAGACTTGACTATTGTTCAGGCACTACTTGTAGTCCTATTGGAGTATATTTCATAGATATTCTCACATTTGTCTGAGCAATGTTGATCAGGTATTGTAACCTTTTGGGTTGTAGGTTCAGAGTTATCCACTCCTGACTAGTTCCTTAGTCGGTTAGTATACTGTTGGCTGTATTATCTAACAATTGTGGTCCTATAGACATGTCTCTCGGGTTTATTATTTATCCTTTTTCCGCTTTGTTGCACGGTTAGTGCTTTCCTTCTTACTGGCCGGGCCGGGTTCTCTCGACTGCTAGGCATGTCGACCCATGCTGCCGGAAATTTCATTCTCCTATGCGTAGGATTCTTCATCTTCCACTATTATGTGCGGTTAACGTCGTTCAGACGGGAACCGTCTTCAGGAATTCCAGTTCTTGGAATCTATCGTATGACAGACTCTCGTTCTTACAGGAATACTAAATAACGACCAGATCGGGTTTTCCCGAGTAAAAGAGGACATTCCATCTCTCTAGCGTTCTTTCCCGAGTTATAAAACTGGGATGTGGAGGGCAGGAAGGATATTGTAGGTATCCAGTACACACTGGTAATTCCTAACTAGCGTATCTCTCACGCTATCACTCAACCCTTAAACCCAAGTCTCTAATCCTAACTCGGTACTTCCTAAGCTCGGTAATTCTAGTCATCAGAGCGATACTTCAATCTGATACCACTATTTGTAACACCCAACCATAAACAAAGTACTTAACAACTGATCGCATCAGAAATACAAACAACACTTAACTTAATCCTTTGGTGTTACACGCCGTTAGCCTCCCACGTGGCTAACAAGGCTATTACTTACACAACGTACCGGTTTGATGGACCAGATTACCGAGCAATTATACATTTCAATCCATTCCATTTCTAAACCGAGTCAACTACATTTACATTCCAAACTGTACCGAGTATTCACAACCTATTGCCGATAACAAGTTCGGTCTTACTCTACTAATAAATACACTTAACATAGCACAGATTACCCATGCACTGTAATTCCCGTCCTACTCTTGAACGAAGGGCAGCTTCATTGTACCTAAAAAGTAATGGGTGACCCCAAAGGGGCTCAGCACCTTTGCTGGTATGGTAAACGTGCAACCCGCTACTACCGGGCCACACACAACTAATTGTCGTCTGAGCATGCGGTTGATTTTATTTAAATCATGCTTGAAACGCTATAAACACACATCGTTCACAATCAACACATATCCAAAAAATGGAATACAATCAATAAAACTAACACATCGGTGTTTGTTAGATTACCTTACTGTGTTCTTTAGTCCATGAGGGTTTTTACCTTAATGAGACCTCAATCTTATTTATCCACACTTACCCGTTCAGTCGGGCTTCACATAATTACTCCTCATAATAACATGGGGTTGGATTTAGTGATCAACGTACACGAACATATCGACATATATGACACAAAACATACACACAACATAACATAGGAACGAGTCACGTGAGGACTCGAACCGAAATAAGAATTAGCCAAATTTTTTTAGAGCCTAGAGAATATCTTCATTCTCATGTCGAGCTCATTACATAACATATCCCGTTCTTCTTAGAGAACATATACTTTACTTAAGATGTGTAGGAAATAATATAGATCCGAACACACCATACATATATCCCCCAAACCCCGATCATAAGTCAAGGCAGGAGAGCCATTTATGAGGGCTGGGAGATTGAATTCCAAGAAGGAAAACAATCAAACAGGGAGAGAGTTGAATCTGCTATAGATATCAACCCCATACATACACGCGCGACCGGACACTCGGATTTCTCACCCCTCAAGTTTTACATTGGTTAGAAGTTCCCTTATGGAACTTATCACATCATGTCACATTATAATTAATCAAGTCCAGTTACACATACAGGGGAGGCAAGATACGTTCACACGCAACAATCCACAAATAACACATGAATAGTCGTAGTTAGAACGTTCCCGTAGGTTGGGACGTTAAAACCGAATACCGATCTCTTATGTGAATCCTATAGTTGGTTAACTAACGGGGTTAGCACACACTCGAGGTTAAACGGTATTGGAACAATCGCACAACATAATTCAAATACTGTAAACTCATCACATGCTTGTCTTATAAGGTCATAAAATCCATAAAACACACAAGCACACAAGCCGAGTATAACTCGACAGGACACAGATTGCAAGAAAACCATACCTTTCACCGTCATTGTTCGTCATCGACTCTCCTCCGGAGTCCGACTATTCAAGTCCTATAATATTCATGGAATCGGGTGGTTAATTATCTTTAATTAACCTAGTTCATATCATCTCTAATGATTCCCGATTAGATTACAACTACTAACTCCTTGTAATACAAACACTTCCTCATAAGTTACTTACTTCTCATTATTATTTACACTTATTCACAGACCTAATGACCATTATAAGTCACCAAACAAGTCCTAAACAATCATATAACAACAATACCTAACAATCCCCATCATTAGATGTCATTTACTAACTAACCTTAAACTTGATTTTTAGTGTTGCCCGGGACTAGGTCCGGACCTATAGGCTCGGACCAGTTGATTTTCCAAGTTTTGGCAAGTTTTTAGTATAGGTCCGGGACTTTATACTGGAGGTAGGTCCTGGACCAGTTGTATACCTTAATTTGGACTGATTTTGAGGGTGGTCTGGGACCTTATCCAAGGGCTAGGTCCCGGACCCTGTTAAAACGCTACTGAAATGCCATTTTTCAATTGCCATTCCCACCTCAAACCTTACCCAATCTTTTCCTAATCTTTCTACATGTTTCCAAACATGTTATAACACCTTAAACATGCCTTAAACCTTCATAAACCTTTGAACAAACTCTTTACCCAATCTTTGATTAAGTTCACACAATTTCCCACTCTTATTCTCCTAGAACTTGCACTTAGTTTCCTAGGTTCTAAAATTACAAATTTTGCTCACCACTTTCACTCATATAATTGGTTCACAACTAATGCATTACTAGCATGCCACTATCATTATTTTCACTCCAAGTTTTAACCAACAACACAATTCACTTCCAACTTAGTTCTAAGGTGAATATTTAACCAAATTGATCTCTAAACACACCTAGTTAAACCTAGGCCATTTCTTCTTACAAAGACACTTAAAACTCTTAGTTTCTACACAAATTTTGACAGAGGTACCCCATAATTTTAACATTCTCACACACATTACACCTAAATCAATTCACTAACCATGTTCAATTTAGGCACTAACCACACACCAATTCCAGCACATTCCCATAACCACAATAAGGCATTTTAAACTTAAATAACTAGGCTCCAAGGCCTTTAAACATCAACATAAAACTTAAACCTCAACATAAAACTTAAACATCAACATAAGCACAATAATTCCATTTACTATCAAGCCTTTCTTGATCACAATTACACCAACAAAACAACATTAAACATAAGGAGTATTAAGGCTAGTACATTAACCTTATTTTAAGTCTCCCTTTTCTTTCCTTCTCCTCCCTTGTTCTTGCTTAAAAACCGGCCAAATGGGGGTGTTTGATAATTGCTACAGACCATGCCAAGAATACAATAAGGACTAGATAACACTTAAGCCCTTGTAGAATTTCTAGAATTTAAAAGAGTGCTTAAAGCACTTAAAAGAGAGAATTACCTTCTAACTTCCAAAATGAAGTGTTGGCAATCAAAGTGAGCAAGCTCCAGCTCCTTATTGAATATAAAACAAGGATAAACAAGGAGGGAAATTAAGCTCAAAATTCTGGAAAAATCAGCATGAGAGAAAACTAGGAAGAAGAAGGTGTTTTGAAGTTTTTCTTACCTTAGAACAACCAAAGGGTTGTCTAGCTCAAGAAATGGTGTTCTTCCCTTCAAAAGGAGCTACAGCCATGGAGATGAACTTCATCTTTTTCAAATTTTTAAAGGGGGAAAGAAGCTCCAAGATGAGGGGAGCAAGAATATGTATTTATTTTGTTGTTTTGACTTAGTTTAGGGCTTGAACAAGGAAAAAGAAATGGAGCTGAATGAGGGCTCAATAAATATCAATTGGAGCAGGTTGGTAGGAAGTATAAGTTCTGGGAGGAAGGCAAAAACGTGAGAGAATAGAGGGATAGAGGAGAGAGAGTCCAAAAGGTGAATATGTACTTGTCTCTACTTTATTAAATTTGTCTCTAGTGACTAAAGAGGAAATCAATTGTGAGAGAGGGAGGGAAAAACGTGGACAGTATAAAGGAGTTCAGATTTTAAAAATAAGTGAGGGGAATTTTGGTCTTTTAGCAACTAACACCCCATAAGTCCCCGTTTGGCACTATTCATCAATCCATGACCATTTTCCAGATTTTTCTCATTTTGTTAATTTTAATGGTTCTTAAACCTTCATTAATATTTTATTATAGTTATATGATCAATTATAATTTTTATGAGTCCATTTAACCACTTAAAGTCACGTTTTCGGGTTTTCTCGAAAAACATGTTTTAAAGCTTCGTTTGCGTTTTTAATCCACTATATGGTTCCGTTTTCCTCGGAAATTTTTCCCACATATTCTTAGTGTGTATTTAGGGTATAAAAATATATTTAAAACCCTAGTTAAGGTTATATACCTCCTATGGTCACATAACGCGCGTTTTTACGTTTTATGACTTTTACGTGTTTTCCTTTTTCTTTTGGTTTCTCTTTCTTCACCAATGTTCTTAAGGACTTAATTAGCCTTAGAAAACCATAATTATATAATTTATTATCACATTTAAGTTCGGGGTATTTCATTGAAAGTTTGTAACCCAATTATTGTTGGGTCAGGTATGGGTCAATACAATTTTAATCAGGTTGGGTATGGGGTGAGCTTCAACCCGACCCATCAACTCGAATTGTCACCCCTAATCACAACTTACCACTACCAGCAATATAATCGATATAGATTAAACGTTAAGGTTTTATAAGCTTGCAATATTTAAGAAATCAGTTTGTACTTGTAATACAATTCCAATAATATAAGAATTCAATATGTACCTTTATATATACATCAATACAACTTTTTTCTTCTTTGAAGAAATAAGATTTCATTAATAGTAACAAAGGTATAAAACATCATTAGGTTCATTTTAACCTATTCAAACATACTTCCTTTGTTCTCTCAGTCCTAAGCGCTCCAACATGTGTGCACCACCATTTTCATCCCTTGGCAAGAAAAAAAAACAACATGATAAAAAACACTAATGTTGATTGTAAACCCTCTAAGACAAAAGCAACTTCTCTTGATACTACACCCTCCCCACGTAGGTAACTTATAGGAAAAATTAAAATGCCCGCCCATGAGGTATTGGGAAATTATAATGCCAACCCATGAGCTTTAGAAAATTACAATGCCCACCCATGAGGTATTGAGAAAATACAATCCCCATCCATGAGCTTTAAATAATTAGATTGCCCACCCATGTACTTATTAAAATGAGGTAAAAATGAAGATCTTAGTAAATATTATATCGATGGAGCGATTCAACAATGTAAACCAATTAAAAAGAAACCCAAATTTACCCCTATGCAATGTTAGAGTGGGGAATTGAGAAAAATCACGCAAAATTTACAAGGAATTGCAATGTATTCACCACTTTATCATTAGTTTTGCTTATTTATTTATTCATTTTAGTTATCTTTCATTTATTTGACTTCTAAGAGGTCATATAATGTAAATTTAGGTTTTCTTTCAGTTTTTATCGTTTTCTAAGTTCATATTTAAGGTTCTGCATATTCAAATTCACCTCATTTTAATAAGTACATGGGTGGGCACTGTAATTTCATAAAGCTCATGGGTGGGGATTGTAATTTCCCAATACCTCATGGGTGGACACTGTAATTTTCTAAAGCTCATGGGTGGGCATTGTAATTTCTCAATACCCCATGGGTGGGCAATGTAATTTTCCCTAACTTATACTTGACTTACAATCACTTAAAATACGAACTTTACAAAACCCAGCTGCTACGACACATTTAAGCCCAAGGCGTATAGCCATAGCTTCCACCTCTTCAGCCGAACCAGCCACATCCCTACCCATGCAAGCCACCGGTTGGACCAACCCATCACCACCCTTATAGATGACACCAACTCCAAACTTTCCTCCTGGAATGAAACTTCCATCTACAAAAATACTTGTATAGGAATCATCCAAGTTGCGCTTTGTACCCACCTTCAAGCCCTTGCACGCTGTTTTGAGCAAAAGTCATTAACCTTACCATGCACTAATTGACATTTTACAAACCAAAGCTTCCAGAGTAGCATCATGAGATAGCATAAGTAAGAAAGAGGCCGGTGCAAACAAGAGTCAATCAACCAATCAGTAAAAAACCAAATCAGAGAAGGAAAGTAGGGCAATGCAGAGCTATTATGCGTAATAATTGTTGCACATGTACACAATGAACAAAGACAAGCAAAAGAGACTTTGTTTCCCCATATTCACAACATGCATCAATATTAATACCACAACGTTGCCGCAAGACAGCCTTAGCTGGGATAATACCATGTAGAAGGCGCCAATCGAACAACCTAACTCACGGAGGCAAGGAGCATTTTGTCACCCGATGATAGCTGAACGCACTGGACTAGCACCTGAGCTACCACGAGGAGTTAAATTATTCGATTAGATTGCATAGTACCTTGATTTAACCGTAAATTGCTTGGACTTAGTCAAGCCCCAATAGCAATCAAGCTAATTATTATCATAATGCAGAGGGATATGCGGGATTGCATCCGCATCCTCCTTACTAAACCACTATCTTACTACAGACTCTTTCCAGGTGAATTTTGAGCTATTAATAAACCAGGAAACTAAGCCATGGATACAGGAAATAGGAGGGATACACCATTGAAAATGCTGACCCCAACCCGTCTTGAAATCCACCTATTAGTTATACGTACAGAAGTACCATCCCTTATGTATCGACATTGGCCTAGATAAAACAAGTCCTTGACGCCCCACAACGCCGTCCAGATTGGACTAGCTCGACTATAAGAGAAGCTGTAAGTAAGTCACCAGGAGGGAAATATCTAGCTCTAAGCACTTCCGACATCAATAAAGAAGGGCAAGAGAAAACCTGGTAACATTGTTTAACTAGTAAAGCTTGGTTAAAGCATTGCAAGTCAGGAAAGCCTAGCCCTCCATGCTCCACACTTCTACATAATGTGCCCCTTTCCATTACAAATCTTTCTTAGCTAGACCCCCTATCCACCATGTAAAAAATTTGTAGATAAAAATACATATATGTAGTCATTATAGATTATAATGGTGTAGTAGGGAAATAAAATAACGTATGTTATAAGTTCTTTTTTTGAAACAGAATAATTTGTTTAAAGTTAAATATACTTTTTTGTTGTTGTTAAGGACCCGTTTGTTCACCGAGAGTGAATTTGCTTAGAACACAGGTGTTCACTATTTATGATAAACTGCTGCCAAGGTTTAATATGGGTGAATTTACCACCGGTTCGCCGCGTTCCAGAGAAGAATCGCAAACCATATGCGGCTCCGGGTTGGGTTGCGTGGAGGGGCATATATACTTGCGAAAGCAGCAGTCAAAATTTATTATTTCCTTCTCTCCCGCTCGTGCTGTCCTATCATGACTAGAATTGGTTTAAGGCTCTGGTACCTTAACGTTCTGCATTCCTCCACTCCACTCCCTGAAAATCCAAAAATACTCTCTCGCTCTGTTCTGTGCTTCTGTGGCCTGGTGATTCACTGCTAGAACGAGATACGTCCAAACTGCTTCCTCTAACTCCTCGTTAGTGCTCAAGAAAAGAAGACACACTAGAAACAAAAACAAAAACAAAAACGCGGAATACGTGAATTGTTGCCGAACAGATCGTACCACGAGAACTGCAAACTTGTACTACGTGCATCCTCACCTTTTTTGACTCTGGTGATTTTTCTGTTCCACTATCCCACACACTACCACTCACTCCGCGTACTACTATTTTCTCATCTACATCGAACGTTCATACAGTGAAATAATTATTTTGCCTTACGCCAGTGATTTTCACCTTTTGATTTCGTTCAAGGGTTTTGTTCGGGTTTCCTCCTCTGCGACCGAAAAGGGACCGCTTGTTCTGCTTTTTCTGGTAGGTACCGGCCGCTCACTATCGCTTCTTTTCACTTGGTTCCCTCTCGTGGTCTGCTGTGAATCGGTGGCGGCTTCTGCTCCCCGGGAGGATCCATTTCCAGACTTATTGCTCCGATCAGTGGGGGTAGGTTTTTTTTCTCGGCTAGCTACACATCATCATCGGCTCTATTTTGTGGGGTTCTTTCATTTTCTAGCTACAGACAACAGCAACGCTGCGTCTCGGTAAATTTTAATTTCCTGTTATGTGGACGGTAATTCACAATATTTTTTTGTGATTACTTCCGTAGTTTTTTACTGTTACTTGAATTCTTGCTGTGAGCCCTGCAATTACTCCACACTCATCCTGACCCCTATTTCCAAATGAAGTATTCGCAAGATGTAATCATTTCCATATATCCAAATGAAGTATATGCAAGATACAATCATTTCTATATATCCAAACGAAGTATACGCAAGATGCAAAGGCAGAAGTCTCCAGCTTCTACATCTGCTGTTCTTTTCTTTTAACCAGAATGAAACACTGCATTCAGTTCTTGATGATTACCCTTTGCAGTAGCTCTGTCAAACTTCTTCCGAATTGAATCATTCAATCCCCATTTCTATCACCAACCATGCGTGGTCTTTCTGGATAAATCCCTAACAGAGGTGCTATCGGGACATTGTTTTTTGTTTGGCCCATCTGGCTAAGGCAGAATCCTTTTGATATACAGCATGACGTGAAAGAAAATTTTCATTATGCGCGTTTGATTCTTCTCCTCCCTCTCCACGGCTGTTATCCAAGCGGTTGTCATTTTGTGTGACGTAACTGCTCCTGTCTAGTATGCGTTTGAACATGTGGTTGGATAATTTCTTTATCAGGCTTCTTCTAAAACAAGTTTTCCTGTAGTACATGTCTTTTAAGTTTCAGTTTTCAGGGTCAAGAAGAAATATAGTACATGCATATTTTGAAAATTAGTATTCTGGCCATCTGACTAAACGAGCGGGGTATGGTGATAGTGATATTCTTTTGCCCTTATCAAGTTTGTTTCCTTCAAATTATTTAGCTTGCAATGAATGCGCACGGCTTAAGTTTCTTGACTCACTACTTCTGTTTATCGTTTTTCCTTTGGCCGACGATGATAGCATTTTTACTTGCGTGAATTGATTTATTGGGGGATTGTTGACGGAGGCCACTGCAAAATTCGTTTTCTAATATACTTGCACCGCATCTGTTTGCTCTCGTCCTGTTTGTGTAGTTAGCCAAACTACAATATCTATGAAAGAAATCTTTCATCATGCGCATTTGATTCTTTATAATGTCTTCCAGTTGATATATCGCACACAGGTGTTATGTCTAAATGTTGCCCCATATGTACATGCACCTTTTAATATCTAATGCACTCAGTCAGTACAGATAATCTAGATACTGATGCAAATGACTGTCGTATTGAATTTTGTGTATTGCAAAAAACTGCTGAGGATTACAACGAATGTTTATACATGGCCAACGATTGACACTCTCTCTATTGTCGCTTAACCTAGAATAGAAGACATTTGACTGTGTATTATCTGAGATAGACTGTACTGGGTTTTGGGCATAAACTGATGGGCTTTGTATTTACAATTGTATGTACTTAGTAGTGAATCTGCAATGGGCGCCGTTAGGAAAGACAGTGAGCTCGATAGGTGTATAGATAGAGCTTACAGTCAGTTGAAGGATGGATACCATGTGACAAAGTTATCTGGTGGTGCATTCAAATGCCCGTTCTGCATGGAGAAGGAGGGCTGGGAGTACTCTTATATGAATTGATGTATCATGCCAAAGGCAGGAGTTCATCTTCAAGAAGCAAGGATTTGAAGGAACGTGGTAGACACATAGCATTAGCTTCATACTTGAGAAGATATCACCGTCCAGAGTTGTCTTCTTCTATACTCCCTGCCAAAGGAAATACTCTCAGTAGAGCTGTTCATAAGGATGCTGCTCAAACCAGCAAGCTAGAAACTATCAAGAAGGCAGATTTGCATGAGTCGCAAGATAGGGCAAGTGTGAAGGTGAAGGATACTGTCAAGCATGACGTGAAGAAGAACACTGTTTTAGCTAAGGATTCAGATCCAGCAGGGAGTAAGATTCAAGCGGCACGTGATAGAAATGAAAAATTCGTCTTTCCATGGAAGGGTGTTGTGGTTAATTTCCCAACAGAATTGAAGGATGGTAGATATGTTGGTGAGAGTGGGAGTAAACTGAGGGCTGAGCTGACAGAGAAAGGTTTTAACCCTACCAAGGTTGAGCCTTTATGGACCTTTAGAGGCCATTCCGGAGTTTGCATAGTTCATTTCACAGCTGACTGGCCTGGATTTAGAAATGCCATGATGTTTGAAAAGGCATATGAATCCGATCACTGTGGCAAGAAAGACTGGCTGAGGAATAAAGCTCCTCATGGACAGAAACTGTTTGGTTGGGTGGCTAGGGAGGATGACTATAATCCCCGGACTATTTTTGGGAAGCAACTGATAAAGTTTGACTTGAAGTCAATTGATGACATTGAAACTGAGAAGAAGAGGCAGACAAACAGCTTGGTTACCCAACTCAACCAAACAATTGAAGAAAAGGACATCAAGTGCGCAATTATGAAGAGCCAGCTTCATGCAACAACACTATCAGTCAACCAGTTGATGCGTGAGGAGGATAAAATGATAAAGTATTTTGATGAAGGTTTGTTCTTTCCATTGCAATACTTATTTTCAGGGGCGGAGCCAGGAATATAAGTTAAGGGGGTCAAAGACAGAATTATAAAAAATTAGGGGGTGTTTTTACTAAATTTTTCTAAAAAAAATTTTTTTTACACTACAAATTTATGTAATTTAACAAAGTTAGGGGTGTTTTGCTCCCTCCAGATGAAACCTGCCTCCGCCACTGCTTATTTTCTTTCCCTGCTGAGTTTCCCATGTTAACCTATCATATACCTTTAAGAACGCTTTTAAAATTCATCACCACGGGTTTTCAAAGACGTGGCTTTGAATAAGGTTTAAAAGTGCTATCTCTTAAAGCGTGTCAAGGTTTTTGCTGTGCATGCCGATCATATTCTATCCGTAGGTTTTCATGTGCAGAAATTTTATGATAAAAACATTTGGTGTTTTTGATGTCTCTGATGACAGAGAGGAGAAAAATGCATGAGGCTGAGCAGGTTTATCTTGGGAGGATCATGGGAGAGCGAGACAGGATCAAGAATCAAATAGATGCTCAGACGAAGAGATTGCAGTGGTTGGATGAGCGCCGGGCTCGTAATGAACAAGAGAGAAAACAGATTGAAAGCCAAAGGAAGAAGGTACAGTGACTATATGGTATGCACATTTACGGCCATATTTGGTTTTTAGATCCCTCTTCGACCAGTAAACTAGCTTTCAAATGGGATAGGTTTGAAGTAGAATGAATATTGTGATACATTTTTCTGTTAATCCTTTCTCCTAGAATGAGCTGGCCGTGTCAGAGCAAAAAAAGCGGATGAGACTATGATGAAGCTGGCAGAAGAACAAAGGGTTAGTTAAGTTGCTCGGCATATTAACAACATGATTTGTATGCTCATTATACATATATCTTTTGCAAATTTGTACAGAAAGAAAAGAGGAGCTTCATAGAAAGATAATTGATCTAGAAAAGGAGCTTGATCATAAGCAAGCCCTTGAACTTGAGTTGGAGCGTTCAGAGGTGCTAGGAATGTAGTGGAGCCATGCCAGAGGACGGCACTGATATGGAGGAAAAGCTGAAGTCCTTAAAAGAAGAAATAGCAGAAAAAGAGGAGGAGCTGGAGGATGTTGAGAGTCTAAAGCAGACACTGATAATCCAGGAAAAGAAGGCTAGTGAGGAGATACAAGAAGCCCGAAAGGCTTTGATAGATGTTGTATTGTGCTTATATTTCTCTCACCCTGTCATGATTCCCATAGTAACATTAACATATCATGTCTATTTGGTTTGTAACTTGGGTTTAATTAGTTTCCCCTGATCTTTCGCAGGGGTTGAAAAGTACTCTATCTAACAAGGGCGCAAAACCAACTATCGGTGTAAAGAATGTGGGAGAGCTTGAGAGTAAGCCATTTCAGATTGTGGCTAAGAGGGAGTGTGAGAATGCCAATGACATTAAAGTAATAGCGATACAGCTATGCTCGGAGTGGGACGCTCACTTGAAAGATACAAACTGGAAACCTTTCAAAATCATCTCAGAAAATGGAAAAGACAAGGTATTCTATTCTGTTCCTCTAAACTTGTCGTTGTATTAGAATGGATCGTGCTGTGTTGTTTCAAGAATGCATATAGCTTTGGCGGGAAAGAAATCACATGTTGTTTGTGTTTAAGAATAGAGATTGAGACTGATTGGTGCAAGTTTTCTGTTGACTCTTGCTCTTTATTTCCTCCACTGTTCGAGTATGAAATGAAACTAGATTAATGTCCTTTTGTTAGGAGGTGGTTGATGAAGATGATGAGAGGCTGAAAGAACTGAGGAGTGGGATGAGGGAGGAGATTTACCAAGCAGTGGTGACTGCACTATCAGAGGTGATTGAGTACAAGCTGAAGGACCGAGTCCCGGAGCTGGATCTATGGCACAACAAGGAAAACAGACGAGCAAAGCTGAAGGAAGGATTGACATTCCTTGTGAACCAGTGGAGGAAGCATAAGAAAAAGAAATGCTGATGGTCATATTGGTGTTGTATCAAATGTGGATTCTATCTCTTTAAAGTTATAGTAGGCATTATGTTAAAGAAGTGAGCATTGGTTACATATCCAAGTGAAAGTGCTAGATAATTGTCTTGCTGTTTTTTTGTGGGGTTTTTTTTTATAAAACTTTTTTGTGGGTTTTAATCCGTGGTTGGTGAGTTACATCTCGGGTATTGGTTTAGTTGGGCGCATCCCTGATAAGCGGTTGGGTTGAGCTTGTATAGAGTCTCATCATCTAGGCCCCATTTTTGTCACATTATCAAATGAGTTTATTTGATCGATTAGTTTTTTCTTTCTGTATGTCACATATATCAATTATTATCAACTATTTTTTCTCTCTACTTTTAGCGGACAACTATCATCAACTATATGTTTCAGCTGCCAAAAGAATAGACCCTGGTCTCGAGTCTTTCACTCTTTGGTAGGAATAATTTAGAGGTGATCATTCGGGCGGGTCGGGCCAAGGAGTTTTTTTGGGTTGCCGGGCTTGCCGGGCCTGCTCATGAAGACCAAGTCCGGTTTTTTATATTTCGGGCCAGGCGGGCTAGGCCCGGTTTTTTTTCAGCTCTGCCGGTGTCCAGTCATCCGGCC
>CM041782.1:77431318-77595438 GCA_023374045.1 Limonium bicolor
CATTACACGTGTTGATACATGAGATTTATCACCTGTTGGTCCTTCCTTTGCTAATCCAAAGTCCGATAGTTTCGCATTGTATTGCTGCGAAATTCAATTTCAAATTCCAACAAACAAGTGCCAGAATCTAATTACCAAATGTTTCAGTGGTGGAAGAAGAACAACAACAAGTACTTACTGAATCAAGTAGGACATTGGAGCTCTTCAAATCACGGTAAATTACTTTAACATCTGAACTATGAAGGAAAGCTAATCCTTTAGCAGCATCTAAAGCAACTTTTAAACGAAGTTGCCATGAAAGAGGCTGATAGTATATTCCTCCTGTTAGAAATTAGTACACTTTACATTGAGTTTCAGTATCAGCAATGAAAAATTGAATTGAGAAACAAAAAGGATAGTTAGTTTGATTTGATGATTCAATACATACTTCGGAAGAGATGATTCTCAAGACTTCCTTTAGGCATGAATTCATACACCAATAGTCTATGTTCATCTTCCAAACAGTATCCGATCAATTTCACTAAGTTTGGGTGTGAAAGCTGACCTAGAAAATTCACTTCAGCCTACACAAACACCAACACTCAACCACATCAGATTAACGGAAACAACAAATTAACAGTCACCTGATTTTGATTTTGACATCACAACAATTCTTGTCAAGATAAAGATGTATATCAATTGTTTTATAATAATGGTCGTCGGTTGAATTTGATGATGTAATTGAAATTGCAACAAACAGCAACGTACCAACCACTCTCTGTGACCTTGGAAACTTTCCGGGTTAAGTCTTTTAACGGCAACGATCATCCCGGTACCGGGTTTGGTTGGTGTAAGTGATTGTTGATCAATCCAACCTTTGTAAACTGACCCAAATCCGCCTTCACCTAATAGGTAATCTGACCTGAAGTTTTTTGTAGCGGATTTGAGTTCAGAGAAAGTGAAATTCTTTAGATTTGGGAAGTTAAGGATTTCTCCATCAGAGCTAAAAGTCAGTGATGATGAAGATGGTTTGCCACTACTGCTACTGCTGGGACTGAGATCCCTTCCGTCGTTTGATGAGGTGCCATTATTGTTAGAGTCATTCACTCCCACCTCTATTGAAAGGGGATAACAAAAAGCAAATCAAAAGGGGGTTATTACTTATAAGAGAAGCAATGAATGGATAGGGTGTTAATTTAAGATTAATTCAAAGTTTGGGAAATACAGTAGAAATGAAGAGATGAGTGAGTGAGTTTGACGGACGGACCAGTGTGAGATGGAGTCTCAGCTTTGATACGAGCACTCAGACAAAGCCCCATTAATCCGTAGCAGAGAACAACGTACACAGACGAATCACACTATTCTTCTTCTTCGATTCTAGTACTACTTGCAGATTTCAGTCCATAAGTCAATCAATCAATCTTGGGTACTACCTGCAGATTACTGGGAAAGTTCAACGAAATTAAGCTTCGTGATTAATTTAGACAATAATGAATCATGCTGGAAAGAGCATAAATCGAGATTCGATTAAATCAGGGAAAATCCATCCACTATGCGTGTGTGAAACCAAACTTTTTCTCCCACTTTTAGAACCCATGCTCATTAAACACCTCCGATTAACCTATTTTCACAAATCGAGCAAAAGGAAAAATGTACCAACCCCTCTGAATGAATTATCTACAACCGGATACTGCAGGCAGGCAGGCGGGCAGACCACTCTGTTCCGCAGTGAGGAGTGTGCAGTCCTTTTATCTCTCTGCAGTGAACGAAGGAAGCAATTGGAAGAAAGAGCTATCACCTTTGTGGAGAGGGAAGGTTGTACGAGAGGAGAAAGAGATAACAAAAGAAAAAGAGAGACTCGGGAGGAGTCGGAGGAAAGAAGTGAGGAAGACAGGAATGGCTGAATGGTTTTTGTCTCTTGTTTTGTATGCGTCTTTGGAGAAAACGACAATCAACTCGGTACACGACGATCAGAACAATTGGTATTTAATCAGTGAAAGTGTCAGTGTGCTCCGGTCCAAGCCGTTCGGTATAATGAAGATTCCTTTTAAAAGTAACGTGGGATAATATGTAGTAGTACTAATGAGATTGGGAGGATCACTTTTTCAATCTTTTAATTAATGTAAACAACCATAGAATGAATGGGCTTGGGTAATATGAAGAGATAAATATCTGCTAAATAATTAGGAGGAGATATCCTAACTTAGACAATAAAACAATATTGACACTCTCCTTTGAAGACGAAGCTGGTTTGAGTCTTAAAGATTGCCATTATGAATCCTCCAAATTGCATTAGTATCCTCTCCAACTACTTATATCTTCAAGTTGATTCTTTTCTAGAGTATAAACGACATTAATTGAACCTTTTTGATCTTCTGTAAGACAAATGAAACACTCATGCAACACTAGATTGTGTGCAATTTAGATAGATATGCTCAATTATCACACTTCACAATAATAGGTTGACCTTGTTAGCATTCTACAACTACCCTTTAACGATAGTTTGCCTTTGGGCTTGCAATACTAGCTAGTTTGCTTCTTGCCCTTCCAAAGAACGGCGTGGAGAATCTGGCTCTTGCGTCACGGTACAATGTAGCTTGTTGTCATGTGTCAAAATTCTATTGAAGAAGAAAAAAAAAAAGAAGAACACGCCCGCAGTGTTAGGGGTTCAATGTTGTGGGATCGAGAAATTGTATTTTTTTTCAAAATGTTACAACTTATAAAATAAAAGTGTAAAACTAAAAGAAAATTATACCATTGTTCATTATTTTTCGCGTTCTTCAAAACAAGATGCATCATGGATATGTTTTGATAAACTTAAAATTTTATATTTTTTGAATGAGGATATATTAGATATTTTTCAAGTGAATCTTATTCACCCTAAACCCTGCACCAAACCCTAAAAACCTATCGAGTTAGTAACGACAATATAAGGTGTAGAATTAATACCAAAAAGATTACCCTACCCCCCAAACGCCCTAAAAACCACCCTAGGAAAGCTAAAAACGTAAAAGGTATTTTTACGGTTTGTAATGCAGGGTTTAAGTTCACTTTTAAAAAACACAAAGGATTCAAGTTTGTGCTAGGATTAATTTTTACTAGTATTAAACAAAATATTCACTTTTCTTAAACCTTTGATTCATCTTTAAAAAACCTTTGATTCACTTTTCTTAAACATGTGATTCACTTTTCTTAAACCTTTTATTCACTTTAGTTAAAACAATCTCTATTTAAGAGAATCATTTTTCTTAAACCTCTTATTCACTTTTCTTAAACACATGATTCACTTTATAAAAACCTCTGATTCACATTTCTTAAACCTCCTAATCACTTTATTTAAACAATCTATGTTTATGAGATTCAGTCTTATTACTTTGATTCACTTTGTAACAACTAGTGATTTACTTTTTAAAAACTTTTGATTCACTTTTCTAAAACCTCTGATTCACACTAGTCAAACAATCAGAATCTTTAATTAAACAATCTCTGATAATAAGATTCACTTTTTTTAAACCTCTTATTCACTTTTAAGCAACTCTCTGATTCACTTTTTAACAACCTTTGATTCACTTTTCTTAAACTTAAGATTCACAATTAATCTTAAAAATATGTACATACAAAAAATAAAAAAGTTAAAATTTATCAAATCATATTCATGTTTGGTCTTATTTTGAAGAGCTCAAATTATGATAAACAATGGTATAAAATTTATGTTATTTGGACTTATATATAATAAACTATAACATTTTAAAATTTTACAAAAATATAAAACACAGAAGGACAAAAAAGATGACAAATGACTAAAATGACCATCACCACCTTACAATATGGCGCAAGCGCTAGCTTCTACTTTACGCCAAAGAATAGGAGTGTCACTGTCACCAAGTCGTATAAAGTAGTGGATAACTAACCTCCTACCATTAAGCAGCTTGTCAATCATCATCAAAAACACCCATTTTTATTTATGCCATATCCAAGTGTTATCGTGATGCATAGAAAGGTCTTCCATAATGCTACCAGATGTGTCCCCTGATGTACTGAGATGTAGATGTCATATCAAGTATGTTGAAAACAAGAAAATAGATCTTTTGCGCCAGTCATCTGTAATAGCCAAGTTCGTTCTAGAGTATGTTAACGTTGTTGCAATTTTAGACCTGCAACCAAAGAAATTTTAGCAGTATTGCTATTCCTAGAAAGGATTACCTCTATTAACTAATCAAAAAATCTTTAATGGGAAACAATAATCCCACCACTCTGTTGTCACCGGCTATGACAATATCCTCTACATACACATCTATATAGGTAAGCTTCGTATTCCTTTTTTTGCTCTTACTAATCAGAGAAAGGTTCATTTCAATTTGATCTTGCCAACATTACCAGTTCTAACCAAGACTAAACAATACAATCTTGAACAGCATGGTTATTGATTCTTATAGGTTTTGAGCTAAAAAAAAAGGTCTTTTAGAGAAATTGGGAACTCAGAAAAAAAAATATTTTTATAAGAATCCTTAATAACCACCCTATTTTGTGGATTCACATAGACGACAATATTAAACTAATACAACCCCTTTTACATACTAATTATCTTTGACTACATTATAATGGTACAGTTTATATAGAGTAAAAGTATAGTTTTTGTAAGCTTATAATACAGCTTAGGGGTGGAAATTCAAGTTGATGGGTTGGGTTGAAATGCACCCATACCCAACCCGATTAAAATTGTATTGACCCACACCCGGCCAAACATAATCAAGTTACAAATTTTCAACCCATATAAAATAATTGAACTCAAATCTAACTCGTTTAACCCGTTTAAATGTAAATACTCTTGATTTCTAAAAGCATGCATGTGCCAGTTCTTAATTTCGAACCATTTTATATCATTTCTTCAAATGTCAACATTCAGTTAAATGGGTCAATAATCTTAACCCATAATTATAGGTCAGGTTTGTCACCCCTGATACAACTTAAAAGATCAGTATACACCTCTAATATAATTTGAGTGATATCAGAATTCATTATATATCTTTATATATGTACAATATTATAGAGTAGAATGTCACCAAGAAATTGTCAAACTAATATATGGGAGTTAATAAACAATAGATTTAAAAATATAATCTTAAAACAATGTGACATAATACTATATTTTAAAAAATCAAATTTTAGATTCTCCAATATTCTTACTAAGCAGTGGCGTCAATCTGACTTGAAGTATCCGGTGTGGTTATTAATTATTGCCATCACGAGAATATATAGTAGTTTTTAGGCAGAGATACGGTTCATTATTTGGGAAAAAAGAAAAAGACTAACCCTAATTATATAGAGCATCTCTTTCGTGGGTGCTTTCCTTTTTAGATTTTATTTGATTTAACGGTTTCCCCATGTGCCATAGTTGACCGGCGCATTTCACATGTGATTCACATTCAGGTTTAGATAGATCGGATATATCTAGTCCAATCGTGCATGAAAGATTAAGCAATCTTTTTTATATTTAGTCCCGTGGTACTACTAGTGAGGAATAATAGCCAACCAAATTAATTATATGCTGATTGAACTGGTTTCGTTGGTGTCTCTACCTAACAAAGGTCAATCAATATGTTTCGGTCAAGCAACAACTTTCTCTTTTAAGGGGTAGCACTAGGTTGCAAATTGGTAAATTAATTACTTGCAAAGTATAATTATATTTTCAAAAAGAAAATTACTTGCACATATATAATTAATGACGTTTTTCAATTTCACTTTTTGGAATTGACCGGAAAAAGGGAAAGACATGGAGTACAAAAAGGTTGAAGTTGAACAGAAGCTTGAAAGAATTGTCAAGAACGCAATGGTAGTTAGCTGGGCTTATTTAAAGGCTTTTTTTTTTTTAGTATCAACTGTGTTAGGGATAAGAATGGATTTTACTCCATATAAGCCCAAGAATGAGGAAAATATGAAAACCAAGGAAACAAGGCAAGCACTGACATTTGTTCTTTTCAGCAATCACCGGATGTATTCTAATTCTATAGAAATGGTGACTATGAGAATTAAACATCTCCCATAAACCTCAGCCAAAATGTAGAAAACCGCATGCATCATAACTGTGTAAAGAAAGAAAAACGTATACCGGCGGAGCCACCATTGATTTGATGGTGAAAATATTCCTGTCGGCAATGGCTACCGACAATCTCAACAATCGACAGAGGAAGATCCTCCAATAACTAATAAAGCTGCCCCCTGCGAACAAATTGAGGTTACACCACCACACCTGACACCACACCTGTCTTCAGTAAAAGCCACGTACACATCCGACATTCACACAAGTCATTGTTCCCATGAGGGAAAATGTTTCCGGGAAAGAATTCTTCTTAGAAGATGAATTTTGTGGAAATTCTTTCATGGATGTTAGTACTATCATCCTCCTACCGGTGATATAATTTCCATCTATACTCTTTTATTATACATATTAATTTTTATACTTTAAAATACGATTTTATTTTCAGATAACTACAATTAATATATCATTTTGTTGGTATAACTGCATGCAGTCAGGAATGATTCAGTGAAATTAAAATTTTATAAATTAAATTATATGGTTAGTTATTATTCAAACTCCTTACTTATGATGGACGGATGTCGTCAAATAACATTACTCATGGACTCACCGGCACAGCACTGACAAGGAAAACGGGCCCGCCCGAGTAATTCATTTTGACCGAATTTTCCTTACAAATGCATGCACTAAACTTCCTCGTCGCGGAAGATAACATTTTTTTGTTGTGAGTGATAATTTCATAATGCTTGGTTAGTCGATGCATAATTATTGTGGTTAAAATCGAAATTAATGACATCTAGATTCCACTTCTACTTAAATTGAAAAAAAAAAAAAGAGGTTATTGTGTTGTCATTTACTTTATGTGGAAGCGGTTCTTGTTATAGTACTTGAATTTAAATGACAATAATCATACTGATAAAAATTGATGATACTGATAAAAAAAAGACTTACAATAGCATGAAATGTTATTCAAATCTAAAAAACATTAATGCAGTAAAGTCTATTAGTTACTTTTCAACATGTTTTCTTATCCTTGATTTTTTAATTCTTATCTTTATCTTTTGCTTGACAATTCTATTTTTTTATTTTTTTGATATAAAAAATAAAAGTGAAATAGTCTATTTCTTTTTCTACTTAAAAAGTTTATGTAATCAACTACTAGTATTTAAAATTAATTTATAGAAATATAAATCTACTCAGACAGGTTATTGTGATACCGTTAAACCTTGTTAAGCCCTGTCCTGTCCTCAAAGTAGGTGCAGATTCTCTTGAACTATGGAACACTACTAATCAATACAAGCGTTTTGGAATTAACAAATAAAGGATGCTGGAGAACGTTTTAATTTTGGTCAGCGAGTGGTCAACACTTCTTCTTTTGACTCCGGTTTCCACTAGTGGTGAGAGTTGAGTGCATGCATGTGTTAAAAAAGGCGGTCAAAATAAACCACACGAGCGGGCCCGTTTTGAAAAATATTCGAGAGTAAGTATGGGGTTATCGCGTCAGTATTGAAGAGGATGGGCCGATATGGTAGTGGAAGAACGGGAATCTAAAGGGCCTACCTTTGCTTTTGTTAAAATTGATATTCGTCTGTTTCTTCTTCAAAGAAGAGACCGAGCTTGATTGGTCAAAACTGCTATAGTATTCGATATTCCGCACTTGTATTAGAATTATAGTACTTACAAAAGAAAAGAGAGGAAAATAATGGAGCTTGATTGATTATAACTACTATCTAAGATGCGCAACTTGGGCATTATGGCCTATAATGTGCGTTATGCATGTCTTGCCGACAAGAAAAAATTCTAGTAATTGAATGACAACCTCAAGATTGGAGGTAGGAGGGATCTCCGATCTCCCTTGTAAAACACATGAAAACATAAACATGGAAGTTCGGTGGTAAAAACAGTAGTATTATATTATGAAAAATATCACAACACCCAAAATGTCAGCTAGTAGTATATATTAATTCTAAAATGTAACCGCAATGATTTTGATGCATGCAATTATACATAACAATACGTTTTCCAGTGAATCTTAGTTTACAAGGATCTTGACCAAATTATAATGATTCAAGAGGCAATAAGAGTACTTATACTTTTGATCCATTGTTTCTTCTTATATCACTTTTCATCATTGTAGTTTTTAGTTCCTCTCTGTTTAGAGTGATGAGATCTTTCTCTCTTATTTTCCTCTGAATTAAATATTCATTGTAACGACTTTGACAAATGGTCTTAGCTAGATACGTTTGTCGGAATCGATCCTAATTTGCATAGCAATTGACAAAAATGCAATAGGAGTAATGTCATTACCTAAACTTTTAAGCCATTATTTTTCTACTTTGAACTCTTTCTTAGTTGCAGTTTCTAAGTCTTTTACACACACATTTTCCTCTGAATTAAATCTCCGACCCGTGTAAGTGAGATGAATGATATTTCAGCCAATGTTCCACGATTTATACTTTTACCGAAGTTAATTCTAGTTTGCAAGGATAGTCGGCAATGTTGTTTTCGGGTGTAATAACGTGACCGAAGCCTTATGATACAACCTTTCTTCGATTAATCAATGTAAGTATGATGACTTTTTTTTTTTTTTTTGTCACAAAAAAGGATTACTCAATCCAACTTGTTCCTCAACTAACTTAGTAATATACATGCTGGTGGACTTTCAAAGATATAACTCCTGCCTCCCACCCCAAATTTTGGCTAACATCCGCTACCTATTAACTCTCCACTACTACCTAAGAGGCTTATGCAATTGTCAATGATAGGCTTCACATTATGAATTGGGGACAGTAGTGAACAACTCCACAGGTTTGCTGAATCTGAACATATGGTGACACGGGTGATACTCTTCTCTCTGATAAGTTTAGCCAGCTTTTAACAAAGATAGCCTCTCAATGTAATACTCCCTGTTTCCCAAAGGTCGCCACAAAGCCAATAATCCAGTGACCCTAATGATTTCTGCAAACTCCTCCGACTGCCGCATGTCCTGCCATTGGATTTAAAGACCCATTAATGTTAATTTTGTTAGAAATATGTAGATTAGGGTACCTACCTCTTGAGCGCAGCGGAATAGGTGTATTGTTCTTTTGCTTGTTGCCAAACCGGATTGTCCTTCCCTTGACCAACTGATGAATCTTCACGGTAACCAGTAGAGGAAGTCACAGCAGCACTCCCCACACACTATCCACGACCTAAGAACGCTAACACCGCTCTCTCTGTGTATTCTGTGGGAGATAAAGATTATGTATATCGTGTATCCACCCACCCTGGAACTAATTCCATATCTCTATATATAATAATAATAGAAAGAGAATAATAAACAATATTCCTATCATATATTTGACGGTTGGTTGTAACTAATATTTAACAATAATATCATCTTTTATTTTTACTAAATAAAATAACTAACAATTTAAACCAAACAATTCAGAGAAGAATATAGGAAGCAACTTCCTTGTCAAATGTCAACCCCCCTGCAAGTCTGTTTTGAAACTCCCTTTGTCCTACAATAATCCTGGCGCCATCCGTCCGTAACACCCCGCATGAACCAAGCCCTGTGATTTTGAAACAGAGACAAAAAACCATTCTAAAGGGTAAAAACATTCTACATTCATCGCCAAAAACCTTAGTATTCCTCCTCCACTTCTATAGGGTAAAACAAGTTTTTAGGAAAACTACTTTCCACAAACAACTACTTTCCACCTATCCATTATCATAAACCTCCAGGTCTAGAGATTGTTCTGACAGCCACTCACGCATCCGCATACCATAAAACTTTAGTTTCATTCGAGCACCAAGCAGTTTATCCCATATTTCCTTGCTATGGGACAATCTTTGAGTATTGTAATATTGTTTCTTCCTTCCTGACTACAAAATGGCATGAACTATCTGTTGTAATCCAAGTTGGGCACGCCTGGAATTAGCCATGATTTCTTCCAACGCCTAATCTTCACATGAAAATTCTAACTCTCTTCTGACACACAGCTTCCAAATCTTGCTAATGGAATAGTATTGCTATCACATGGAGATTGTGGATCAATCTTATCAGTTAGTAAATTGTAACTGACTTACACTATAATTGCCACTGGGCTCCAACTGCCAAGTTAGGAAATCAGAGCCTCCTTCGGGAAATACCACAAAACTCTTAATGCTACTTAGAACCTGATCTGGCAAAAAACAAGCTATCTATTCCCTTTCAACCTCGAATCCTCAGACCAATAGTCAAATACATGATCCTCCAAAGATTCCTCAGGAACATTTTTGATCATTTTAGACAATAAGCAAGGATGAAAATTCTAGAAATTAGTTTAGAATTTTACCGTGTTACCACTACTAACCATCCACCTAGATCCCCTCTCAATAAGGTCAGAGCATTTCTAGATGTTTTTCCAGTTGATTGAACATCTTAATGTACTAGGATTAGGGTCTCCTAAGGAACGTTCTCAAGCAAAAACTACCTGGGTTACTCACCAAATTCCAAACCAGCTTACCAAAGCACGCGCGGTTCATCTCCCTCATCTTTATAAGCCCTAGACCTCATTTCTCCATGGCCTTACATAGACTATCCCACCCTATATTATGCATCTTACTAATCCCTACATTAGGGCTATCCAAATGGTTTGGTTATTTCGGTTATAACCAAATATCGATTTTTTTTTGTTTTTTTAAACCATTTTTTATAACCATTTTTTAAAATTTTGGTTTTCGGTTAACCGAATTTTATTTTGGTTCAGTTTTCGGTTATTAAAGAGAATATTTCGGTTAACCAAATAACCGAAATATTTTTTTAAATAATATTAAATTTAAAAATATTAATAAAAATTATCATTTTTCTTTTGAAAATTTATGTTACTGAATTTATTATTTACGGTTAACCGCAATTAATTCAGTTTTCGGTTCGGTTTTCGGTTATTAAGTTGAAAAAAATTTGGTTTTCAGTTAACTCGGTTATTGACTTAAATTTCAGTTAATTTGGTTATAACCGAATTAACCGATTTTTTTTCAAAATTCGGTTTTCGGTTAACCGAATTAACCGAATGGACACCCCTACCCTACATCATGATCCAAAATAAAATCTCTACACAATCGGTCAATTTTATTGCAAACATTTGCAAGAAGAATTTGGCACTGCATATTATGAACCGGGATAGAGGACACCATACTTTTCATCCCCATAATGTTCATCTCTCAGTATTTTTTCCTAAGTCAATCCTAGTTTGCAAGGATCCTGAGCAAATGATGTTCCACTAGGAAGCAATAAGAGTATTGCCGGTATGGATAATTCTATAAAGAAAAGTTAAAGAACTTGAAGTAGAGGATAATGGATGTGCAAAACTGAGAGAGGTGAGCTCTTTTATTGGTAGAAAACAGAATGCACAAAGCTATTACATTCAATCTAATTGACTTATTAAATTTTTTTCTTTTAGGACATTTTTCTATTATACTTTCTCACAATTTGTCTCCTTGTACCTAAGTTTGGAATAGAGTTTCTAATTCTCATACTCTCTTTCTTCCACCTCACATTTTTTTTCTTTTCAACTATTTAAAGTGGAATTCACAATCTGGCAACTTTATACCACTAACAAATACTACACAGCCCGCTGATATGGTGCAGTGGGATACTCAAGTTAAATGCTAAAAAATATGCTACAACAAATACCACAGTGACAATGAAAAAACTAGTGCCATTATTGGTACGACCAATCTCTTGTTTCTATATTCGTCGGACCTTCTGAAAGATTTTTGTTGGTGCAAAAGTTTAGTGGAAACGGATTTGCAAGCTGGAATTCAAGGATAGCTTTTACTGTTTGTTGCACGTATGCTAGGAAACTTAACAATTCTGATCCCAGAACCGAAGCGCGACCAAGTGAGGATGATCCTAAAGTTGCAGCTTCAGAGCGATTAAGTTAATTACAAGGTGATTTGTTGGTTTACCGCTGCTATCGAACATGTTTAGAATCCAATGGTAGTGAAATTTGGAAACATGGTTATAATTACAGAGAAGATTTCATATATATATATATATAGCATAATTTTTACTTTTTATTTTCCCCTTTAAGAAAGGATACTACCCAGGCCGCATAGGGAATCGATAGTCGGTGCTTATTTTTTCAAAGGTTAAGCTGTGTCCTCAATTTGTTCATGTGATGCCCAATCTGCCTGTCTACAGCACACAGAGAGAGACAAGGTTACAACCAACATTAGAAACTTTGTCACAGAATCATCACCTTTTCTCTTATTGTACAAGATGAGAGGGAAAGAATGATACTGGAAATCAAAGCAAAACAAGTTTCAAACTTTTTTTTCCTAGTTCCAACAAACTCCTTTGCTGGTAATAGTTAATCAAGAAACTAACTTACGAGAATAGAAGGAATAGAAGTAGACTCAGTTTCCAATGAATTTCATCTTTGTATTATGACTGTCGTGATTACAGTCCTAGGGTACTGTTCCTTTTATAGTAGGGTAAACTTACAAAACGCTGTGTACAAGAGATAAATATCTGCACAAGTGTAACACCCCTACTATTAATTCAATCATTACCGTCCAATCTCCTCGTGCTTCCCGAGTCACGCAGCGGATACATACTTACATACATCGGGTGATACAATGCCGTTAGTCACCCACGTGACTAACAAGGCTACTACTTCTACATACAGCATCGGTCTGATGGACCGGAATATCCGAGTACTACTTAATACATACATACTCTCATTACGTACTGATTACTACAATACTCCATTCGATACATTACTCCATTCAATACCGTACTCCATTCAATACAATACTTCACAACTCCGTACAAGATAATACACTACGCATACCGAGTTTACTAGGTTCCAAAACCAATACAATACTTCTCCCAAATTCATACACACTTACTAGGAATCAATCTGCTACCCATTCCTCACAAACTAGATACTTCTAATTACAAGGCGCGCCACCGGTCTCTTACCTTGACCGTATTCGCTCCGGGTACTTGCACACTAAAAATGGTCCCCCGAGGGGGTCAGCTTACGCTGAATATGATAACCGCATACCTCGCGTACTAGCGAGGGTACGCCGACCATTTGGTCGAATACATGCAATTCATTTTACAATACATACATTCATACATACATACATACATGCTTTCATTCACGATACTACAATACTGCACAAGATATACATACATACGTACAGTACCATACATGCTTGGAGGACAATACGAGTCATCCAATACTTACTTACCATCTTCCAGAATACACATACACAGTACATACTCGATACGCAATACGGAGATACAATTCTCCAATACATACAAAGGTCCAGTTAGCTTTACTGCACACCCGGGTTAATCGGGTGTTCGGTACTCTTTTACTTCCGGTCAATGACTTACAATAGTCAAGACCAATACACATACAATACTTACTTCTTACATACTTTACTTCCAGTTAAGTCGGTATGACCTCCGGGCAGGGAGTACTACCTCCCACCACCGGGCTTTAGGGTGGCCCACTAATCCAGGATGCTACCCATACAAAGGGAATTGGTCCAAGGAAAAGATCATAGCCAGGATTCGGTTCCAACCTCTTGTGGTTCCTTATCCTCACGCGTGGCCGAAACTATATCGGGCTTCTACTCATTCCATTTTACTCATTACTCATGTTAGGAGTTAGGAATTAGTAGAAGTCCATACTTACTTCCATATACATACATACACACAAGTACTCATACTTACACATACACTTCATTTCCATTCATACATTTCATGAATTATACAAACTAAATGTTCAAGAGCATAAACAAGAACAATATAGCTCAAACACAATTAAGTGCAATATAAGTCCGATTTGTGCATTTATCTTGTTGGTGATCACATAAGCACACAAATCGGGGTAACCAAGTTAGGATACAGGGCATGAGGAAATCATACCGTTCACCGTCGAACACGTCCTACCGGTTCCCTTGGAGATCAACTATTTGATTCCTATATATACATGAAGTAGTATGATCAATGATCTATTATCTACTTACTCCTTCATTGGTATTTTCAATGCATACTTACTACTCCATTACTTTCTTACTTGGTTACAAAACCATTCTTTCCTTTACTACTTCATAAACTTGTTTTCTTACAAAATTACTTACTTCCTTACCATTTTTACTACATCAATGGTGTATTACGACATATATATGCATATAGGTATATAGGCATATATATATATATGTATATATGATTACTATAGTCATATAATTAAAAACATTTTTTTTTGTAAGTGTTTGGGCCGTCCGACCCACCGTCCGACCCACCCTGGGTCGGACCATTCCAGTAGGTTTTCGTCCTCTGAATTACCCCCGTCCGACCCAGCACTATTCCGTCCGACCCATACCCTCTGGGTCGGACCATTCCAGAAAGTTTCGATTTTGTCATCCAGGTCATGTCCGACCCACGTCCGACCCATCCTCTGGGTCGGACGAGTCAGAAACTTCGTTGAAGAAAATTTTTGCCTGTCCGACCCATGTCCGACTCACGGCCCTGGGTCGGACCATTCCAGAAAGAATTACCGTCGTTTCTCAAGGCACGTCCGACCCACGTCCGACTCACGGCTCTGGGTCGGACGGTTCCAGAAACTTCATTTTCGTTACTCAGGCCTTGTCCGACCCAGCGTCCGATCCAGCTTGGGTCGGACAGTAGCAGAAACTTGCTACAGGCCTTGTTTTCTTTTCCCCAATTTCACCCATTGCTTCCCTATTCTTCCTACATGCCCTAACATGTTTTAGCACCAATTAGGCCATCTAAGTCATGTCATATTCACTCCCTAATCCATTATACAATTCTATACTACTTATACACCATTTGTCAAGTTTCAGCCAACACCTTCATTACTTTTCTTCACACTAATGCTACAGATTTTGGTTTTCCACATTATGCTAAGATTTTTCAATCTAACCTTTATCCTTCAATACTTTTACTACCGATACCACTACTAACATCCTCATTACATTATCTTCCACTCAATCCTTCCCATTATCTAGCTCCTTTCAAAATCTGTTACAAGGTGGTCTACTTCCCACTTTAGGCTCTCCAAGCACACCTAGTTTCTCCTAGTTCCTCCTATGCACTATACTACTTCTTGCTACAGATTTTACACTTCCACATACTCTACCACAAGTACCAATCCATAGTTACTAAATATCTCCACTAACTTCAATCACACACCTTGGTTCTCCCATTCACCAAGTCCTCCATAATTGTACATATTCCTACCAAAATTTTGCCATAGCTCATCTACTTTTCTTACTTAGCCACACATATACCTTCTTACCAAATTCATGCCTATTCTAGCCACACCCATACAAGGGTTCTACCAGCACATACAAATCCCAATACACCAATTTTTCCTCAATCCAAAACAATACTCATATACAATTATTTGGCTCTAAGGCCTCAATCCACCTACTTGCTCTTACATACTCAACTTCCCAATTCTCAATACTAATCAAGGTTTTGGGTTCTTTAAATATTTTACCCATTCCCATTACTCTAATGCAATAGAATTTAACACTAGGAAAGAGCTCTTACCTTGAGCTTATACTTCCTTCTTCCTTTCACATTTTTTTTTCCTCCTTCTTCCTTTCTTGCCTCAAAATCGGCTACATGGGGAATGGAGTTGTCAAACTCCATTCCCATCACCCAATGAACACAAAACACTACAATTAATTTACTAACCCTTAAATCAATGTCAATTCCTTGAAGTGTTTGAAATGGAATTTCTAGGGTTTACCTTTGGAGAGTTTTAGAAGGGGTTTTAGCCCTTGGTTCAAGCAGGTGAGTCCACCACCATTGCTAGGTTGATATTTTGCTCAAAATAGAGAGAGAAAACAAGGCATTACACAAGGGTAAAAATCGGTTATGAAAGGAGATGGGGGAAACATGAGTTTTTCATGTAGATTTTTACCTTGTTGGAAGAGGAGATCCAAGCTTTACATTGGTGTCATTTTCTCTTTGAATGGGAAAAACCCATGGAGATGAAACTCATCCTTTTCGAATTTTGAAAAGAGGGAAATGTAGAGGAGAATGAGGGGATTACAAATGTGTAATTATTTTTACATTTGGAGCTTACATGAGGATGGAGCATGTGGAGAAAGATAGAGTAGCCATTGTTGTTGTGGGAGAGCTCAAAATCGCCCATTCCAGCAGAGAGAGGAGGAGAATTCGATGGAGGGGAGGAAGGAAAGAGAGAGGTGAGTGAATTGTGAGAGTGAGGTGAGAGGAAGAGAATAGAGTAGCTTTTACTTTATTGCTTTTTACTTTTTGGCTCTCTTATTTAATTAGCTAGTTACATGTGTGTGTGAGGGAGTTATTTGACTGATAAAAACCGGCCCCCTACAGTTATACTAGCTGGAGCGTTTTTCATCTTTTACAGAAAACACTCGTTATTTTACCTGGTTTAGGTACTGTTCACTAACCGGGCCCGTTTCCGGAATTTTCTTTCTTTCTTTTTTTTTATTGACTACTAAGCTCCCATAAATGCTTAATAATTATTACTTAATGGTTTATAATTTTTACGGGTCTGTTTGACCACTTAAAAACGTTTTCGGGTTTTCTCGAAAACGTGCGTTAAGCCCTATTAGCGTTTTAATGCCTTATTTGGATCCGTTTTCTTCGGGAGTTGTTCCCATATATTATTTAGGTCTTATTAAACCTTTATAATCCATATGACACGCTAGCCGAGGTCTCATACCTCCTATGGTTACTTAACGCTTATTTAGCGTTTTCCGCTTTTTAAGCGTTTATTTATTTCTTTTGGATTTATTTTTCCTTACTAGTATTAATTGGGTACCATTAGGCCCTTAAATACATATGAGATTAATTTTAATCCCTATATTTAAATTCGGGGTATTTCAACAAGGGTTGCTAAGAATATCTGTACTAATTACAATTGGGCTCGATATCAGTTTCAGGCATTGGGCCTGTATCAATAAGTGGAAGTGGGCTAGTGTCGTTAACATTCCCCCGCGATCCAAATGGGTGATACCTAGGCGAGATCGAAGAAGAGAGAAGCGAGAAGACGCAAGGGGTTTTGTCAGCACGTCGGCAACCTGATCTGCTCCAGCGAAAAATGCAATCTTCAGAGACTGATTTTGCACCCGTTCACGGACGAAGTGATAGTCGAGGCCGATATGCTTCGCACGCGCATGGAAAACTGGATTCGAGGCAAGATATGTAGCACCCAAGTTTTCGCACCATAGAAGAGGAGCTTGCGACAGGTAAAACCCTAATTCCCCAATTAGATTTTGTAGCCATATCAATTCGCAAGTAGCATATGCCATAGCACGATATTCGGCCTCGGTGGTTGACCTAGCTACTGTAGGTTGCTTTTTAGATTGCCATGAGATGAGATTTTTTCCAAGATAAACGCAATAGCCTGTGGTAGACTTTCTGTCGGTGGGATCACTAGCCCAGTCTGCGTCTGAAAAGGCTTGTAGAGTAAAGGGTGAATCTGTAGAGATGTGAAAAGATAAATGACTGGTAGAGTTTAGGTAGCGGAGAATACGCTTCAGGTTTTGCCAATTTTGGCAGGTGGGGGAGTGCATAGATTGGCAAAGCTTGTTAACAGAGTAGCTCAAGTCTGGTCTGGTGAGGGAAAGATATTGCAGAGCACCCAACAGACTACGAAAGAGGGTGGGGTTTTCAAAGGGGGTGTGTCATTTGGCTGAGTGGGAAGGAGTACTCATGTGTGTTTGAACAGACCTGGAGTTCAACATGTTAGCCCTAGACAGAATACCCTGAATGTATTTCCTCTGATTTAGATGGAGCCCAGTGGTGGTGAGGTGAACTTCAACACCCAAAAAATAGTGTAAATCCCCCAAATCCTTTACGGGAAAGATAGAGGAAAGTTTGAAAATAAACTGTTTAACTAGGGTAGGAGAAGACCCTGTAATGATAATATATCATCCACGTAAATTAGGATGAAGAGAGTGTCACCTTGATGTTTATATATAAAAGAGAAGCATCTGCCCGTGAAGGATGAAATCCTAAACTGAGAAGGGTGTCACTTAGTTTAGAAAACCAGGCTCTGGGAGCCTGTTTGAGACCATAGATAGATCTCTGTAGTAGGCACACATGATCAGGTAGATAGGGGTGTATGAAACCAGGTGGTTGTGCCATGTAAATCTTCTCTGTGATGTCTCCATGTAAGAAGGCATTTTCTATGTCGATCTGATTTATTTTCCAGCCTCTAGTAACAGCAATTGAAAGAATAAGTCTGATGGTTGTGGCTTAATAACAGGACTAAAAGTCTCTGAGTAATCTAGACCTTCAGTCTGATTGTATCCACGTGCCACTAATCTTGCCTTCCTCTTTTCTATTGTTCCTCCTATTTTCTTTTGGTTTTGAGAACCCACTTAACACCCAGAGGTGTAGTATTGGGAGGGAGGGGAACAAGGGTCCATGTATTTGTTTTTTGTAGGGCATAGAATTCCTTCAGCATGGCCTCACGCCATTCAGGATGATTTTTGGCTTCTCTGAAAGTAGGTTCATCAGGTGTTATAGTAGTAGCATGAATGGATGGCCAGGCAACTGTGCCATCTGTCCTTATTAGAGGCTTCCTGATGTGATCATGACCCCTTGTGACCATGGGATGCAAGGGATGATGATTATGAGGGGGGTCTGATGTGTCAGGAGTAGAGGTAGAGGAGGATGAAGTGGAGCTAGGTGTCTGAGGAGTGTGAGAGGTAGGATCAGGTGAGGGTGTGGGAGATGGGGAGTTAGGTATAGGTGTGTGGTGGAGAATAGATACTGTTTTGAGGTGGTGAGGCTGGAGGAGAGTAAACAGAGATAGTGGGTGGGTTATATGTGGCAGTAGCCGTGGAAGATGTGGCAGGTGAAGGTTGTGTGTGAGGGAAGGAGGTCTCATTAAATAAGACATCTCTAGAGATGTAAGTCTTGGATGAGGAGGGATCAAAGCAAAGATAGCCCTTGTAGTTTGGAGCATAGCCCAAAAAGATGCATGGGAGAGACCTGAAACTCATTTTGTGTGAATTATAGGGCCTTAAGTTAGGCCAGCACTCACACCCAAACACCCGTAGAGAAGAAAAGTCAGGAGCCCTTTTAAAGAGCAATTCATGTGGTGTTTGAAAGTTGAGGATAGGGGTTGGGGTTCTGTTTAGGAGAAAAGCAGAAGTTTGAAAGGCATGTTCCCAGAAAACTAGAGGCATAGAAGCATTAGCCAGAAGGGATAACCCCTTATCCACTATGATTCTGTGTCTACACTCAACTGATCCTTGCTGTTGGTGAGCATATGGACAGGATATGCGAAGAGATATTCCTGTCTGAGTAAAGAGAGGCCTTGGTGGTTTAAATTTTGTTCCCCCATCAACTTGCACTGCCTGAACTTTAGCCCCATAGAAGTTTGTAACAAGATGCAGAAAAGCAGTAAAAATAGAGCAAACCTCAGACTTAGCTGCCATAGGAAACAACCAAACATACTTATTGTAATCATCAACTACAAGTAGATAATACTTGTTTCCTTTCAGAGACAAAACATGAGAGGGACCCCACACATCCAAAAACATAAGTTCGAAAGGTTTCTTTGAAATAGAGTCTGAGGTGGGATGAGGAAGAGCATGCATCTTCCCCATATGACAGCCCTTACAACCAGCTTGAACAAATTTTTTGCAGAAACTTGAAGACCAAACTTATTTACAATGTAACTAGTTATTTTAGAGGAGGGGTGTCCCAACCGTTGATGCCATATTGTAGATGTAGCCTTCTCTGTAACATTAGCCTGAGGAGAGGTAGAGCCGTTGAGATGAGAGCCTCAAAAGTGATAAAGCCCATTTTTAGTTCCTCCCTTGAGTAGAGTTTTCCCTGTTGCCAGATCCTTGACCAGGAAAAAAGATGGATAGAAAGCAAACATAACATTATGATCAGCACTAAATTGTCTCACTGAGACCAGATTTTTGTTTAAATCTGGGACATATAAGAGATTAAGGAGGGAATAACCACCAGTAGGAGTAGGAAGTATTCCAGTTCCTTGAGCTTTAACCGGGAGAGCTCCACCATTGCCAAAGTTTACTTCATCAGAGTGAGGGGCTTGAGTGTCCAGGCTGAGGTTAGATAAATCATAAGTAAAATGATTCGAGGCACAGCTATCTGGATACCAGGATGAATCAGTAGTGGTGTATTTGTGTAAACTGATTTGATGATTGGGCCTGATAAGCATGATCAAAGCGGTGGTAGCAAGCAGTGGCAGTGTGTCCATACTTATTACAGACCTGACATTGTACCCTAGGATCTGCTTTTCCAGAGAGATGTTGGCTGGTCTTTCCTCCCTTATAATAACCACGACCACCTCTATTTCCTCTTCCACCTCTATTACCACGACCCCTAGAATTTCCATTGTTGTAGGTAGAGGTTTGTGACACATTAGCAGAGAGGTGGGTGTTGCTGACTATGTCAGCTGTCTGCTGGGCTAGATGGGATTCATAAGTAAGCAATTGACTATAGAGAACATCAGGAGATACAGCTTCAGTCCTTAACATGAGATTGGTTTTTTACTGACTCGAAATCAAGAGGAAGGCCAGACACAAGACAGCTAACAACAAAATCTGAGTCAGTCATAGGAGATCCAGCAGATGCCAAGGAGTTGGCAATAGTTTTAGCTTTGTGAAAATAGGTGGTAACACTATCGGATCCCTTTTTAATACTCATGAGTTGAGCCCTTAGAAGCATAATGCGAGAATTTACCTTAGCAGCAAACATTTCTTCTATTTTTTTTTCCATGTTTCAGCTGATGAAGTAGATAGAACTACCTGGGTAAGCACCGATTCTGACATAGATGAATTGAGAAGAGACATAATGAGCTGATCTGTTTGTTTCCAGGTAGCAAATTCTGGATTGGGTAGCTGATCGACAGTCTCAGCTGGCTTGGATTTGGTGCCATCGATCCACCCAAAGAGGCCATTTCCACGGAGATAAGGCTCCAGTTGAATTTTCCAAATGGGAAAGTTCTCGGTGGTCAGTTTGACGAAATTAGAAGACGGAGATAAGAAAGAAGAGACAGAGACTGAGGCTGTAGAAGAAGTAAGAGCGCCAGAGGACGCATTTGCTGTGGAGGAATTTGTAGAGATGACAGACATTTCTAGAAATAGAAGAATAACAGAAATAGAGCGCAGTCACCTGCTTTGCAGCTCTGATACCATACGAGAATAGAAGGAATAGAAGTAGACTCAGTTTCCAATGAATTTCATCTTTGTATTATGACTGCCGTGATTACAGTCCTAGGATATTCCTTTTATAGTAGGGTAAACTTACAAAACGCTGTGTACAAGAGATAAATATCTGCACAAGGGTTGTTAAGAATATCTGTACTAATTACAATTGGGCTCGATATCAGTTTCAGGCATTGGGCCTGTATCAATAAGTGGAAGTGGGCTAGTGTCGTTAACAAGAAACTCCTTTGCTGGTAATAGTTAATCAAGAAACTAACTGGCAAGGAAACAAGTGACAAAACCTGAAATCTACCAATTATGGAAAGATTAGGCATACGAAATTTGATACCCAGTAGCAGTTCGGCATAAATTTGATGAAGGCAAGAAAGTTGCAGCAACTAGTGAAAGTAAGAGTGGACCTGTTCAACAGTTAGTTTCCTACATTCTGAACAACAATGTTTCCAAGGTAATGGAAAAATGCATCACATTTAGGGTTCCTACTTCAAGCCAAACCCAAATGCCACATGTATCATTCTCATCTGAAATCACACGCAACTATATGGATATTATACTAATAGCACAAGAAATCGTGACATATTGTAAGACGGGTATACAAAGTACATCCCTTGCTTATACAAAGCAAAACCGCAATTTATTCACTTCTCTAAAACACAATTGTTTTCTCAACCGGGAGTCGGATATCCTTAACATTAACAGTAGGTATACAGAGGAACCCTACGTTGAGAAGCTAACCAAACAAAAAAGAAGCAAGGTCCTTGCTCTTCCGAAGTTTAAAAACTACCCCAACCAGTAGCCACGGTGGGGAGAAGTGACTCTAAACTGATTAAGAGCTCTTCTTCACTGTCGCAGCCTTGATAATGTCAACAAACTCAGGCTGCATTGAGCAAAAACGTATAAGACAGACAATCACTACTTGGAGAAAACGTTTGCAAGGAAGGATTAGTAAGTGAAATCAAAGACTTCTATATGTATATGTGTGTACAAGTACCTTCAGGGAAGCTCCACCGACCAAAAATCCATCAACATCTGGCTGCCCTGCCAGCTCCTTGCAATTGCCTCCATTAACAGAACCTAAGGGTGTCATATAGATAAACGCTTTCGTCAGAAAAATAGAAATGGAAATATATGGACTATGATCTGCTGTCAACAATAGCAAGGTTAAGGATGACAAATGCAGATACAGAGATGTGGGAAACAAAAAGAAAAGAAAGAGAGTTCACCTCCATAGATGATTCTGGTAGATTCAGCAACCTGGGCACTGACATTTTCCTTGAGCCATTTCCTCAGTCCACAGTGAACCTTTTGGACATAGCATTACATATGGCATTATTAGATACAGTTGTGCAAGAGTGAGTAAATCCCTATAATCAGTTACCCCCTAGATATGGTAATAATCACACATTTTGAAAGATTTGTCTTCAACATTTGACTTACTTCCTGTGCCTGTTCTTTGGTCGCAACCTTTCCAGTGCCAATTGCCCACACAGGTTCATAAGCCAAAACGACATTGTCCCATCTCGAGATCTTGTCTGTAACACAGCATCCGACAAATTTACAGGTCAACCACACCGACTAACCATCAAACTACAGTGAGCATATAGAACAGCAAAGAGATACACTCTTGAAGCATACCAGCTTCAGAAGTGAGTATGTCAGGCGGTGAGAAAGAGTATGTGTGCATCACATCCTAAAGCGACACACAAACCAAAAACGCACGCACAAACCAACAAATAAAACACACCTGCTATGGCCTTGGTCTGGGCAGCAACAACCTCCATGGTAGCACCTGATTCACGTTGCTCAAGAGTCTCACCAATACAAGCAATGACTTTCACGCCTTGAGATAGTGCATATGCAGTCTTGTCTCCAACAAACTAAAAGGATGCAAGAGAGGAATCAGAAGCCAATTAACATTTTAAAATCAAACAAGCAACATATGATAAACTTCTAAAACTTACTTGGAAAAGAATCTCTTGAAAGGTAATGTACCTCGTTGGATTCATTAAGCAATGCCCTTCTTTCAGAATGTCCAATGATGACCCATGGAATATCCAAGTTGACAAGCATCTCAGCACTAAAACAAATCAAATCAAGATCCTTTCAGTAAATAAAGATAGCACCAGACAAGACTTAACTAACATGTGACTCTCCACAGCAGTGTTATGTGAAAGCACCACACCGATGGTTCATCAGAGGTCTCAGAGGAAACTAGAGTCTACCTGATTTCTCCAGTGAAAGCCCCACCCTTCCTCACCCAACAATTTTGGGCAGCCACATGGAAATCAGGTCGGAGTAGACTTTTTGTTAAAGTAAGAAAGATGAATGGAGGACTGACAACAACCTCTGCAAATGAAAAAAGAGAGACGGTGAGCATTACTGAAAAGGTACTGATTCCAACTCTTGCAATCACAATGCAAATAAAATTACAGTCAGTCGTGACTAGACATATACAAGAATTTTCAATACAGAGATCAAGTTGCATCAATCAGGCAGTTTGATCAAAGTTTCCTGAATAACTAACTAGAATTACCATCCACTTCACACTTGGTTGCAGAACAATTGAAAGAAAAAAAAAAAGAATAACTCTCAAGTGTCATATGACAAAACAAGGCTTACCGACATCATTCTCGGATGGGACCTCAGCTTCATTCAATGTCTTCACAATCTTTTTGACCTCCTCAGTTGTGCCATTCTGAGATACAATTAATTTATGTCATCAGTAACATTGAACATTTCTTACAGTAAATATACAAAGCAAAACCAAGATCACCGATCATCCAAACCAAAGTAGTAAAACTGAATCATGAGCACTGGGGTAGCAGCACTGTAAAGAAGCTCGCCTAATACATCCATATCCCTTGCAATTCGATGGTATAAGGGGACAGCTAACTTTTAAATTTACAAGACAATGACCCCGATCTGAGTTCAAAATTCAAGCAGTGAAATCACAGATCAAATGACCAAAAGAATGAGATTTAGTACGATAGAAATCAGAAGTCACGATCATACCACGTCTTTGTATAATTATCTAGTCAGGCGTATTACGAGGCCATGAGATCCCTTAGAATATACGAATCCCGAGTACTCCCATTCAGTACTTATTTTAACTTCAGATTTAACACTTGGCGGTTTCTACACCAAATCCACCGAATATGGGAGGTAAATTATGGATTTTGGAATGAAATAGAGATCAGGTGAGCAGAGACACATATCAAATGCAGACCCTAACGTCAAATCAAATCAAACTAAACCCGGGAATGGTATTTCACGTTTCTTTTTTAAACAAATAAATAAAAACTAAGCCTTCAGATTCAGATCGATAATTAATCACGGCCAACTGAAAACGGAGATCGAAAAACGACGTAGAAGATAGATAGAAGGAGGGGTAGCTCACGCATTTCCAGTTTCCACCAACGAAGAATTTTCTGCCCATATTTTCTAGAGAAGGATTGAAACGGAGATCCGACAGTAGATGAAAGGAGAGGTGACGACAGTGGTAGGAAATCAATTAGCTCTTTCTCCGCCAGTTTAATATAGTGTGGGGTAAGGAACAAGGACCAGGTTTTTTTTTTCCTTTGTCCACAAATACCCCTCGCGCCGCTTCACTTCAACAGAGGGACGGGATCTCAACAAAGAATGATTCCACTCCTCGCCCTGACGGATGAAGCATGCAGTGTCAACCTAGAACATCACGCCACAATTGCTGTGGATCTATGAAGGGAGTGGGTAGCGTTGGAGTAATTGGAAATATAGGCCCCATTCTTTTGCACCATAATCAACTGGTTTATGATTTATCAGCTGGTTTATCAGGCTCAGCCCATTCTTTTGTTGTATTATGGGTCATATATCATTTACTCATAAAGCTTATTTAAAACAGCATTATCAGTTAGTTCATCAGCTGGTTTACGCATTATCAGTCGCATTATCAGTTGGTTTACATATTGTCAGTCACATTATCAGTTGGTTTATCAGTTCAAAACTCTAACATAAAAAGAACAACTTATATAGGTTTTTACACAATCATCTAATTTTGAAATCAGTCATCAGCCGATATCAGCTATCAGCTGGTTTATACAAAATGCAAAAGAATGGGGCCATAGAATTAATAGCAGTAGCTTTCTTTGTTTTTATTATTTAGGAACACTAAATATTTAATTAATTCTTATTTTATCATTATATTTTTAAAATTGGGAAAATTTCACTAAATACTACTGGATTTCTTTTTAATTCATGATATACCACTGTGTTTATCAAATTATATAGGATAACACTGAGTTCTTACTTGTTTCATCGGATAACACTTTGTCCCATATTTCATAAATTGTTGTGTTAATATTCCCCAAAAATGACCAAACTACCCCTGTTATTAATTAGCTGTCTGATAATGGTTTGTCATATTAATAAATCATAAGATAGCACTTTTGTTTACCTAAATACAGGGGCAGTTTAGTCTTTTTCATAGGGATATTAACCGAGCAGTTAGCAATATATTGGACAAAGTGTTATATGGTGAAATGAGTAAAAACTCAGTGTTATTCTATATAATTTTAGAAACACAGTGGTGTATCGTGAATTAAGCAAAAACTCAGTGGTATTTGGTGAAATTTCTCTAACAAATTATATAGAATAATATTAAGTTTAAATTAATTTTTAATTTTTTCTCATATTTTGTTAATTTCACCATTAAAGCCCCCGTAAAAGTGTGAAGTATTCTCTGTTATCTATGGCTCGTTCTCAATATGGATTATTTAATCAACTGAAGCTTATTGGGCCATTGACCACTTATAAGCTCCTTTGACCACAAAAATATCGTTTACTTTGTTGAGCTTATTTGTCTTTGTCATCTACCTCTGACTGTAACACCCCACTTGGTATACACGTCATAATCACTCACGTAGTAATTAGACATCTCGCAGCGGTAGTTAAAACATTAATAAACCTCACTTGGGTGTCACATGTCATTACTCGTCCATACAAGTAAAGAAGCAGAAATAGAAATAACGAAACAACACTGACAATATGTACACAACCGCAGTGATAACGAGATACTAACCTATACATCATTCTACATCCATAATCAAACCCTATGACAAGTGAGCATCTAACATCCCGAATGTACACAACGTCCATAGTATAGTAAACTAACAACTGTCATATTACAACGTGAACTTTCGTGCAGTAAAATAAAACTCTACTACCCGGTCCCGCACTTCGGCTTCAGCGATAATCATCACCTGCAGCAATGCCATAAAGGCTCAGCGATAAACGCTGAGTATGCCAGGCCTAGACCCTATTGGTCACTTAATAGTCAAGGTCGCCATTATTAAGTTCGTTACATGCTTTACCGGTGTACAGGTATAATAAGCAGTAAACTCATAAATGGCTGTAATTTAAACAATTAGCGCAGTCACTACAATTCACGCACAACAGTCATTTCAATTATATAAACATCTTAACATTACATCAAACAATACAACAAGGGCGTTAATTCACGCATGTTTATTAATTATCTCATACCACATCAGTCGGCCCCCCGGGCCCCCACAACTCTTTAATTGGTTAGCACTGTCTGACGTCAGTTAGGACAACCCGAAATAAACTCACTTGGACGGTAGTCCCATGCACACGAGGTGCCCATTCTCTTAGCCTTTCTAAAGGCGTCCATACTTTGCCTTTCTAAAGGCACCCATGTTATCACCATGCCTGTCGATCTATCTAGACTCGATCAGGTTAAATCAGAGTAAGCCCGATCCGGGTTAACTCAAGAGATCTCTACGCGCAGTCAGTAGCCAATGACTAACTGGATTAAGGTAAACCATCACATCCATTCCCACTCATCCACTCTCCATCGTTAGACTTAGTTAGTCGGTTACCCAAATTCAGTTTTAGGTATGAAGAAATCACATTTAACTTGGCTGCCTTGTGGGTCTTACGCACGCCTAGAAGTGATCTAGGTCGTATTCATGTTCGAGTCAAAACTCTAGATATCGACCATGTCGTATCTCGTCCCTAAGTATTTTACTTAGGTTTTAATTTACATAACTTATAATACTTAAGGTATTATGTCAAATAACAGCAGTCACAAACACATGCTCGTATATGTAGGTTTATATAAGTCGATCTATAGTCGACGTAGTATTAGTCCCGTAGGACGTTCGCGCATAATTAAATAATGCGGAAAGATAAACAATTAACATCCCATAACACACAACCATACACACATACATACATGCATCACACTCGTTATACAGCACACATATCCGAGCTCGAGGAAGTCCTCAGGACGTCTTGGATCAGACCCCTTTACATACCATTCACCTGACCTAGGTTGCGCAGTAGACCACTAGCTCGTCAAGCGCCTTCGTCGGTGATTCGATCTAAATATCAACACACTACAAGTCAATCCACATGACTTATTTAAGCTCGGTAAATCCAAACAACACAAGTAATCCCGACCTTTCATCCCCGGATTTCAACTGTTATTTGTTAAGGTATCGTTATACGAACTCGTCAGTCGTAGTACGTATTAATCACCAATGCCCAGTTTATTTAAATGAGTTGGTTATAAAAACGTCTTAGTTGTAGCGTTTTCAAAACGTTAGAATTAATTCCTTATATTCACGAGTATACGATATATATTCACGTTTTTACTTATGTATTGATTTAACCGTTCCGGTTAGGTATACAATATACAGTTATAATATATAGTTGCATGTATTCATGCAACGTTAATTTGCATCGCAATTTATGCTTGTGCACTAATGCTTTATGGCATTAATATTTAGCCATTTAATATTGTACCATATATTATACCTTTCATTATTCATCTTAATAAGCTATGTTTTAAATTTGTAATTGTATGACTTGTAGTATATAGTTATACTAATGTCATAACACTTGTCATTTATTATCAAATGACATTAACACCATATTGCATATACTTATATTATATGCTCTCGGTTTCACCTATACATATGTATACATTGTTTTTATTTGATTTAGGCGCATAATATAGTTGCATGTATGCATGCACTATATTATATAGTTTCAAACTATACCATATACTGAATGTGTATATAATTTTAATATATGCTTGGGCATTTATATATACACTCATATACATTTATATTTCATTATTTATACACTTATATTATATGTTACATTATTATCATCTTATGTAAGATGATTATTTCCATTTGTTGCATTATATCATGCAATTTACATTAAGAACTTATCTTAATATTTTGTAACATTTCATGACATGTCTTATAATTTCCTAAGGTTTATTTCGTACTAACCTTAGTTTATAAATTCCATTTTCTCATTAATTGTCACATTATTCATGTGAATGTTATTAATGATAATTGTTTCATTTAATCACGTTAATACTATATAGTACTATAGTATTATATCATTGTAAACTATAGTTTAAACTTAAATTTCCAATACTTACTATTTGCGCCAAGGCCCATTACTTTCATTAATTATGTTTTGACCACATAATCTTATACAATGTTACATAAATATCATTATACCATATAAATGATATTTTATTGTTTTAAACATTATAACCTAGGGTTTAATAAAACCACTTTGCATTGCCGTAAGGCATATGCATTTGTATTTTGATTTTCATCAACTCCTAATATTTTTCCATTATTACCATATTGCCACATATTTAATATAATGTTATACATATCATATGTTATAACATTCTAACTTTATAATAAACATAACTTATAGTTTTATTTCAAGCTATATGTATATACATATATATTTCCGAAATGAACACATGTTTTAAACTTTATTTCACTTCATATCATATATTTTTCATTTATTACAATTACTCCACTTATTTTATAACTCATTATATACATCATACTTTATATCATTGGAACCTTATAGTAATTATTATAAGTTTTTTTATATTTTCGAAAACTCCAAACAGACCCAAGGTCTGTTTGGCTGTTCTCTTCCCAGCATCCATAATTTCTTTATTTACATATTTACCTCATATGTTATCATAAGTTTCATATAGGTTATAATACATAGTATTTATATTACAAATTTGTATAACCTATAGTTTGTATTATGTTATTTGCGAACAGACCCCTATGTATTTTTAATTCCTTTTTCCGCCCCAACTACTTTCCTTATTTGCATATTAGCCACACTTTATATAATATACTTTGTAATTGTCACAAAACTATATTATACACTTTTTTAATATAACCATTTATATAACCCTAAAAATTCCCAAACTTTATACTTAGGATATAAACTATAATATTGACAATCCTAACCCCTTATTTTCGGTAATTACCTTTTGTACCCCATTAGTTTAATAATTTCAACATTTAACTTATAATGTTAATATATATCCATAGTTTAATCACTTATGTAATTAAATTTGGTCAAGGCACCTAATATGGTCCTTGTTGACCCATTGACCACCAGTTTGGCCCATAGTTTTAATAAATTACAGTTTGACCCAATATTTTCAGAAAATTATATTTTGACCCCATTTTTTATAAACCTTTATAAAATTCATTTTAATAGCTTTTAATACATGGTTTTCGGCTATATTCATTATTTAGCCCCTAAATTTATTTTAATTACAAACTAACCCCACATTGTTTTCAGTAATATTTATTTATATTTTAAATTCATTTCAAACCTTAATATAGCATAAATTAAATAGCCTAAAATACATGGCTTTATTCCAAACCTTAATATATAATATAAATCACTTACAAATGTCATAAAAGACATTATTACTCACGGTTTTAGTATACACTTGTAACAATATTTATGAATTGTGTTTCAACCATTTTATTAATTCCTATGACATTATATGTCACATAAACCTTAGGTTAATTTCCCAAAAATGTTATAAAGCATTTTAATGTATAGTTTGATTAAATATAACCATATGAGCTCTCGGTTATATTACACTTGCCCATATATTTTTATAAATTATGTTTTAACCCCTTAAATTCCTTCCTTGACCTTATAGGTCATTCAAACACCAAACTTACTAACCAAAAATGTTATTAAATATTTTAATACATAGTTAGGTCCTATGACACCCATATAACCCTCGGTTTCCATTTAATATGTACAGAATGATATAAAAACTTATATTATACATAATTAGTACACTTACTTGTTTAATTAGCAAATCAATCAGCCAACCTTCTCCTCAAGCTCACGGCTACATATTATATAAACACTTAGGGTTAGTTTTTAACTTACAACCCTAGTTCATATGCACACTTAATTAACATGTCATTAAGGTAGTAATTACCTTAATTTGATAACTTCCTTACACGCTTATTCTTCCCACTTTGGGCAAGATTTTTTTCCCTTGTTCCAGTAGTCAAGCGGCATCATATATATACCAACAAAAGATGGGTGTTAGTCATCTTACATTAAGGTAATTTAAGGCATAACATATGCTTGTAAATGTCATGGTTTCTACCTTATTATAGTAGGCTGGTAGGGGTGTATTTGCGCCTGAAATTTGGAGCAATATGAGGTGTTAAAAATCACCATCTAAACCAGTGTATAAACTGGTAGAAAACAAGGAAGGAATGGTGAGGACTCGCCTTGTTAATACTTCCGAAAATGGGGGGGTTTGACTTGATTTTTGCTAGACCTTGAAGGTGTTATTTTATGAGCTGATTAACCATGAAAGAAAAAGAAATTAAGCTAGGGAAAAACTGAAAAGAAACCGGAGATAAAGGTAGGAGCATTAGCATGATTTATGTATGATTCTTACCATGACTTCTACTATGGCTTCCATCCCTTCTTCTCTAAATTTGTAACCGAGAATCCCCCCATCTTTGGGCATAAACTCACACTGGAATAGGGGGTAAAAAATGGGGTTTGATCAGTTCATCTAGAAGAAGGAGAAGAGAGGAAAAGAAAGAACATACATGTGGCTTAGGAGCTCACCTAGGCTGAGAGATCTTCTCCATTGAAGTGGAGCTGTTGCTCCTGGTTTGCAAGGGAAAAAGAGAGGGTTTGGTTGTGTTCGGAGACGGCTGGGAAGAATGAAGAAGATGGGTTACTTTTCTCCTTATAAGTGATATAATGGGACAAAATGGAGTAGTTAAGGGGGGTCATCAACTAATAGATATTTTCTTTATCTTGTAGCTGATAAGAAGAGACAAGGGCGGCTGGAAGTTTGCCACTTTCGGCTGAGAAGAAATAATATGAAGATGAGTAGTTATCTTATAAGTAAGAAAATATAGTTTTATGAATAGCAGTGATGACTCACCAGCTTTAGTAATTATTTAGAGCTTGCTTCAGCATGGGGAAACCCTCTTAAGGGACCGTAAGGCTGCCAGGTTGAAAAGGTGAGTGCATTTGTTTCATTTAATTAACTAAAGTACTTATCTTTATTTCATAAAGGTGGCTTTTGAGTCATATGTTTAGACATGAGTGTGGCCGGCAATTAGGTGTGAAGAAGCCATCAAATTAACGGTAATGGCTGGTCAAGACTAAAGACCAAGTTTGTCCATTAAGTAAACTAGGTAATTTAAGTGTTATTTTTGGGTACTATTCACCCAAATTCACCCATTTTGATTTTATTTGTAAACTTTAATTTAGACCTTATAATATGGTCTATCATGACACATTAATGTTATAAAGAATGTAATACGGTCCTTAAAGTGGTATAAACCAATACTTTTGAAGTTATACACAAAAACGTGCTTTAAGGTGTTTTAGTGCACATTTTGTGTTAAAGCTTGTTTTTGAGCTTAGTTGTCTTTGGTAATGGTTTTATTATATCCATTACATGATTACTAAACTTATGAATTTGATTTGGAATCAAACGGAGGTCACATGACCTTTAAAACTTTTTAGAGCACATTTTTGCCTTAAGTGACTTTTAAGCATGTTAATGCTTGTTCTTGATGTTGGAGTGTTGTCCAATAGTTTCATTACGTTCATTAATGTGTTATAATGCCTAGGACAAAATTTTAGGTCCTAAGGAGTTCATTTGGGTATATATTTACCCTAAATGGTCAAAGGGTGCAATAATTGCTTTATGTTGACCATTGTTGTTTTTAAATTGGTTTTAAGGCATGTTTAGGCCTTAATTTAATTGATTAAATGTTTAATCAATGTTTAACTAATTAGGGGTATTTCACTCACCGATTATTGAATTTGCATTGAAGATGCTGTAACACCCCTACTCCTAAACCTGTAATAAACGTCACAGGTCGTAGCAAAATAAATAACGTCGCAGCGGAAAATAAATCTATCTAACCTTGGTGTTACACGCCGTTACTCACCCTTGTGAGTAACAAGGCATCCTTACTCTTTCCAACTAGTATACTTCTCTCGCTGTGATGAACCGATACTGAGCACTCTAATTATTACAGACCAAATCCAAAACTAAACGGGCAACTAATTAAGTACAATAATCCCAAATGCAGTACGTATTACATCTAGAGAATGTTTATTAAAAACATAGCAGCTACCCTGTCCCCGCACTCCGGCTTGTGTCTTCTTCAGTAACCTGAAATGTTTTACCCATTGAAGGGCTCAACAATCGAAATGCTGGTATGCTAAATGTAGTCCTAAGTCATCTAGATTCCTTAAGTCGTTTTAGCCATCTTGATATTAGATTCGTTACATAAAATACCGGTTTACAATAGCAACAGTAATAACTGTAAACATTAAACAATCACATAGTAGTTCACCTGCAACATCAGTACATAATAAACAACAACCAGATAACCAACACCAACAATCCACCAATCACCAACAAGGTAAACATATTTAAAACAACTGTTCTTGTTAGTAGGTCACACGACCCTTATCCCTTTAAACCAACCACTTAACCTTTCCAATTAACTTCACCTCAGGCGTCCTGTCAAGACAACCTTTAATAATCTTTGATAGTGGACAATGTGTCCCCTGGGTTCCAAAGGAACCGTTACCAGCTGACCTTATGACCCTGGATAAAATTTTGACCGATCCGGTCGAACCTGTGCACCAACGGCAGTGCCTTCCACCATCCCCGAATGTGGCTGATGGATTTCCTTTGAGTGACTCCCCTTTGAAGTCTCTCGTAGTGATCACAATGCGCAACCAGAGAGTCGAAACAGTCTGGATTCCTCTCTTTATAAGTTAGCCCTTTTTGTCAGTGACACAATAACCAATACTTGAATTAAGACTATAACAGTTGACCATCAGTTAGGTTCGATAATACCTAAAGGTCAGTTAGTCTTGCTTCAGTTTAGATGTATAAACTTTTAGTCATAAGACGTTCGCGTATAAAATACAACGCAACAGTTCGGGCAATACAGTATACAGTATCATACACATAAAATCACAGATATCGTTCTTAAACATTTAAACACATAATGTTTGGGCCTTAGGATGATCCTTAGGACATTCAGACCACACAATTAACATATCGTTCACCGGGATAACAGCTAGCTTGACAATTCTTGCTCTAGTAATTCTTTCCCGTACGCTGTTGTTTATACATGCAATAACGTGTATTATTAATATGACTATCCACTAAACATTACAGTACAGTCATCGTAGAGTTTATATTCGTAGTATACCAACTCCGTATGTACTTTATTTCCCCCTGTTAATTATCAGTGGTTCTAGATAACCTAACAGTTCATTATTTTATGTGGAGTTCACATGTGATAATGAATTTCCATTATACGGTATATCCTTATATCATCACTTATATACTCATAATTATTTCCACTTGTTCCTTATATCATATTATTTGGTTATTTATATTATAACCACCTTTATTTTATAAACTTTATATTATATCCCATATTATACCATAATACTTTATATTACTTAAATCTTAATTCCTTTCTTCATTAAATTACAAAACCAACTATAATAATTCGGTATTTACATCTTGTACCCAACAACTTTTATAAGTTATCAAATAACCACTTAACTTCTATAATTTACTAATTAACCATAACAACTTTCGAAAATTACAATTTGTGCCCCCCTAATTTTCGCAAATCATTATATAGCCACTTATAGTTCGGTTTTAATAAGTAAGTTTCCTTTATTTACAATTTATCCCCAAAACTGTATATAAGTTACATATTAATTCATAAACTATAGTTTTAATATTTAATCCTCCTTATTTACTGAAACGAACACTTATATTTTTATAATTTACATTTCCGCCCCACTTTCAATTCAGTTTTTACCTATATACTTTCATTTACATATCATCAATCCAAACTTTATAAACTTAATATTTTATGTCATAAATCATTTAACCCAAAGTTTTTGGTCAACACTTTGACCAAGACTTAATTTCATACTTAATACTTTAATATACCCATAACATCATGTATATTCTCGGTTATACCCCAAATTTCTCAATAATCACAAAATAGCCCCAACACTTTATAAAATGTCATTTAAACACTTAAACACTTATTTAAATTTACCAAAATTCATAATATTAATTCCTACCTTATATTACCATAATTATACCAAATGAACCCTTATGTTCTCGGCAATCCTAATTATCACCACAAACTTTTCAAAATTTATATTTTAGCCACATAACTTATTAAACTAGCCATTTAAATACTTGTAGCTATTTTTAATATTCCCAAAATTTATAATATAAGTTAATACACTTATATATATTTCAAAATTCATCAAATTTCACATATTGCTCTCGGCTTCAATTTTGTTTTACCATATGGTTTTAAAACTTGATTTAAACTTTATAATAAATACATATAAATGTATATAAGTCATATAACACTTCTAAAAATTATGCTAATGTCTTAGAATGATTATAAACTCAAAATAGAACCTTTTATCCTTAGATATTTCGGTTTAACATTATGTATATCCCATTTAATTTTTGTAACACAATTTTATACCTTAAGGTAATATAAGGTATGTTATGAATTATTTTTCTTGATACTTTAACTAAATATTTTTGGCCTCTATATTAACATGGCCTAAACATGATTTTTATACCAAAGTTTGAAGCTTAAATTAAGCTAAAACTTAATAAACCTTAATTATATAAACTTACCCTTTAAATCAAGACAACTCTTGTTCTTGATTTCTCCTTGAATTCCAAGCTCCTCAAATGCTATATTGATGTAGAGAATTCGGCCACCTTATATATATTTAGGAGATCTATTTGTTAGACTCCTAACAAGGATTTATAGATAATATTTGAAGTAATTTTACAAGAGTTTACCTTAAATTTAACAAGGTATTTTTGATACACCTTGGGATGATTGTAGATCCAAGTTTCCTTCATGAAATAATGAAGAGAATATGGGTTTAGAAGTTCTTAATTTTTGAAAATTGCCTAAGGAATTTTCTTAAGATTTTCAACGTAAAAATATACCTTAACTTGATCTTGTTGTTCCTTGTGTTGTTGTTGAGTTTAGGAACCTCCTTGGAACACCTAAGCTTGACGATTTTTGCAAGGTTGCTAGGATGACTTCTTGCTTCAAGACTTGAAAGATTTAACTAAGAAATTACATTAAAGCGGTGTTAGAACTTAGAACACCATTAATGGAGCTTTAAAGCTCTAAGGAGTTATCATAACAAAGGAGGAAGAAAGAGAGCTTAGCAAGGGACTTACCAATTCGGTGATGAGGGCAAGGAAATGAATGTGGCTACGTGAGGTCTTAAGGAAAGCAAGGCTGAATCCAAAATGGAAATTATTGGTTGGTCACATGTCATTATTTTATGACATTTTTTTAGATTATTTTGATTTCTAAATTACCACATTGGTCTCTTTACTTGACTACTCTTACGGTTGATTAGCAAGCATGATTGAAGCCTTTGTTGATTGTTTATGGGAAGATGACAAGGCAATGTGAGTGGCTATCTTCCTTTTTGAATTTACTAAGTTTATTATCAGCACTAATCTTGTTTGTTCATCAAGGTGTTTGGCCATGGTTAAAGTAGGCAGCTCCAAGCCTTGTAAATTTACGGTAATGGAAGTCTTAGGAGACTAGCTTAGGTTTTGTTTATTGCAAACATAATGATCATGTAAGTTAGGTCCATGTCTCACTAGGATAATTATGCAGCACTCGCCTCCTAATGCCTTGTCCATTATCGGCAATCACATGCCCTTTGATCAACTTGTTTTACTTGTTTAATTACCTAGTCAAGAGTGTGACTAGATTAGCATTTAATTTCCTTGTCCTTATTTAAACTAATCCTTATTGTTTTCTTGTTGTTCTCTTGCAGGTAATACGATGGGTGGGGGCTCCAATTGACTGAAATGTTGTCATATTAACAAATAATACTTGCTAGGATGGATCATCTTACCATAAGATACAATTTTGCAAAAATCCTAGTCATTATCCACCTTAAATGGCGCATACAATAGGGGGTGAATGGATCTGATTTTTAACTTGATTTTTGTTACACTATATTGTACTAAGATCATACTAATATGTGTAATAGGTTCCAGCATTTAATTGGTACATTTTTATTATGGTAAAAGGTGAAAGTTTTAAGGTAAAAATGCTGATTTTAGGTACCTTTTTGATCCTAAAATCGCCCCCACTTGTACTATGAATTTAGTACTGCCATCAATTGATTTAGATGGTCAATTTATCCCATTTTAATATTATCAACTCTTGGCTCCTCAAAAGCTTCAAGGTAATTGCGTAAAACGCACTTTTGTGACACCCGAAGGTGCGTTTTTGTGTTTTAAGAATTTCCTGGAAAATAAGTAGTCGCTATGTGTTCCAAGTGTTTATTGACATTGTTTTAGTCAATAATAATATGTTAAGGTGTTACATTGAGTTATATGGGGTTATATCAACTCAAACACAATTCCCATTCCCGGGCTAACCGGGCAAAAAGGAGCGTTAAGAAATTCTCCCGTGTATTTTGTCTTTAACTGAGAAATTATCTTGAGAACTTCATCTTAAATGTTCATTAAGGTAATATTATGCATTTAGAATGAGGTGTAATGCTTTACTTTATTTAATAAGGTATTTCCGGGACTTTCGGGCCTTAAGGGCCTTTTAAGGGAACTCCCGAGCCATTTGTATTTTTATTCAATTTTTAGATGAGGTCCTGTGTTCTAAGGGTCATATAATGACCCTTGATTATCTTCATGTGAAGTTTACAGCTTATATAACTTGTTTACTCAAGGTCGGGCTTTAACGCACGTTTTTGACCTTAAGGAGTTTAGGTGCGTTTTAACGCCCAAGTGTTTATATACTTTTATTAGGGTTTAATAATCCCCTAAATAATATTTATTTATCATTATTTAATTATTTAAATGTTAGGGGTATTTCAGATGCTACTTAGACCAACATTCCTATTTTTTCCTCTACCTTCCACCAACCCAATTACTATGGTATCCCTCCAAAACCTTCATTGACGCGAGCAGCATGAGACTTTTGCAGTCACGAACAGCAGGTTTCATTCATTGACACGAGTGGCAGGTTTCTTCCATTTTCTCCCTGCTACTCTTTTCTTTTTTGCTACATTCCTCTTCTTCTTTTTCCTTTCAGTTGATTATTACAATCTTTAGTGTCTTGTGTTGAATTCTTAAGGAAGCAAGAGTAAAAAATTTCCTGACTTGAAGAAAAATCGATCAAGGTAAATCCATAAACCCTGATAAATTGGTACTCTTTTGTTTGAATCTCTTCAACAATAAACTTTTTTGTTCTTGTCTGATTTTTGTATTAAGTTCCTGGTGCTTATGGTTGTATGTGAGTGTTTTTCTTCTCTATGAACATCTTACAAAGTCTTGATATGAAGGTGTAGAGTAGAATCTATTGGTTTTATGTTCTTACGTTAGGTTTGCATTGGTTCTTTATATCAAAACGTGTCAACAACTAGTTATTATTAAATACTTACTTGTGTCAATGGGGAAAATTGGACAAATGAAGCATAACACCAAAGGGGGAAGATAAAGGAAAGAAAACAGTTAATAGATGGCTGCAATCTAAGGTTGAAATGCTAATTGAATAGTGGTTCATTAGGTTTAATAAAAAACGCAATTTGGATGGACACCAAAAGATCGACCCGTGCTGATGAGAAGATAAATACTAGTAGAAATTGAAGATGTACCAATTTGAAATACCCCTGTACGGTTAACGCATAATCATAACGCGTTTTTTAATCCGGACATATAAAAGAGCGCGCGTACGAACAATTAAATCTAGTCTATATATATATATGTACGAATACGAAAACACGTACGTAACGTTACGATATTATAACGTTGTAACAAGTGACAATAACGTCGCACAACTTCGTTACAAAAAAATAATATAATAACACGATATAATATAGTCGTACATATATCGTAACGTTGTAAATGAGTGACAATATAATAATAATAATAAATAATAATAATAATAATAATAATAATAATAATAATATAATAATATAATAATAATACACGATATAATATAGTCACGTGTATAAAAAAAGACTTGTGTATTGATTTTTTTTTTAAAAAAGGAGGGGGAGCAAAGACGCTCCCGCTGAGGTTCGAACCCAAGACCTCCTGTACCTTCCCCAAATGCTTAATCGGATGAGTTGTGCTCAATTTCAATAACAAATACCAACGAATCCAAACTAGTAGTGCGGCTATTAAGGTAACAAAAAAAAAAGAAGAATCAAACATGCCTCTGTAGTAGTATCGGTTTCTTCTCCTCCTTCCTCGATACAGTAATTGATCGAACAAACAAAACAGGAAATAGGGAGAATCCACTCACCTCCATGTCCCAAACTCCCACGCATCAGAGTGGTTTCTTTTTCAAAATTTCACGCCACTTATCTAGCTGGTGCATGTTTAGCTCCACTTAGCCCTTGTTCCAAGACCTTGCGTACAAACCACATTGACAGGAGATAAACGCATGGCAGAAGCTGTTTCTTTTCTTTCCCTCCAACTCCCGTGCCCATGGAATCAGTAGCAACCAGTGTTTAATTAATAACTCACCCAGCTTCTCTCTTGAGCCATCGTCTCACTGTGATCAACTCGGTTTGCTCTGTTCCAAAGCAAGAATCCATCTCAGTTGTGCAAGTTCTGCAACAGAGCGACCCAATTGCTCTTTCCAACCAGATATAGCAAAAGTTCCCTGGCAACCAGCTGCATCCTTCTTCAAAAAAAACTGATAAAGACCAGCACCACACTGGTGTGAATATCAGTCCAGCTGCCTTGCAAGAACTCTGCATGCTGACTACGGGTAGAACTCTGGAACTTCTGAAACAAATTCCCTCCAAGGACTCCTAATAGACAAGAAATCCCCCATAGACAGCAGCACTTTGGTCTGAACTTCAGTTCAAGCATTAGGGTCGTAACGAACGTCGACCAGGAACCCGTGTGTGAGACGACACTTGCTTCTAAATAAGGTATGGACATGTGTGGTTCGTATGTTGCCGTGTTACACGGCTTGTGTGCTGTGTGCCTTGTTTGTTTATGACCACAAGACTAATGCATGAAAACGGATGTTTGTTTTACCGTGCTTATTTGTCTGTTGTGAGCTTGTGTAAGGCTTGTGAATGGATTGACTATTTTCCTTGCTACCTGCTTGCTATTATTGTGCATATTGCTTGCGCGCACACAGTAGTGTAGTCCCTTCTCGTTGACGAATCCTCGAGATGAAACACAACGAACTTCGTAAACAAACCAAAGGAACTACATAAAGGGAAAACTCCTCTTAAATATAGAGGACCTCTAAAGACACCCACTATGGTGTCGAACTATCAAAGGTAATGACAAGCCAATACCCTTTAGAAATGAGTAGGGAGACGGACCCTTTGTATCCGGGGTAGAGACCATTAATCTAAAAAGGAATAGGGAGACGGACCCTTTGTATCCGGGGTAGAGACCAATAAGATTAAAAGGAATAGGGAGACGGACCCTTTGTATCCGGGGTAGAGACCAATAAGATTAAAAGGAATAGGGAGACGTACCCTTTGTATCTGGGGTAGAGACCAGAACATTAAAAGGCATAGGGAGACGGACCCTTTGTATCCGGAGCAGAGGCTAGTAACATTGAGAAGGAATAGGGAGACGGACCCTTTGTATCCGGGGTAGAGACCAGAACATTGGAAGGCATAGGGAGACGGACCCTTTGTATCCGGAGCAGAGGCTTGTAACATTGAAAAGGCATAGGGAGACGGACCCTTTGTATCCGGAGCAGAGGCTTGTAACATTGAAAAGGCATAGGAGACGGACCCTTTGTATCCGGAGCAGAGGCTTGTAACATTGAAAAGGAATAGGGAGACGGACCCTTAGTATCCGGGGCAGTGGCTCGTAACATTTAAAAACAACAGAGAGAGAGAGCTATCCAGGAATGGAGGATTAGCTATGAAGAAGACGTTCCCCAAATGGTGGTGATGAGAGAATTCACAAATAACCCTTAAAGAAACAAGGAAAGATTAACACCTACATGAGATGGTCACGGGATCCAAATTACATCCCCAGACCTGGTGCAAGGAAAGAGAAAGAAAATACACTTTAAGGGAACAAGAGAAAAGAAATGAAAACACACAACGCTCGTACGATCCCATAGTGAGGATCATGGGTATTACATACCTATGCACACGTTTTATTATGTACATGATTGCTGTTGTGATACTAGCAGCTTGTTGTGCTTGGTTGTTGTTGCTAATGTGTTACTACCTTTAAGTGTGTATGATACTATGATGCACTGTGGTGTGTTTTACTGCTTTATTATAGCATGTAAATTGACTTAATAATATTCGACCAAGTAGTCGTGTGGCCCGGTAACATACGGGCTACACACGTTCATACTCAGCGTAGTTTGCTGAGTCCTTTACAACCCAATTTTTACAGGTATTGAGCCGGACGATAACGGAGCGTAGGCGGGTTGGCTACCATGGGGTAGTCCATCAGGGCATAATCCTTGAAATGTGTAGTATGCTTAGTGTGTGGGTTGTTACTAAACCCGAGATGTAATTCTCAGACGATGATTGGTATTTTTTATTGTAGACACTCGATATTTGGGAACTTATCTATATTGTACATGAGTTTTTATTGAGGTTTCCAGTCATGCAGACCGTAACTTAGTATTAGATGGGTCTGTCAGCCACGTGGGTGGTTGGCATCTGTACACCCGGATGATAGAGAATCCGCTGCGTAGTTATCATTAATATGACTAGAGCTTGGCTTTGTATTATTTGGATGTTTATTTCGTGGGTGTTACAGAAAGTGGTATCAGAGCGTAGTTACGCTCTGATGACTGGACAGAAAGTACCGAGTATAGGAAACCTGAATTCGGGGAAACAGGATTAAGGGTTAGTATGTGAGGCGCGCTAGTTAGGGTTCTTCCTTAATAACTACTGAATACCTAACAGACACTTACGCCCAACCTCCACACCCCTAATCTTCTTTAAACCCAGAAAAAGAACGCCAGAGAGAAAAGGCCTCCTCTACTCGGGAAAACCCGTCTGGCATCTACTTAATGTCTAAAATCAACCCGTGAAGAAAAAGACTATACTATACAAAGATGTTGCCAAATGAATAATACGCGTAGAGGGACCAATTTTAACGGCAACTTGGGTCGACAGCTTTGCAGTCGATAGGACCCTACCTCACAAGCAAAGAGGACCGAAATACCCTAAAATTTATGAAATAAAAAAGCTAAAAAAACGCGATATTAAGCTAAGGATGGGATTGAGATAAAGGTTGCAATTCGAACACAAAAAATTTATGAGACTACAAGCGTACGTGAAGGAACATGTGTATTACTTATGGTACGAGAATTTCATATATACAGTTATACGAAGAACTTGGAAGATCAGGAGATATAAATATATGTAACAGGGTATCATAAACCTATGGGAACAATAATGTGTGGATAAATATAATCAGGAGAACTATACAATTGGGTATATATATACATGGATGATGATAACATATGTACACATCTGGAGGTCTGTTGAAATACCCCAAACCTTAATATGTTGTTTAACACCTAAATGTGGTATATTAAGACTAAAAAGAGCCTTAGAAACATTAGTAAACATAGAAACACAAATGTGCTTGAAGGTCAATAAAGGCCAAAATGTGCTCTAAGCTTGGGATAAGCTTGGTCAAGACCTAATGAACTTACCAAGACCTTTTTTATATACTAATGAACATATTAAACCAATTACCAAAGAAAACCAAGCTTGAAAACAAGTTAAAAACACAAAATGTGCTTTAAGGAGTCTTAAAGCACATTTTTGAAAAAAATTGTCTTGTAAATGAGTTTTGAATGGCTAAATGTCCATCATTACTCTTTAATTAATATGTGTACTATATAGTATCACATTTAAGTCTATATCATGGGAAATCAAAAATTTCACTTCTAGTGCCTTGTTTTTATTATTGACTTTTATAAGCTAGTTGTAACATATGTCATTATAAGTAATTAAATTGACAAATGAAGACTATAATACCCCTAAGTACTATTGGGGACCGGTTTTTAAGGTGTGGTGACTCACCACCCTTGTTAACTGTTAAGTAAATAAAAGATGACTACTTAGTTACTATTTACTTTATTAAGTACAAATATCTCTAAAAGCAAGACTTACCTCATTCTCTCTTTCCTTCCTTCATTTCCCACCGTCTCCAACACTTCACCTTCTCCATTTTTGCTCTCTCTCTCACGGTAATACACCACCACCTCATCAAACTCCATCTTTGACCTCTTGTTATTTCTAGCTCACTTAACCAAATCAAAAACAAATACCACCATTCTCTTAGTCTCACCAAGCTCTTCATTTCTATCCTCTCAAAACTTCAAGACCACCATTTCGGTGCCATGGAGTTCCACCATTGAAGGAGCTTGAGCTTATATTTCTACATATTATTGATCTCCTTTGCTTCTAGGTAAGGAATCTCAAAGAAAAATGATGTTTCCTCCATGTTTTTATCTTGACCGAGAATCACCATTAATGGTTCTCATTATATTGCTTTGTTCTAGCTTCATTCCAACCTTTCAAGGACTAGGTGGAGTCCTCTCTTGGTATATATTCAAACTTTCTTCAAGTTCTAAGGTAAAACAATTATCTTAATACTTTTAAAACAATGTACAATCTAGGGTTTACAATGAGATGAAGCTTAAAGCTTGTATACTCATTATGTTGTTTGTATAATGTTTAGAAGTTGACAAACAATCTAAAGCCTTGCCGATTTTAAACAAGGAAACAAGAAAGAAGTTTGTGAGGAAAAGAGGTAAATGTGCTAACCTAATGTGGTTTAAAGTCTTAGGAGAAATGAGCTTGTATTGCTTATGAAATGATCTAAGGAGCCAATGGGAAGTGACTTAGAAGAATGATCTTAAGGGCTTAGTAAAAGGCATATGTGTTGTTGAGTGTATTTGCAGGTCAAAGGCAAATATATTGTGGAAATTCAGTGTTTATGATTTATGCATCTTAAGGGCCTAAGAGCCATGTTATTTAAGGGCCTAAGTGCCATGCAATTTAAATTATGCACTATATTGTGATGTAGTGCTATATGTGTGAAGTTTGTGTATAAGAAAGTGTTTGATGGATTTTTAGTGTTCTTGGTTGTGTAATGGTGAAAACATGTGTTTGGTTTAGTAATGTTCTAGGAGAACCTATGTCAAAATTTAGGTAACAACAAGGAGTTCTAAGGGTTTAAAATGAGTTTGATAAGTTAAGAAATGTTTAGAATGGTTAAGTGCTTTCCTTGTGAAAGAAACATGCATTAAGGTGTTTAATGATGTAAAAAGGGCTTAGGTGATGTTCTAGAGGATTTAGAATGCAAAAGAATGCTTTGGGACATTTCTTGATTCTTGATGAGGTTGTATTTAGGACTTGTGTATTGTTGGTGAAAAAGGGATGAGGTGGATTGTTATATGAGAAGCTATAAACTTGTAAAGATGTTTAAGAACTGTTTAGGAAGAAAAGATGCTTGGGAGATGATGTTGTAGTGGTGAGAAAACATTTGGGAATAGTGGGAGTTATAGGTATGAGACACCACTTAGAAACTTAGTGAAAAACATTATAAGTGTAAACCTTTTTATAAGAATTTGTGTAAATGCTTGAGGAGGATTTTAGTGGGTGAATTAAGGAGTTTCATGGATGTCGTATGAGGATATAAGTGTACCAAATGATGTTAGAAAACATTAGGAGGCCTTAGGAGAAGTTTGGAGTTAAATGGGCAATGGAAAATAAGGGTCTGGAGCAGACCGACCTTGCGACCGAACTTGCCAAGGTCGGTCGAGCCCAGTTTACCCTGCGAAAATTGGTTTCTGGAACCGACCGAACTTGGGGACCGGACTTACAAGGTCGGTCGGGCTTGTATTTTGTGTACGAATTAAGTTTCTGGAATCGACCGAACATGGGACCGGACTTGGCAAGTTCGGTCGGGCCTAAATCTTCAAAGGGAAGAAACTCTCGGGAATGGACCGAACATGCGACCGAACTTACAAGGTCGGTCGGGGTAGAATTTTCAAACGGTAATGTGTTCTGGAATGGACCGAACTTGGGTAAGTTCGGTCGGTAAGGTCAGTCGGACCAAAACTTGTAAAAAAAAAACAGAAAGAATGTGACTTATGTAGTTAACCCTATGGTATAATGAAGGTAACCTAGGGTAAGTTAGACATTAAAACATGTCAAATAATCATGTTAAACACTTAGTAAATTTGAAGTTAAGTAAATTAATTAACCGACGTTATTAATTATGTATAGGAGTGGCCTACGGTGGAAACAAATCGAGGCAAGGACCAAGGTATGGTTTTCTTGCAGTCTGTTGCCTACCGGTTTACACCGGCTTGTGTGTTGTATGTTTTTCTGTGTGTTTATGACGTTATAAGACTTAATCATGAAATGAGTTTACAGTTGTTCATTTTATTGTGATGTTATGATGTGACTCATTTCCCTTGTGTGTGTCTAACATGACTTACCACTTGTTGTGAATCGTTTGTTAAGTTCCACTGTTGAACTTCTAACAAGTGCTAACTGGGAAGTGAGGAATCCGGTTGTCCGGTCATGCATGTAAGTTTAAGAGTAGATATCTGTATCAGATTCGACTCTTATGTTGTTAAGATTGTTCTCCTTCATTTGGCGTTCGATCTCCCGCTAGCTTCCTCCAAAGCTTACCTATTCTGACTTATGATCGGTTTAGTGGGAACATGTGTTTGTGTGGTGTGTTCGGGGTCACAATATCCGAACCATCTGTGACTTAAGTTACTCGTTCGAATAACAGAACGGTAATGAGTGTGTGTAACAAGCTTAACATGAGAGTGAACCATTCTCTAGGCTTCTTATGTTGTTTAACCTTCTTGGTTTGTTATTGTGGAAAGAGTATCCACTGTGTATGTGATGTTGTGCTATGCAATAATGTTGCTATGCCATATGTTATGTTATGTTTAAAATGAATGCCATGTCATCATGACAATTAGTTGCGCGTATTCCGGTAGCCGATGGGCTGCGCGTTAACCATACCAGCCAAGGGTTGCTGACCCCCTCGGGGGCTCCATATTTTTACTGCAGGATGAGGATCGAGGAAGCAGAGTGGCTGTAGGATCTAGGCTGCAGTTGTACTTTGGTTTATTTTGGATGTTGAGCCCGGGATGCGCCTGTGCTCCCGTGGCATTATATTTTGATCCCGTTGAAACTACTATGGCGGTATATTGACAGTTTACAGTGAAGGAATGTATTTAAATACTCGGTATTGTATATGATGTATTTATGGTTTAGTTCTATGCTCGGGAGTCTGATCATCAGACCGGTACACTTGTATTTATTCTGCCTTGTTAACCACGTAGGTGGTTGACGGCGTTGTAGCACCGAAGCGTTTAGTTAATGTTTAGTTGTTTATTTCCGCTGCGATTTCAATTAGTTGTGAAGTCCGTTGTAGGGGTGTTACATCTGTACAGTTATAGGATTCGAACGATTAATCTAAAGGCTTAGATGGTGACACTAGTCAATGAATTGATTGCCAGAGGACTAGAAATGAATGGGATAAGAATTCAAATGTGAATAATTGTCTGATCGTGTAAATCGGACGTGCAAAGTTGAACTTGACCCTGGCCAGGTCAAGTGACACTGAGCACAAATTGGGGTACAGAGGTAGCCCGACACTGACGCTGATCACGTCAGTGTTGGATGATTCTCGAAACCCTCTACAAGTGGACACATAAACTACAATTTGGTGAAAGTTTATAAGTTGGATAAGTAAAAATGCAAAGGAAGCGGTGTTGAAACCACATAAAAGACATGGATACATGGCTCGAAAATTCGGGGATAAACACATGAGTATACAGATACGTGAGAATTTGAAATGGTGTGATGTTACTATTAACCCAAAAGTCACCACGTGAAAATATACAATCGCAATCAAATGCAATATGTAACCGATAGTAGTCAATTACCTTAGTTCCTGGCGGGACATAAGAACAATAATGATGATGAGAAGGAAACTAAACATCCTATGTAAAATAGTTTACAATCATAGAGACTTCTAACATATATAATTCAGTAACCTTTTGACTGGAACTAATTAAAGTCACCAGCAGCGTCAAAGCCATAAATGGGGCTGAAAAATAAAGACTTCTCAAAGATGAAAAACATCTCATTTGGCTGTGCACGTTAGCGGAAAAAAAGGAGGTAGTAATGCTAGCAGAGCAACTAGCTATCTACACATAATTACGCGGGGAAGATAAACTAAACAAGTCTGTAACAAAGACACGTCCGTGAGAATCAAATATTAAGAACTAAATAGCTACTACTACGGAGCATACTTGAACTAAAGCCAAAAGTCAGCCAAAAAGAACAATTCAGACGCTTAAAAAAAGAGCACAAAAAAAAACATGAACTTCTGACCTCCGAGTAAATAGATAAGACCGTGCATAAATTAAAGTACCCCACGGCAGTCAAGAGGCCTTTACTCCTAAATGATAAAGATACAAATAAGCCATGCACTACCTTGAAAAGTATAGTGAAGGAAAACCAAACCTGAAAATAATCAGAGTGGCGCAGCGGAAGCGTGGTGGGCCCATAACCCACATAGAGGATAACAAGTGACTTATCTGCCAATACCGATAAGAATCCTTGAGACATAAACTGAGCCTTACATAGTCAAGGCTTTTGATAGGCTTATAAGGTGCGCTGCATTGCATAAAATAAGAAAAACCCCATGAGACTTAAACATCTTAAACCAAGGTTCAAGGATGATATAATAGGGATTACGTGGGCGTAATCCATTTTTAAGGGCAGTAGGCGCGCTGCGTTTTTAGGCTGCGTTTTACCATGTTATTGCTCGTTTGATGGATTGTTTTGATTGCATGGTGGTTATGAATAAGGACTCGTCCTCTTGATTGTATATGAGTACAATATATGAGAATTATTGGTACGTTAAATATTAGTGAGAACTTGGTGAAGCCATAGATATGGCGTGGTGCTTATAAGCACAAATGGTGAAATGGAACTGTGGACCTTGGTTGGAAATTGACTATGTGTATTCCTACAACCACACGTTGGTTGGTAGGTCTGTGTGTATGAATGGTGGCAGAATTGTGTGTGTACTGTATTGGATGTACTTTGTGCTATGAATGAATGTTGTGTGCCATGGTTTGCACTTTAGCATGTTATACTCTATGAATGTTGTGTGCCTTGGCTTGCGCTTTAGCATGTTATACACATTGCTAGCTTCTTGTCTACTATGAGAACTTGTGTGAAGCCACTGATGTGGCATGGTGCTTGGGAGCACCGAGCATTATAGTTATGGACTTAATTCTTTGGGTATCGTGAATGAATGCGGACTGGTCCCTAAGATTACTAGGAGTGGAAAATGTAAGTTAAGGAAGTAAGACTTCGGGACGAAGTCTCTTTAAGGGGGGTAAGTTGAAATAACCTTTGTACGTTAAACGCATAAAATCATAACGCATTTTATAATCCGGACATAAAATAGCGTACGAACATTAAATCTAGTATATATATATATATATATATATATATATATATCGTACTACGAAAATACACGTACTAACGTTACGATATTGTAACGTTGTAAACAAGTGACAATAACGTCGCATAACTTCGTTACAAAAAATAATATAAACTAGTAGTGCGGCTATTAAGGTAACAAAAAAAAAGAAGAATCAAACATGCCTCTGTAGTAGTATCGGTTTCTTCTCCTCCTTCCTCGATACAGTAATTGATCGAACAAACAAAACAGGAAACAGGGAGAATCCACTCACCTCCATGTCCCAAACTCCCACGCATCAGAGTGGTTTTTTTCAAAATTTCACGCCACTTATCCAGCTGGTGCAGGTTTAGCTCCACTCAGCCCTTGTTCCAAGACCTTGCGTACAGACCACATTGTAGGAGATAAACGCATGGCAGAAGCTGTTTCTTTTCTTTCCCTCCAACTCCCGGCGCCCATGGAATCAGTAGCAACCAGTGTTTATTAATAACTCACCCAGCTTCTCTCTTGAGCCATCGTCTCACTGTGATCAACTCGGTTTGCTCTGTTCCAAAGCAAGAATCCATCTCAGTTTGGCAAGTTCTGCAACAGAGCGACCCAGCTGCTCTTTCCAACCAGATATAGCAAAAGTTCCCTGCACCTGCTGCATCCTTCTTCAGAAAAACTGATAAAGACCAGCACCACACTGATGTGAATCAGTTCAGGTGCCTTGCAAGAACTCTGCATGCTGACTACGGGTAGAACTCTGAACTTCTGAAACAAATTCCCTCCAAGGACTCCTAATAGAAATCCCCCATAGACAGCAGCACTTTGGTCTGAACTTCAGTTCAAGCATTAGGGTCGTAACGAACGTCGACCAGGAACCCGTGTGTAGACGACACTTGCTTCTAAATAAGGTATGGACATGTGTGGTTCGTATGTTGCCGTGTTACACGGCTTGTGTCTGTGTGCCTTGTTTGTTTTATGACCACAAGACTAATGCATGAAAACGGATGTTTGTTTTATCGTGCTTATTTGTTTGTGTGAGCTTGTGTAAGGCTTGTGAATGGATTGACTATTTTCCTCTACCTGCTTGCTATTATTGTGCATATTGCTTACGCGCACACAGTAGTGTAGTCCCTTCTCGTTGACGAATCCTCGAGATGAAACACAACGAACTTCGTAAACAAACCAAAGGAACTACATAAAGGGAAAACTCCTCTTAAATATAGAGGACCTCTAAAGACACCCACTATGGTGTCGAACTATCAAAGGTAATGACAAGCCAATACCCTTTAGAAATGAGTAGGGAGACGGACCCTTTGTATCCGGGGTAGAGACCATTAATCTAAAAAGGAATAGGGAGACGGACCCTTTGTATCCGGGGTAGAGACCAATAAGATTAAAAGGAATAGGGAGACGGACCCTTTGTATCCGGGGTAGAGACCAATAAGATTAAAAGGAATAGGGAGACATACCCTTTGTATCTGGGGTAGAGACCAGAACATTAAAAGGCATAGGGAGACGGACCCTTTGTATCCGGGGTATAGACCAGAACATTGGAAGGCATAGGGAGACGAACCCTTTGTATCCAGAGCAGAGGCTTGTAACATTGAAAAGGCATAGGGAGATGGACCCTTTGTATCCGGAGCAGAGGCTTGTAACATTGAAAAGGCATAGGGAGAACGGACCTTTGTATCCGGAGCAGAGGCTTGTAACATTGAAAAGGCATAGGGAGACGGACCCTTTGTATCCGGAGCAGAGGCTTGTAACATTGAAAAGGAATAGGGAGACGGACCCTTAGTATCCGGGACAGTGGCTCGTAACATTTAAAAACAACAGAGAGAGAGAGCTATCCAGAATGGAGGATTAGCTATGAAGAAGACGTTCCCCAAATGGATGATGAGAAATTCACAAATAACCCTTAAAGAAACAAGGAAAGATTAACACCTACATGAGATGGTCACGGGATCTAAATTACATCCCAGACCTGGTGCAAGGAAAGAGAAAGAAAATACACTTTAAGGGAACAAGAGAAAAGAAATGAAAACACACAACGCTCGTACGATCCCATAGTGAGGATCATGGGTATTACATACCTATGCACACGTTTTATTATGTACATGATTGCTGTTGTGATACTAGCAGCTTGTTGTGCTTGGTTGTTGTTGCTAATGTGTTACTACCTTTAAGTGTGTATGATACTATGATGCACTGTGGTGTGTTTTACTGCTTTATTATAGCATGTAAATTGACTCAATAATATTCGACCAAGTAGTTGTGTGGCCCGGTAACATACGGGCTACACACGTTCATACTCAGCGTAGTTTGCTGAGTCCTTTACAACCCAATTTTTACAGGTATTGAGCCGGACGATAACGGAGCGTAGGCGGGTTAGCTACCATGGGGGTAGTCCATCAGGGCATAATCCTTGAAATGTGTAGTATGCTTAGTGTGTGGGTTGTTACTAAACCCGAGATGTAATTCTCAGACTATGATTTGGTATTTTTTATTGTAGACACTCGGTATTTGGGAATCTTATCTATATTGTACATGAGTTTTTATTGAGGGCTGTTTCCAGTCATGCAGACCGTAACTTAGTATTAGTGATGTGGTCTGTCAGCCACGTGGGTGGTTGGCATCTGTAGCACCCGGATGATATAGAGAATCCGCTGCGTAGTTATCATGTAATATGACTAGGAGCTTGGCTTTGTATTATTGGATGTTTATTCGGGGGTATTACACAATTAGCAAAATGTTGTGCAAAAACAAGCACGAGAACCTTAGGAAGAACTGGTAGTTGAGGAGGAGGTTACCCATGAATCTGGGTTAGGAAGAAATCCTACCACTAACAAGTAGATGATTTATCTTACTAGGTAGAGCAAAAAAATCAGGTTATGTGGATGCGATTGAGAACATATTTTCTTCAAAAAAAGTAATGAAATGTTGGTTATATCCTAATAATAACTATTTTAATAGGAAAACCCCGTTGTGGTGAATTTTTTGAACTCAAACTTCCCAACTTACCTACTAATAAGATGGAGAAAGTATGGGGTCAAAGTTATGCTAATAGTGATTTAAAGTTGGCACCGGAAGGTTCATCAAGAAGGGCTAACAATATGAACTCTCTTCCTGCTGATGATAATGATGAAGATGCTGATGACAATTTTGAATTACCTATATTTCACATTCCTTCTGCTCATGTTACATACAATGATGCATCTTTATTAGGAAGAGAAGCAAACATGTCCACTTTAGAGGGTGAAAACATTATGGACTTTAGTTGACCATTCAACACCGATTTAGATGGACTACCTTCTGCATGTGCTTAAGTGCCTCGTCTTTTACATCTATGGGATCAGCAGTGACAAATGGCCCATCAATGTTTGGGGCTAGTTTTGTTAGGTGCAACATCTAGTCCAGTTGCTCTTGGTGGGTGTGGACAATATCTTATAGACCGTGACTCTGAGGATGCTAAGTATTGGTTGGACATGGCAACTCAAATTAAGGGTAAAAAGATTAAAGGTCCCTCCTCTATGAAAGCAAGTGCAAATTTTCACATTTAATTGATTTATCCAAAGGGAAGCGAAAATCTAAAGGTATCAAAAGAGTTAGGCAATGATGATCCAAATGACAACATTAACATTTGCGTAAGAAATGATCATCAACCATCAAGCTAGCCTACAAGCGTAGAGAGCGAATATCATTAGTGTTGGAGTAGCAATGGAGAGGTTGAGGTGTGTGTCCGGTTTAAATGAAGATGAACTTGCACTGGCCTTCACTACCATGAAAGATTAGGAAAATATGGAGGTATTTCATAACCTACAAGGTGATTAAGAAGTGGGGAGGTTGCTGAGGCATATGCACTTTTCAGTATATGGCAATGGCAGAAATGTGAAGTTGGGATTGTGCTATGAAGTTTATTTTGTTTAATCAACTGATAATTATAATGATGACTTTTGTTATAGTACAGGTTTATTTAGTGGGGGCATTGACATAGGCAGTAGGTTTCTTTTTGACGTTGGTTGTGTGGTACACTATTCTAGTGGTTACAAAGGTGCGGCTTCCGTAAAGTGAAGCATTTCATCTTTGTTTTTTTTTTTGGTTGAATGATGAGTGTGCTAACTCTTTCAGATGTATTACATTTGTCAAATATGTTGTAACTTTTCTAGAAAATATATAATTATAACTTAACTCTTTTAAGCAAGGTTGTGGATGTATTTGTAGTTCCTTTGTATTTTCTATTGTTCAAATTGTTTAGAATGATCATGATATTTAAGAATGGCTTTTGCCTAGTATCGCTTTGATAAATTTTAATAATCATAGTAAAATTCACCGACACATGATGAGCTTATAGCTTCATAGTTATAGATACTACTAATGCAGTATAATATATATTTGAATTCATTGCTGATATGATATTCTTGGTTGTTTGACTATCTTGTAGAATTTTATAATTGTGCATATACATGAAGCATTTAAAGTTTGTCTTATTTTTTTGTTCCATCGTGAAACTAGCAATATTAGGTTGTAATTGATCATCTGTACAACACTACAACAGGTATGCAATTGAAGAAGGTGTTACTGGATAAATTTCAAGGGAAAATTAGGTGAGATTAAGAAAGAAATGATAAAGATCATTATATTATAGGCAGTCAAGGATTTTAAGAGAAATGCAAGAAGTTGTTCATCTCATCTCATATTAGCCATATGATGAAATATACCTTCATAGCTAAGGGGAATACAAAGAGCAAAAGGCATAATATGATATACGTAAGAAACATATTCTACTAAACCAGATACATGACTTTGGAAGAGCTACTTTTGACCTACAACCTGTCATCTCACAATCATATTGAAGACATGATAATGGTAGTCAAATACTTGCCCATGAGGCAATGCATGAAAGGGGTGGATTATAGAGTGAGTCAGTACCTGTTACAAGGTTGACCTAAATTATGACTTTACTAAGGCTGAATTCAATATGAGGTGAATGATGGAATATACAGGATATGGCGAGATGTTTCAAAATCTCATATCAGATGAGGAGATTGATAGGCTTATTAGGTTTAAGATGAGTCGTTAAGTTTTGTACAATGTTTTTATCAGAGTTGCTATGGTTTTATATGAGACGTAAACCTTTTTATTGTAACTTTGTGTTTCCCAAAGGAAGTAAAATCTAACCCCTAATGTTTTTTGCTGGTTATTCATTTGACATATCAACATGAAACATATAAATTGTAATTCAAAAGTTTTTCATGATGATTCAAGAGTGTTGCACTTGCAACATATATGAATAAAACATTTTATGTTGAAGAAATAGATGGATTATCTCAATTATGTAGCAATACAATTTGTTTCGGCTGCCAACAGTTATACTTGGTAACATACAACTGCACTTATTTTATTATGGTTCATGTGTCCCTTAATTATTTGTTAATCTATTTCTGCTTGCTTATTTGCCAATTTGTTTCAGTTGTGTAACATTGTGATATGTCAAGGAATAATATAAAACCTAATATGTGATATACAACTCGAGTTATTTCCAGGTTATGATCATTGGGTCTCACTTTTGACTGGTAGTTGTGTATTTCATAAAGTATCATACAAGACAATTATTGCTTTTTTTATGATTAACATAGGTACAAGCTGCTGGCCTAAATCAACATTCAATATTTAGTTTCAACATTAATTATGTTTCTATATTCTCTTTTGATTCTCTTTTCAATGCAGTGCCTTTCTTTTGTTCCCAATGAACGAAAGAACTTCAACAGTACCCACAATCAGCCGTTAAGTTCTAAACTTTAGGACTTTGAGTTGGACATCTTTTGAAATACCCCTAAAGTTTTAAATATAATTAAGGATTAATCGTGGGATTATAGAGCTAATGAGCCCTAAAATGATTAAGAAATTATATAACCTCTGAATATATTTAAATAAATGTATATATAGTCCAAAAGGTATTAAATCCACATGAAATATTGGACTAAATAGAGAGTAGTTATAAGGATAAAACAACTGAAAATTCTCAATAAATAAAAATGGGTGTTTAAACCTTATCTATTAATTTAGGAGACTTATTAAGTGTGAGCCTCGATTTTTAAACTCTATCCTATGTTGGTTCGAGTTGGTTAGGATCTGATCAGGTTTTAGGTCCACTTATAACCTAAGATTAATAACTATGTCATAAAACATTAATTAATTAAATCCTAAGTTAGCTCACTGGAACCTAATTATGAGTCGCCACCTAATTTTGACCTAGATCAAATTAGGAAAGGAGAGTCGGGTTCGGGGTTTGATATAATAAGGGTTCAATTACTTTCATTACCCTCGAAGGTATTTTTCCTCTACTTAGTTTAATTACGGCTTATTATGAGTCGTTTAAGCTAAGTGCGCGCTTTTGATTTTTTATTTTAACAATTTTGATAGGAAAATAAAGTGAAAATTAAAACTACATAAACTAGGGTTTCAGAGGCAGAATTAGGTCCAATTTTAATTATGTCCGTAGCCACGGACCTAATGTTCGAGACCACGGACCTAATGTTCGAGACCACGGACTCCAGTTAAACTACGTGATTATAAAAACCGAATTAAAATAAAAAACGTAAACTTGAAAAGTCCGGGGCCACGGACTGGGCGTCCGTGGGACCGTACATGTACTGTTAAAAACCCTAAAATTTGAAATTTTGAAAAATAAGAAATCCTACCCCGTCTGTAGGTGTCCGTGGGCACGGACAACCCGTCCGTGGTCCCTGACAATGGGCCCGAGGTCACAGACCACCCACGGACAGTGGGTTTTTGGCAGTTCCCGACGATTTTTTTGGCTCAAAATTTATGGATGCGTAGCCTGAAAGATGTACAAGACGTTAGTAATTAAAGGATTTCAATTAGAAGTCGAATTAAGCACGAAACTTAGCAAAAAAAGTAACAAGACAAAAAAATGAATAACAATTCAGAAGCCAAAACAGTCGATTTGAACCTAAATTTTGAGAGAAGGCTAATAAAGTCGTGGGGAGTCAGGAAAGTGAAATTCCCACCTGTATTACCTTCGAATTCACAATGATTCTTCACGTTGGGATTCATCGGGTGCCTCGTTGATGGCAGATTCGAAAGGACTTCGAACCGGGCTTCTGACCTCTAGTTGTTCTTGATGTTCTTCATGCTTTGGTGGTTCTTTGAGGGATTTTGATGATGGTTGATGCTTAGGGAGTTGGAAAACGAGTGTAAGTGGTGATTTCGAGGAAATTTTAGTATGATTTTGGTGGTCGGGTGTTGAAAAACGTGAGAGGATGAAGGGAGGCTGTGCTTTCTGACTTCTTAGGGTTCTAGAGCTTGTGTGATTCTATTTTTATCAAGGGATTTGTTCCTTTATATAGACTTTCTTAAAGATGAAAAAATCTAATAAAAACGAGATTTTTCGGAATCTTAGTTAAGTGACTTCCCAAAAGAATCTTACTGTGAAATTTTAAGCACGTGTCAAGGATGATAATTATGATTTTTTCTGAGGTGGAATCGAATTTTTTTAATATTGGAATATTTTTAAATTCAATTTCTCATTAGATTCAATCAGAAATTGCTAGAAAATTATTGGAAATTCGAAAAATCAAAATTCCAACGCCATTATGTCCAAAATGTCATCCTTTGTCATGAGTTAAAATTTCAAAGCATTTTGAATCGATTTTGATCCTTCTTTGGTGGAGAGAGAAAGCCTATAGGAGGTCCTAAGGGCCTTAAAATTACAAAAATATCCTTGAAGATGGCTGAGCTACCCCTAGTGCTCTAGAATGCGTCGATCAGACCGGGAAGCACCACCGTTTGACCAAAGTGCTCCTCACAACACTAAGGTTTAACGAACCCTATACTAGGGGGTTAAAATTTGGGTAAACAGATTGCCCCCCATCAACTAGATTTTGTAATGGATATGAAAAGTCTAGTTGATGCCTAAGTGATACCCCAACATTTCAGATCTTAAGAGACCCTGTATGCAAATTGTGTCGAGCTATTCTAAGACGCTGACTACCTATGAGTGGGAATGAAATAATGTCAAGTGATTCTAAGGCGTTGACTACCTAAAAGTGAAAATGAAATAATGTCAAGCGATTCCCAGGCCTTGACTACATAAAAGTGAAAATAAAATAATGTTAAGCGATTCTAAGACGTTGACTACCTAAAAGCGAAAATGAAATAATGTGTAGATGCAGAAATGTTGGTATGCTAGCGATGCTGATAGTGCTGATGATGCTGATGATGTTGATGATGTTCAGATGCTTCTAGGGATCGATACCCGTGTTGTTGCTCCTGGCTGGACCCAAAGTGTACTTATTGCCATTGCCCCCAAGCCAGTGTGAAGGGATAACTCCTGGTAAAAACCTTGGGGACTTATTGCCATTGCCCACTGCAAACGATTTATTTGGTGTATTAAAAACTAAGAAATAATCCTAGAATTCAATAGTTCAATATATCGTCAGGTTGCAAAAATCCCGGTCGAAATAGTATAGTAATTTAATGAAGCGACCAGGGTGTCAATCCACGGGACTCGATAAGTAAGTCTAGCCTTAGGTATTGGTTAACTTAAAAGGGGTTTTTGTTTTGGTTTTGGGTTGCAAATAAATAACAAGAAAGTAAATAGCAGATAAAATAAAGTGATAGTCTTGGGAGTGTGAACGGTACTCTAGGTTCAGGGAGTTGTTTCACTAGCTAGGTTCTGCATATTCTACTGCTTAAGTGGAGACTTGGATCGGCTTGTAATTCTCAATTATCTATTCTGTATTAAGTCTTAATTCCAGATAGCTCATCTAGACAGGGCAAGTAGTTCTAGTCTAGACCTAGCAAGTATATCTAGATGGCTTTAATGCACAGAATTACTAGTCTGGTTGGTTCAATCCGGACTAAAGCTCCTAGTGACTAAAGTAATCTATCCGATTGCAATTATCACAGGTAACAGGTTAATAGGACCATCAATGCTAATCACCTTATCTGATCATAACATGATTCGAGGGCTTATAATAACTTAGCAACGTTTATTAAAAGCACTTAAAAGCATTAACCTGAACAATCCAAATTGTCTCAACAAGCAGCAAAATAATGCAGAGTTTAACTAATTACAACATCCCTTCCCCTAGAGTAAATCTTAGCTAGACATAGCAATTATAATCATAAATGAGAGAGAGTTAGAAGAAATCATCTGTTATAAGGATCTTCTTGCTCGCTCCGTCCTTTGTCCTTGCGCCGTGCTAGCTTGAAGGTTGATCTTGGTGATAATGGAGTGAACTGGGTGAAATGGGGCGAAAATGGAAGTTTTGGTGAGTTTTGTGAGGTGTCCGGATCAACAGGGTCGGACGCGATCCGGACAAGTGTAAAATAGGTGTGTCCGGCTTAACAGGGTCGGACACGATCCGGACAAGGGTCGGACACGATCCGGACAAGGGTCGGACACGATCCGGACAAGGGTCGGACACGGCTAAATGAGGCGTATGAGTACAGGATGTGTGTATGAATGACCGATGAATATTACGGAGGTTTTGGTGAATGAATACGGGATATGTCGTGAGTGAGCGATGCAGTTTATGGAGGGGAATTGATGAATGGATACGGAGTGTGAATGAGAGGGTATGCAGTGAGGGAGAGATGATCCTTAGACTCTGAAGTCTGGGACAATTTGGACTAAAGGCTGTGCTGGGTTTATATAGGCTTAGAGGGGGGAACAAGGGTTAGTGAAAGTTTGGTATGTTTTGTGAGTGGAGAGTTTGATTGAGCATGGAACGTAGATTAATCAATGTTGCAGTGCGCCGCTCCCCTGTCTTCTTATTGCGCCGTCTGATAATTAGCCGAAAGGCTAATTATCTGTGCGTGCCTTTTTATTTTTCAATTCTGTGTGACGTCCGGATCGTGTCCGGATCCGGACGTGACACAGAGTTTTAGATCTGAAACGTGAACTCCGGATCTGGATTTTTTAGTCATGTCCGGCTTGCGTCCGGCCAAACAGACCCGGACAAGAGATGTCCGGATTTGTGTCCGGCCAAACAGAGCCGGACAAGACCAATTTTTGTCTCTTCTCCTGATTTGTTCCCCGTTTGTTGTGTTGTAATCCTTATGATGTATAATCTTTATTTCCTGGGTTTTTCCTGTATTTAACATATATAACACATCAATTCTTATCAAAACATCAATCTTAGGAAAAACACATAATAAGTGGGAAACATTGCCTGAATCGTTACAAATTATAAGGTATTTAAACCCTAAAAAGCCTATATGTTTCACACTTATCAACTTCCTCACACTTAAGCTTTTGCTTGTCCTCAAGCAAAATAGGAATAAAAATATCTCCAAAACCGTTAAATAATCTCAAATTTTAAACAAGTGCAGAACGAAATCAAACAAAGTGATAAATGAAAGAATAATCTTGCTCTCTAGAGGTAGGTTTTCACAATCAGTGAAGCAAGAACGATTTTGTAAAAGCATAGAGAAACTAGATTGTAGAAAACAAGTTAACTTAGCTTGGGACTTTCCACCATTTTCATTCCTCTAACCTTTGGATGACAAGGGGTGTGAAGTAATGCCTTATTCCGCAATACCTTTCAACACCACGTACTCGTGATCAAAAACAAAAATTAAATTGCAATGAATTTTTCTTTCATATGCAAAAACATTCTTCTTCCAAGAATTATATACAAAACAAACGAAATATTATGAATTGCAGAGCTATTCCATAACCCAGACTTTTCTCTCTATCCTTGTAACGGTGTTGGGCCAACTATCCTAGATCAAGACCTTAGGTAGATAGGTGATAAGGCACCCTTAAGACTTAATAACCGGATAGACGAGGCCTGCTATTGTTAGGAAAAAAAAAATTTGATCAGTGGAGTACCTTGCCTTACCCTTTTCATTCCAAACATTCACTTCATTCCCAAAATCCCAAGCTAAAATAATCTGGTTTCCACTACTAGCCAATCTACCAAATTTTTAGTGAAAAGAGAGTATTTTTAAATAAAACTATTTTTATACAAACCTCATCAAGCAAAAAGATTCCTGCGGTTTTCACTTTGATTTAATAACACTCGGTGTGCACAGGTATTAGAGAAGCAAAAAGCAAGTGTGGCATTAAAGAACAATTAGCATGTTTTCAGGGAAAGGTCTCTCCTTCCTCACACTTAAGATGAGCAATGTCCTCATTGGTCAAAGAAGAAAAACAGAGAAAAGAGCTTTCAAAACATGCTATACTCATAATAGATGCATATGCCATAATTAACCCTCAACGCAACAAATGTGGAACATCAAATAAGTGAAATTATGAACAGAGACTCCCCTGGTGTTATGGATTGAGGAAGATGTTCTTCCTCACACTTGAAGTTTGGCAGGGGTCGAGAGATTCCTCATGAGTCACAGACAGTATGCGTGTCGTCCAGAGCAAAAGTGGCGAGTTTCTAAACGATAAACAAAAGCAGTGAGAAACCTAAGCAGCAAGAAAAGAGAAGCAATTAATGCACCAATACCCGAAACCGATCGAGCAGCATGTTCTATTTGAACATATTCTGGCACATAGTTGTTCTATGAGAACCAAGGCATTAAAACATCCAAACATGGCAAATAATAACTATAAACAGTAGAACATTAACCTAGAAAACAATTGCATTTTTTTTTGTGTCCGGATCAACTTGGCCGGACGCAGAACCGGACGTCTCATGTCCGGATTTGCGTCCGGGTGGATTTAGCCGGACACGTTGAAAATGTTTTTTTTTTTAATTAAATTAAAAATCACTACTCTAAAATACCTCATTCATAAAAAGAAACATTACCACAAATAATCAAACAAAAATAAACAAACACACGAAATGCAGAGATTAAATAACAAGAGTGTTAAAGGACTCCCTGCTCCTTGGTGAACATTGTCATGGTTCTTCCTCACACTTAAGTTCAGTTTAGCATTAGAGTGAAGTACCTGAAAGATTAAGTCTGCAAAACCAGAAGAACTCAGGTGGAACCAGATAAAACCCTTAGTTATAAAGTAAGAGCCATGGCTCTTTCGATTTGCGCAACAGTGATTAACACTCTGCTAAATAAGAACAAAAGAGGAAATTAATTAACTAAACCAAGGAAGAGATACAAACCGGTGGGTTGCCTCCCACCAAGCTGCCCGTCTTTATGGTCTTTGGCTAGACCTCAGTTTCGTTATCCCGGATCGAAAATGAAAGTTAACAAAGGTGCCAACGGAGACACGAAGTGGCCAGCAATCAGGATTAAACCACCTGGATCAAAACACAGTGTTACCTCAACAAATAGGATAGGAAAATAAATGCTCCTCAAAACCTGGTTCTTGAGGAGATATTGACGGCAACAAGTCTCAAGCAGAAGACCAGGTGCTGATTGCTGTTCTTCCTCAAATTGGAGGATGTAAACATCTTCCTCGCTTAGGTGAGGCTCGAAAGGATTTTGATACTGGCAAAGTGGTGGTGGTTCTTTCTTCTCAAATTCGAGGATGTAAGCATCCTCATCTTTTGGATAGAGCAAGGAGAAGGAGGAAAGAAAACCGTCTGCAGTAGGGTGTACTCCGTCATGAACTGCTTTGCTCTTCGGTTGTTGCAATATCATAACTAGCTGAGTTTTTAACTCCGCAATCGTGTCTTCCAAATCAGCAAAGAACTTCAGTTTGTTCATGTAGAAATCTTCTTCTTCAGGTTGTTCGACAACATTGCTTATGATTGTGTTGTGTTGTGGAACACCTATATTCTGCAGGTAGTCTGGTTGATCCTCTAACCACAATAGTTCTTGAAATTCAAGACAATTTTCGATATCATGAGGTCCCGAACAATGTGAGCAATATATATCTTGAGAATAATCGGAATCCCAATCGAATTCCTCCTCACTTGCCATTATTAGTCAGAAATAACTAATAACAAAAATAATTGTCAATCGAAACCTTTGCCACATTTTTTTTTTGGAATAGCAAACAGAATATTAGAAACAAAAATAAAAACAGAAAAACAAAAATAAAAGAAACAAAATATTATAATATAACAAATGAATTAACCAAGGCTTAGGGACTAGACAAAGTCAAGTCCCCGGCAACGGCGCCATTTTGCAAACGATATATTTGGTGTATTAAAAACTAAGAAATAATCCTAGAATTCAATAGTTCAATATATCGTCAGGTTGCAAAAATCCCGGTCGAAATAGTATAGTAATTTAATGAAGCGACCAGGGTGTCAATCCACGGGACTCGATAAGTAAGTCTAGCCTTAGGTATTGGTTAACTTAAAAGGGGTTTTTGTTTTGGTTTTGGGTTGCAAATAAATAACAAGAAAGTAAATAGCAGATAAAATAAAGTGATAGTCTTGGGAGTGTGAACGGTACTCTAGGTTCAGGGAGTTGTTTCACTAGCTAGGTTCTGCATATTCTACTGCTTAAGTGGAGACTTGGATCGGCTTGTAATTCTCAATTATCTATTCTGTATTAAGTCTTAATTCCAGATAGCTCATCTAGACAGGACAAGTAGTTCTAGTCTAGACCTAGCAAGTATATCTAGATGGCTTTAATGCACAGAATTACTAGTCTGGTTGGTTCAATCCGGACTAAAGCTCCTAGTGACTAAAGTAATCTATCCGATTGCAATTATCACAGGTAACAGGTTAATAGGACCATCAATGCTAATCACCTTATCTGATCATAACATGATTCGAGGGCTTATAATAACTTAGCAACGTTTATTAAAAGCACTTAAAAGCATTAACCTGAACAATCCAAATTGTCTCAACAAGCAGCAAAATAATGCAGAGTTTAACTAATTACAACATCCCTTCCCCTAGAGTAAATCCTCTTAGCTAGACATTGCAATTATAATCATAAATGAGAGAGAGTTAGAAGAAATCATCTGTTATAAGGATCTTCTTGCTCGCTCCGTCCTTTGTCCTTGCGCCGTGCTAGCTTGAAGGTTGATCTTGGTGATAATGGAGTGAACTGGATGAAATGGGGCGAAAATGGAAGTTTTGGTGAGTTTTGTGAGGTGTCCGGATCAACAGGGTCGGACGCGATCCGGACAAGTGTAAAATAGGTGTGTCCGGCTTAACAGGGTCGGACGCGATCCGGACAAGGGTCGGACACGATCCGGACAAGGGTCGGACACGATCCGGACGAGGGTCGGACACGGCTAAATGAGGCGTATGAGTACGGGATGTGTGTATGAATGACCGATGAATATTACGGAGGTTTTGGTGAATGAATACGGGATATGTCGTGAGTGAGCGATGCAGTTTATGGAGGGGAATTGATGAATGGATACGGAGTGTGAATGAGAGGGTATGCAGTGAGGGAGAGATGATCCTTAGACTCTGAAGTCTGGGACCATTTTGGACTAAAGGTGTGCTGGGTTTATATAGGCTTAGAGGGGGGAACAAGGGTTAGTGAAAGTTTGGTATGCTTTGTGAGTGGAGAGTTTGATTGAGCATGGAGCGTAGATTAATCAATGTTGCAGTGCGCCGCTCCCCTGTCTTCTTATTGCACCGTCTGATAATTAGCCGAAAGGCTAATTATCTGTGCGTGCCTTTTTATTTTTCAATTCTGTGTGACGTCCGGATCGTGTCCGGATCCGGACGTGACACAGAGTTTTAGATCTGAAACGTGAACTCCGGATCTGGATTTTTTAGTCATGTCCGGCTTGCGTCCGGCCAAACAGACCCGGACATGAGATGTCCGGATTTGTGTCCGGCCAAACAGAGCCGGACAAGACCAATTTTTGTCTCTTCTCCTGATTTGTTCCCCGTTTGTTGTGTTGTAATCCTTATGATGTATAATCTTTATTTCCTGGGTTTTTCCTGTATTTAACATATATAACACATCAATTCTTATCAAAACATCAATCTTAGGAAAAACACATAATAAGTGGGAAACATTGCCTGAATCGTTACAAATTATAAGGTATTTAAACCCTAAAAAGCCTATATGTTTCACACTTATCACCCATCATTCGTCAATCCCAAAATAAGTTGACATAGCATAGGAGGATTTATTGCCATCACCTCGCCAACCTTCTGTCGCCAGGTCTTGTGACGCGCCTGGATAATGCAAATAGGTCTTATTACGCGCCTACATGAATGAAATGAATGTTTTATGATGTATTGTGTTTTGATGAGAGCAAATAAATTAAAGAGTGATGTTAGGTCTTATTGCGAGCCTAAGGATGGATATAGGTCTTATGACGAGCCTAAAGGTGAATCTAGGTCTTATGACGAGTCTAAGGATGGATCTAGGTCTTATGACGAGCCTAAGGTTGGATCTAAGTCTTATGACGAGCCTAAGGATGGATCTAGGTCTTATGACGAGCCTGAGAATGGATCTAGGTCTTATGAAGAGCCTAAAGATGGATCTAGGTCTTATGACGAGCCTAAAGGTGGATATAGGTCTTATGACGAGCCTAAAGGTGGATATAGGTCTTATGACGAGCCTAAAGGTTGGATCTAGGTCTTATGACAAGCCTAAAGGTGGATCTAGGTTTTATGACAAGCCTAAAGGTGGATCTAGGTCTTATGACGAGCCTAAAGGTGGATCTAGGTCTTATGACAAGCCTAAAGGTGGATCTAGGTCTTCTGACGAGCCTAAAGGCTGGATCTAGATGAAAGCGAGTTAAGTGTATGATGGTAGATGAATTAGGGCTTATCATGGGCCTAAATGAATGTAGAAGGGTTAAGGCTTATGTGGGACCCGGAGATTATGTGATGTTGAGGTAGGGCTTAAGACGGGCCTGAAGATTGTATGATGAGGAGGTAGGGCTTAGGACGGGCCTGGAGATTGTATGATAATGAGGTAGGGCTTAGGACGGGCCCGTGGATGTTTGAATGTGGAGGTAGGGCTTAGGACGGGCCTGTAAATGTTTGAATGTGGAGGTAGGGCTTAGGACGGGCCTGTAAATGTTTGAATGTGGAGGTAGGGCTTAGGATGCGCCTGTGAATGTTTGAATGTGGAGGTAGGGCTTAGGACGGGCCTGTGAATATGGAGAGGGTTTGAACCTTTGGATTTTATGCTTTCAGGTTTTGGGCTCTTGGGCCTCAATCGGTGTCGTTATTGCAATTGTTGGAACCAACAATTGCCCCTAGTATCTTTCCTTAAGGCAATCTGAGTTTTAAGATTTGTGGCAATCGATCGGGACGATCGATTGTCCCCAGTATTTTTCTTGATTAATTGCGCAAAAACAAGTCCGTTCTCACAGGGTAAAGGTTTATTTTGATGTGGTGCTTTCTATCATACACTCAAAGCGTTTTTAGTGCTTACACTCGTGCTCTCCTCTTGGTCAAAACATCTCAACCATTGAATTTGACATTTATTAGATTTACGTGTTCAACCTATTACTTTCACCTGATTGGATACACAACTACTAGGTCGGAAGTCTTTAAAGCTTATAACGTGGCCATGGGGTGTGATGAATGACAACGGGACCATGGAGGAATGTTTGGGATATGTGGAGCTATAAGGGTGACCAAAGCTGCAACTTACGCCTTCTCTTGGACTTGCCTCCTTTGTCTGGAAGTCGTTTGGCTACTTTGCATTGATCTTGCGGTTGGACTTGGAACTTTTGAAGTCATCACCTCTTTCTTCTTTTGGTTTAAGATTGGGATTTCTTTTAGGCTTTTTAGTTTTGCCTTGCATCCTTTTCCTTTTTCGGGGTTCTTGTGGTTACCATTTTTGAACTTCGAGAGCTGTTTTTGATGCGAGCTCTTTGGATCCTGTGTCACTTTAGGACCATTTGTGGATCATTTCATCATCTTGGTAGCGGCATTGCTTCTTTGGACTTTTGAAGTTGTTGTCCAAAAACCGGGCTCCTTGCTTCCTTTGGTCACCGGGTCGGTTATTCATCATTGGCTGGCTTGTTTTGTGGAGTTTGTAATGTCGAAAAAAGAAGATATATGAAAAGCTCAGCGGGGGTGCCTAGGGTGTAATGTCGGGGTTCTCAAGCTTTTGGTTGTGTGGTGTTGTACCTAGGTGCTTCATCATCCCTAGCAGTCGTGTATCCGTTCTTTGTTACTTTCCACAGGTTTAAATGTAAATTTACAAAGTGTATCCTTCGATCGGAGCAATGTCGTTTACATCACCTCTGAATGTGACCTCTCTTGAGTAGTGTAAAAATGACACGCTCTTTCACTCTTGATTTTACCGCTCAAGGCACTCTCGCGAAATGTTCACTTAGAGACTTATTTGTGCATTTTAAACAAACGAAATAAACGTTATTGATCCTTAACTCAGATTGCCCCCAGTATTGTTTTGGGGTTTAATCAACAAACCTTTTGAATGCCTTGGTTATTTGTGGAGGGTGACTGTGTGTGTGGTGGTAAATGACGATAGGGTGATCTTGTGAGGAGGTGATGGGTGATTTTGTGACCAAGTGGCATTTTCTTTGGAGTTTTCTGGTTTATGCTTTGGGTGAGCTGGTGGAATGGTGAATGATAAAGCACATGCGAGGATTGTGATGAATGTAGGTGAAGTGAGGGGTCGATCTTGTTCAGGAGGTGAGTAGTGTAAGTTGTGAGCGATAACTATGGATGTGGCAAAGTTTGCTCATGGTGGTCACAAAAGTGTTCTACAGGGTCTTTTTACTTTTTTTTTATGTATGAATGACTAAATGCATGCCTAAATGAGAACTTGCACGGAATGAAAATGCTCATTTTATTCATGATTGAACACAAACAACAAAGTTAACTGTAATTTCAAGAGACAAAGAAACTAACTGAGAAAGCTGAAAAACGGTCATTAAAGGAAAATATAAGAATTGAACAATATCTAATAATGCCCGAACATAGGATTCACGTAGAAGTTGCTATCTTCTGGGAATCAGAAACCTCGGTCGATGAGATCTTGAATTGTGCCTTAGATTTCTGCAATTATTGGTGTTGTGTCTTGGTAACTTGTGAAATTGGGAGAATTGATTGAGGTGTTCCCCTGCTTGGATAACCTCGGTACGAGATGCAAGAGGCCATAGTAGATTCAGTTCCTGCAGTTCCATGAGAGCTTGACTGAGAGGTCGGTCAATGCTGGTAAACTATCTTGGTGTGGAGAAACGCCTAGGTCGAGATGATGCTTTGGTTTTCTATTTTGAAACTGGGATTGCTACAGCTAACTTCGCCTTTAAAGTCTTGTTACCCATTCCCCAAGCTTTGAGTTGTCCTACCTGTAACCTGGCACTGCGAGTCTGCGGGCACATGGAACTCTCGTATAGTGCGGGTGCTGGTGATCCCGACTTAGTACAAGACCTCATGGAAGAAAAATTTAAACTGTCGTCTCGGGGACTTCTTCTGGTTGCCTGTTCGCTCCCTTAAGTTCTATAGCAATTTCCTTGACATTCCCTTGTGAACCATGCGCCCTAATGGAGCTAACTTCAATACAATTTTGAAGAGAGCGAAAAAGCCTACTCACTAGTGCATTTTGGACTTGATGTCCGGCCTCAAAGGAAAGGGTCTTCAATTTCAATTCTTCAATTGTGGTGATGTAGTTGGACTCCATGGCGTCCTTGACGACACTATGTCTCTGCTCCTTGGCATTAATGGTGTCCATGTACTTTTGTTCCAAAGCTGCAGATGGACATCCATGTTGATTGAATTTCCTCCTCACCACACCTAGGATTTGGGTTTACATGTTTCCAAAGTGTCATCTGTTAGAAAACAAAAGAGGACTGAGCTAAAATTCTGGGCTGCGAAGATGTTTTAGGTTAAAACTTGTTTGGGCCGTAAGAAATGCACATGAGCTGGAATGTTTTAAAGATTGCGGGTAGGCACTGAGGCCCGAATGAGTTGTAGAGAGGCACTTGGACCGGAATGCCTCAAGAGCTATTAACTGGCACCTAAGCCGAAATGTTTGAAGAATGTGGCTCTTGGGCCGGAATGTTTTGAGAATTTGGCACTTAGGCCATAATGTGTTTGGGCTAGAAGTAAAGTGCATGGGCCGAAATGATTTCTAGGCCATGTTCTTGATGTGAAATGGAACTTGGGCCGAGTAATTCTGATTGGGCCTAAAAGATGATACCTAGATCTAGGATTTTAGACCAAAGCCCGAGCGAAAAGTCTTCCTAGACTAGAATGGGCCTTGAAATGGAAGGACCTGATTGATTTTCATGTATTATGGAATAATTTAAGTGGATTTGTTTTTCATAGGCCTGGAACTAAATTAATAATTCAAATTAGGCTGAAAGTGAAATCACCTAAATCTAAACTATTGGGCTGAAGCCCAAACAAACAATTCACTCATTTAAACAAAATAGGGCCTTTGGGCCGCAAATAATTAACCCGTGAATTTCCGGTTGGGCTAAGTTGATGTAGGAAAATTCCTGTGAATTTCTAGGTTGGCAGTGGGCCGGTCTTACAAGCAAACAAGGCCCACACAAGTTTAACATGTCCTCACTTGATGCCTTAACAAATTCGGGTATGGATTGATCCGGAGAGGTGCTTGAGGCATGGGCCCAGGTCACCACAAAGGAATAGGGCTTGCAAGCTATTCTCTTTAGGCTTCCCCACTTTTTTCTCATCACCTGAGGATGTGCATCTACGGTCGGGTCTTTAAATGACCAAACAAGGCTATGTAAGGGCACTGCCAAGAAAATGCTTGGGGCTAAAGCCCAGGTATTAAGGGGATGTGGTTAGACGACATCCTCCTCTTTTCCCCCCACTTATTCACATCACCTAAAAAGGTGTGAGTCCCTGACAAGGGACCCTAAATGGGTCCCGGGGTGAAATCGGTTTGTGTGGACCCTCGCTCTCATATGATGCAAGTTACAGAAATTTAAATTGCGCACAAAAGTAAACAAACACCGTAATAAAAGCCATAAAAAAAACAATTTTTGAGTTAAGCCCTCTTTCTTAAAATTAAACAAGTTAATATTAAGAGTTTGTCCCCAGCGGAGTCGCCATTCTATGAGCCTTGATTTTTAAACCCTATCCTATGTTGGTTCGAGTTGGTTAGGATCTGATCGGGTTTTAGGTCCACTTATAACCTAAGATTTATAACTATGTCATAAAACATTAATTAATAAATCCTAAGTTATCTCACTAGAACCTAATTACGAGTCACCGCCTAATTTTAACCTAGATCAAATTAGGAAAGGAGAATTGGTTCGGGGGCTTGATGTTCGACTTAATTAAGGGTTCAATTACTTTCATTACCCGCGAAGTCGTTTTTCCTCTACTTAGTTTTTTCAGCTTATTACGAGTCGTTTTAACCTAAGTGCGCGCTTCTGATTTTTTTTATTTTTAATAACTTTGACAGGGAAAAAAGTGAAAATTAAAACTACCTAAACTAGGGTTTTGGAGGCAAAATTAGGTCAAATTTTAATTATGTCTATAGCCACGGACCTAATGTCCGAAACCACGGACTCCAGATAAACTACGTGATTATGAAAACCGAATTAAAATAAAAAATGTAAACTTGAAAGTACGGGGCCATGGACTGGGCGCCCGTGGGCCCGAACATGTATTGTTAAAAACTTTAAAATTTGAAAATTGAAAAATAAGAAATCCTGTCACCTTCCGTGGGTGTCCGTGGCCACGGACAACCCGTCCGTGGTCCCGGAGCATGGGTCCAAGGTCACGGACCACCCACGGACAATGGGTTGTTGGCAGTTCCCGACGGTGTTTTCAGCTCAAAATTTATGGACGCGTAGCCCGGAAGATGTACAAGAAATTAGTAATTAAAGGATTTCAATTAGAAGTCGAATTAAGCACGAAACTTCTCAAACAAGAAACAAGGCAGAAATAAAAACGAATAACAATTTAGAAGCCAAAAAGAGCCGGTTTGAACCCAAATTTTGAGAGAATGCTAACAAAGTCGTGGGGAGTTAGAAAAGTGAAATTCACACCTGTTTTACCTTTGAATTCACAATGATTCTTCACGTTGGGATTCGTCAGGAGCCTCGTTGATGGCAGATTCGAAAGGACTTCATACCGGGCTTCTGACCTCTAGTTGTTCTTGATGTTCTTCACATTTTGGTGGTTTTTTGTGGGATTTTGATGATGGTTGATGCTTTGGGAGTTAGAAAATGAGTGTAAGTGGTGATTTCAAGGAAATTTCGGTATGATTTTGGTGGTCGGGTGTTGAAAAACGTGAGAGGATGGAGGGAGGATGTGCTTTCTGACTTCTTAGGGTTCTAGAGCTTGTGTGATTTTGTTTTTATCAAGGGATTTGTTCCTTTATATAGACTTTCTTAAAGATAGAAAAAATCTAGTAAAAACGACATTTTTTGGAATCTTAGTTAAGTGACTTCCCAAAAGAACCTTGCTGTGAAATTTTAACCACGTGTCAGGGATGATAATTATGATTTTTTTTATGAGGAATCAAATTTTTTGAACATTGGAATATATTTAAATTCAATTTCTCATCAAATTTAATAAAAAATTGCTAGAAAATTATTGGAAATTCGAAAAATCAAAATTCCAACGCCATTAAAAAGAAACTCATAAATAAGAGAGAAGCGTATGTCACTTTGCAAATAGCAAAACAGAAATATAGCGAATGCCAAATCAGATCAGAAACCATATCAAACGTCAGTCGGACCTTTCAGAAATAGAACCTCAAGGTGGGACGCTAGAAACACGCTAACACATCAGAAGGACTCACATAATATCCTATGGATCCGAAGATCCCACATCAGAAGCCGTAGAGATAGCTAACGGACCTGTCGGTCACTAAACACCCTAAGGGATACCCAAAGGAACTTAATCAGAAGGAATTCTTACACAACATGCTACAGGACAGCCCGACACAACTATCTAAGGCTCAGAAGCTTAGTAACTAGGTCCTAAAACCATTTAGCCAAAATATAGTATCAAATGTGCTTAAACAAGCATAACACATGTATAGATATTTTATTCGCACTTGGGGAACAAAACCCCGCAAACAGAAGCCAAAATAGAGCTCAAACGAGCAAAATAGGCAAAATAGAAGATGTGTCCAGACATGTGTCCGACCTTGCATGTCCGAACACAGTGCGATTGTGAAAATAGAGAGCCGTCTGGACTTACGTCCGACCTTGCAAGTTCGGACGGAGTTCAAAACCGAAAGCGTGAAAAATCAATAGGGCCTGTCCGGACTTGCATTCGACCTTGCAAGTCCGGACGGAGTTTGAAATCAGAACATAATGGCTTCCGGACATGTGTCCGAACTTACAAGTTCAGACACATGTTAAGGAGAAAAATTCAGAAAACATCCTTGCATGATGCCGGACATGAACACTTCAAAAACACAGACAAAAGAGCCACGCCAGATGACCTGCCCGGACTTACATGTCCGGATAGAAGTCCGGACGACGCAAAAATCAGAAACAGTAGAATGCAATAGAGATGAAGAACAACACAATTTCAATTCCAAAGTCAGCTAAACATTCTAGAATGCAAATCAGTGCCTACGGGGGTTTAACCATTTAAATAACGACTCAATTCCAAAGTGAAATCACACAACACAATCCAAACTCCAACTAGAAAATGCAATCAAAATCTGCACCCCTTGAGTGAATAAACTGCCCCAATTCCATTCCCCACTTACCTCGATTCGAAGTGTAGACAACCGACGATTGAAGCCTGATTAACCCCGAATGTTCACGCAGACAACAAGAAGGCAAAGCACTACTTAATTGTGCATAAAACAATCCCAAAATCAGAAAAACAATTCCCCCCCCCCCTCTAATATGCCAATACCACGACCAAACCAAGACAACAACTAACCTGATTTGTAGAGGAGGAAACCCGAATAGCAACAGAGAGGAAGACGAGCGAAACGTAGCAACAATCACACCTAAAATTTAGAAGTCACTCAAGGATGGAAGAGAGGAAGAGAGTGCTCCAAAAACTGTCAAGAGGAGAATGTCGTATCGTAAAAACTAATCGGGGAAAAGAGCTTCCAAAAATATTTAATTAAGTCTTACCAATTGTAAAAGAGGGGAAATGACCACCTTGTCCCTCTCTTTTAAACAATTGTCCTAGATGTCCCAAAACGCTAAAAGAAACATAACAACAAAACCGACGTTAGGAAATCAGAAATAAAACCGGGTTATTACAATGGGTATACGAAAGAAGTTACACCCACAAGAGAATGGGGATGGAATATACCTATCTCCTGCATGTTATACACGTTCAAAGAATGAAAAGATAAGTTTCTGCAAATGTCTGCACTCAGTAAAAGTACCATCTAGGTGCTCTTTAAACTGGAAGAACATTGTATCGATGAAGGATTTGAAACTGTTAGGTATGAAATGCGAGGGACATTGTCATCTAATGTCATAAATGCGTTAACCCGCTTATGTTTCTTCTTCAACGTTGTCGGCTGCAAGGCAATTGACGTAACCTCTCTCGATGATCTACAATGTGAAATTGATGTCACATTATGTCAACTTGAGATGTATTTTCCACCATATTTATTTGACATAATGGTGCACTTAATAGTACACATTGTTCAAGAGATCCAATTCTGTGATCCGGTACATGCACCCTTTTGAATGGTACATGGGTATTCTAAAAAGTAGAATGAAGAATAGGTATTGACTAGAAGAGAGCATTATTGAAGCGACAATGACTAATAAAGTCACAAAATTTATGACCGATTATTTGAATGCGGTGGAGTCAATTAGAATCCCAAAACCACGACATTGTGGCAGGTTTAAGGGTAAAGGTGTCATTGGCCAAAAGATTGTGCAAGCTCCGTGTCATCTCATTCATCAAGCATATTTGTTTGTCTTACAACACCTTGAGGTTGTTGAACTTTTGATACCCATATGGTTGAGTTAAGGCAACAAAATCCTATTAAAGACCATATTTGGCTGACAAAGGAACAAAAATGAGTGTTTATTCAATGGTTCAAAGATCATGTGTTTGTACTAGCATCATCGAATCTTGAAGCTATAACTGAAGAGATCAGATGTTTGGCAATTGGACTTGAAACTAATATTACATCATTTGAGGGGTAAGATATTAGAGGGTATACATACTACATTGCGCACCAAGATGCTAAATCGATAAACCAGAACAGTGGGGTAAAAATTGAAGCTGCGGCCACTAAGTATCAAAGCGGTAATTGATCTCAACCAATTAGAAGCTCTAGTTGGTATTATGGCGTCATCGAGGACATTTGGGAACTAGACTACCACATTGATTCCTTTCTATTGTTCTAATACAAATGGGTAGACAACCGACGTGGATACCAAACTGATGGAGGGCTTACCTTGTTGATCTTTCATGTGTTGGTTATAAGGATGATCAATTTGTTATGGGAAAGGATTGCGAACAAGTGTGATACATTTGGATCTGAAAGACTATAGATGGTTTATCATTCTTCTAGGAGGAAGGATGGTTCTCATCGAAAATAAAATGAAGATGATGATGACAATGAGACGGTAGAGGTAACGTCTTTGTTTCCTACTGGATTACCAGATTCGATTGATGTTACCAAAAACAACTTGATTTGAAAATATGAAATGGTTTACGTTTTCTTGTCAAGTAATGCTATTAGTAGAATGTGGGTTTTAATGCCATTAAGTATTATTATTGTTATGTTTCATACTACTTATCTTAATTTATATAATGACTTCATTATTTTTCATAATGGATGATCACCCTATGGATGACCCCATTGGAGAGTTTCCCACGACTGGAGACGCTGAGCCAGAGCAGAAGAGACCAAGTAAGCGGGTCACACGAGGCGGGTAGAAAAAGAAGAGCGATCAGTTAGCTGCACATGAGGCTGAGGTTGGCCCTTCATAGCAAACTGAAGAGCCAATAGTTGCCCTACCAGAGCCCAAGAAGATGAAAAAGAGAGGTCACACGCGTGCGTTGAAGGCTAACAAAGGCCCTGCTACGAAACCGGTGCAATTCACTGAGTACAACCTACCCCACAAAAATGGGAAGAATGACTTCACCGCTTACAGTAGCCATTTGGTGAAGACATACTGCAACATAAACCTCAAGTGGAAACAAGTGCCTCAAGCGTTGAAGGATACCATGTTTGAGCATCTTCAGGTAAATCTAAATGTTATTAGCATGTTGTTGTAAAATAATAGAATATTTGTGTACTTGTTACTAACTGACTAATCATGTATGTAGGATCGTTTCTTTGTGGATCCCGCTCTTAAAAAGGATGTGATATCATCGATGTCAAAGCAGTTGCAAGACCACAAAAATAAGCTAGCCGGTAAGTACATTCATAGGATGCCTACTCCTAAAGATCTAGATGCTGCAGATCATGACGTCAGTGGTGAAATGCCATCGTGGGAGAAGTACAAAGGCATCAACAAAGAGCAATGGATGCAGTTTGTTGAGTATCATCACACACCGGAGTAACAGGTGGATTTTATTTTCATATCTATATATGTTATGCTCTTTTATGCGTTTTTATGGTTAATTTCACTAAACATAGTCATATTAATTTATGTAGGGTCTTCGAGAGAAACATCAGGCAAATGCAAAGAAAAATTTGTTCCCCCATCGCTTAGGTGGCAAAAGTATTGCCCAACGTATACCAGAATGGGAGCAAAAGGGTTATTTGCCAACGGATGGCTCATTGGATGTCAGTGACAGAAAAATGAAAGTCTGAGACTTAAGCCACATTCCGAAAAGCTCTACTTCTAGAATCCTTAATATGATGATGCCACGAGAGCAGCTATTGCTCAAATGGTAAGTATTTAAATTCAAAGTCATATCATGTTCATTTTTAGTCAAACTGTCATTTGGTTTGTATATATAACTTATGACAAATTAATAACTATATTTGTGTGCTGTATTAGGATGACTTAAGTTCTCAGCTCACTCATGACACTTGAACTTCAGAGAGGAATGATAATCCTCTTACACACGCTCTTGGAAAGAAGGATCATCTAGATCATGCCATTGGTTTTGGTGGGTGTGTTGGTATCCATCAAGCATTTGGCGTTTCCAGGTCCAGATAAGGGGCACAAGGGAGGATGATCAGCTATGAGGAGCATCTTAGAGTGATATCTGAGATGGAGCAGAGGATTCAGTAGAGTGTTGACGAGAGGATTGTTGAGGCTATGTCTAGGTATTGATCAGAGCAGCCTAGCAGCCAAAGAGGTTTCTCGACCATCAGCTAAGTCACCCATTCAGGAGCAGAATATACAAGTATGGGGAAGTAGTGTCCACTCAATTGAGCCATTTCCTTATGCATCTCTACAGGTTAGACCAACATTTAAATTAAAAACATGAGGATTAAGATTTTTAACTTGATCACTAATCTCATCATAGAACTAGGATTTCATAATTTCCATCTAAAGAAATTCCACATAACATTCAGGCACCATGTGAGTGCACGTTGTTTTTACAATCTGGAGATCAAGAGGTGATGGTGGCATGAGGTAAACTTTTCCCCTCAAATCCAAATGATATTGTGCATGGTGAACCACTCTGACATTACCATGCATAGGTGATCGTGGATGACTTTGTTGCAGAGTATGGCGATGTTTGTTTACCGGTGCCAATCCTACAGAGACCAACTGAAATACTCTGAACTTAAAAACAGTGATTAATTAGGCTAATAAGAATTTTAGAAGCTTAATTATGCCTAAATATACATGAGGGAACAATTCCCGAAGAAAACGGATCCTTAAAACGGATTAAAAGCACAAATGAACCTTAAAGCGCGTTTTTCGAGGAAACCGGGAAAACGTGACTTTAAGCGGGTTAAATAGACCCGTAATAATTTTAGTCAATCAAATGTATATATTTAGACATTATTGAAGGTCTAAAACCAATAAATTCAAATAAACGAGAAATTCCGGAAAACGGGTTCCGGTTAGCGAGTAATGTAAAAACTAGAAGTTGTGGGGGTGATAAATGTAATAAAGCTAAACTAATGTGTCCCCCTTTGTAAATAAAAATCAGAAATGTATGTGTGTGTAGTGTGGGACGGCTGATGCCCCTCCTCCTCTCTTTATTTCCCTTCCTAATACACTAAAGGACAAACTAATAAAGCAAAAAGCAAACATTAGTCTCTCTCTCTCTCCTATTCCCCCCTTGTGTCTCACGGTTTTTGCTCCCCACTCAGACTCCCTCCTTATTCCTTGTTCTCTAATGGCGATTTGTAGACACCCACACAGCAGCCCCCTTGCTTCTCATTTTTCAAAGCCAAAACCCACTCCAAATGCTACAAAAACTACACCATTGAACTCCTCTCTCCTTGGGTTATATTTCTACCTTTTCAAAATCTGAAAACAAGGAACTTCATCTCCATGGCTAGAGCTCATTTGAGGATTTGAGACCACCATTGGAAGCTCCTTCATCTCCTTGATACTCTAAGGTAAAAAGAAACTCGAAAATCCCCCTTCCTAGCTCTCTTCTTCAAGTTTGAAATTTTCCAGATTTTGAGCATATTGCCCTTCTCTTTCTAGCCAATTTTTCCCCACTCTTGGAGCTGGAATCTTGCCCTTGTGCTGTCCACTACCTCATCTAGCTATTGGCAAGGTAATGCCTCTTGCTAACCTTAAGCAAATGCATAAACCCTAGGCTAATCAATGACTAGTTCTAAGTGAGAATCTTTGTTCATGAATGAACTGTAGCATTACCGGTTGTGAGGGTTGACCGAGAAGAAAGAAAAGAAAAGAGGAAGGAAGGAGAAAGGAAGGAAAGGGAAGGAAAGAAAATTGAAACTACAAGGTAAATGCACTTACCTTGAGCTAGTTTTGTGTTTATTTGTAACAGATTTTTGATGTTTAAAATGAGTAATGCTTATGGCTAAGAGTAGTAGCTATGTAGTGGTGCAATGAGGAAGAGAGATAATCTGTTTTGAAACACTTAAAAGATGATTAAAGAGCTTGGGAAAAACCTTGGGTAATGAGTACATATGTGCAGGAAATTATTGTGTTGTAATGTTTGGATTGATGTGGAGATTAGGAAAGGAATAGGTGAGCTGATAAATATATATATATAGGTGGCCAAAGTGAAAGTTATAGGGGAGACTATGTCAAATTTTGGCTAGGAATTAGAAGGCTTAGATGTTTAAGAAGAAAAGATAACCTAGGATACAACTAAGTGTGTTTTGGTGTTGTTGTGAGTAGTTTACCACTTTGAGAATAGATTGAGAGAAGAGATTAGTGTGGGAAGCACTAGGGTGTAAGATAATGTATTGGGAGCATTATTAATGGCATTCGATGAAGAAACAATGAGTGGCAAGATGAGTGTAAAAATCTGTAGCATTGAAGAAGTAAAAACTATCATAAGTGTTGAAGGAAAAGTGAGAAGAGTTGGGTGAGTTAACATAGAAATGAGTAATGAGTGGGTGGATGAACTAAGGTGATTTAGAGGGTCTAATTAGTGTTAAAACATGTTAGAATACTTGTAGGAAGAATTGGGAAGCAATGGGTAAAGAAAGAACTGAAAACAGAAATTAAAACAAGTATACTGGACTGGACCGACCTTAGGACCGCCCTTGGCAAGGTCGGTCGAGCCCAGATTTGCAAAGACAGAAACACACTGACTTCGACCGACCTTGGGACCGGACTTTACAAGGTCGGTCGAGTCGTAAAAATGTGAACCCAGAAGTCACTGACTTCGACCGACCTTGGGACCGGACTTGGAAAGGTCGGTCGAGTCATAAATTTTGAACCTAGTAACACACTGACTTGGACCGACCTTGGGACCGAACTTGCAAGGTCGGTCGAGTCTGAATTTTTCCAGTATGGTAGCACACTGACTTCGACCGACCTTGGGTCCGACCCTGAGTAAGGTCAGTCGGGTCATATATAAAAAAAAGAGAAAAATATGATTATAGCAATCATATGTATATATATATATATGTGTGTGTAATAGTACACCATTAATGGGGTAAAAATGGTAAGAAAGTAAGTACATAAGTAAGGAAGCAAGTTAAGGAAGAAAAGAGAAAATAATGATTTTTATAATCAAGAATGGAATGTAAAGAACCAGTAAGTATACACTGGAAGCATTAATGAGGGAATGAGTAGGTCAATAATAGATTATTGACCATGCAACTCTATGTATGCATAGGACTTGGATAGTTGAACACCGAAGGAAAATCGGAGTTCGAGTATGACGGTGAACGGTATGATTTTCTCATGCCCTGTATCCTAGCTCGGTTACCTGATTTGTGTGTCTTATGTGATCACCTAAATAAGATAAATGCACGAATTGGGCTTATTGTAATTGCTTGAGCTTGTGACCTGTTGCCTTGTTGGATTGGCTTAAACTCATAGTTGTATAATTCATGAAATGTATGGTTATGAATGAAGTGTTTGATTGCCTTGGTATGTAGTGTGATAACCAAGTAGTATAGAAGGAATGATTCCTCACTAACTCCTAACTAACAATTCTAACTTTGAGAAATCGTAAAAGGAGTATGTGAGGAGCCCGATAGAGTTTCGGCCACACGTGAGAATGAGGAAGCAAGAGAGTTTGCTTCTGAATTCTAGCCTAGCCTTCCCACCATGGTTCCGAACCGTATGGTCGCAACCCGGGGAAGTAAGCCACACTAAAGCCCGGTGGTGAGAATGTGTATCTCTGCCCGTAGGTCAACTGACTTAACTTAACGAGTAATCAAGAGCAATAAAAATTTGTAAAGCAAAGATCATGACTAGTGTGAGTCATATGGTCAAGAGATAAGAGTTATGAACATCCCATTAACCCGGATGAGAAACTAACTAACCTTGAGTTAAGGCTAGAATCTGAGAAGAAAATCTCATAGCCTTAGCGATTGACGAAAGTGATTTATTTCCTTGCTCATTATGTTACATGTGGTGCGCAATCTTGTATGTATGCCATGTACTCTTTTAGCATGTTGTTTGACTAAAATGAACTTCATGCATGCGACCAAATAGTCGGCGTACCCCCGTTAGCACACGGGGTATGTGAATTTCATATGCAGCTTTTGCTGAGCCCCTTGGGGCACTGTTTTTATTCTTCCAGGTACACGAGATTGTTGAGGGTCGAGGCGCGACCGAGTTGTTATACTTTTGGATAGTTAGAACATTTTGTAGTGTACTGAGTTGTACACGGACGTGCGGCCCTTTTTGTCTAGCCGGTGTACCATGTAGTACACTCCTTTTGGATTTTGGGAAGTGTAAACCTATTTGGATTTGAGACTTGATGTAATTAAATTATGCTCTTAGATACTCGGTAGTCCATTGTGATAGAGTTGTTAAGGGAAGTATTGAAGTAAGCTTGGTAATCGTATTTATCAGACCGTAATTGTTAGTAGTTTAGGCCAAGTTAGTCGCGTGGGCGACTAACGGCATTGTATCACCCACCGTATGGTTTGGATTTCCGCTGATTAGGTAAATGACCGAGGCGATTAGGCGATAATCAGAAGGTTAGCGGTAGGGGTGTTTCAAAAAGTGGTATCAGAGCGTAATCACGCTCTGATAGATAAAATTACCAAGCGTAGTGATTACCGAGTTAGGACTACAACCCGTTTAGTAACGGAGAAGTAGATACCCAACTTAAATGACCGTTAACGATAACGGAAACCCTTTAACGTCCGAAAAGACAATACAATTGATTGAACCCAAGACCTTGTGGTCATAGTACCTAATGTGAGTTAAATGCTTGTTCAGATGTCAGGAAGAAGCCGAGGCCGACCTCGGGGAGAGTCTGCTGACGAGCCGGGCACGCAGACGATAGTTGAGATCGTCATGGCCACAGTAGCGTAGATGCTACCACAAGTTATAGCGGCCGTTCAGCAAACCCAACAGAACCAACAACAACAGCAACAACAGCAACAGCCCGACCCACCTCAACCCCGAGAACCAAATTGGGTAAAGGCTGTAGCGGACCTTCGACCCATATGCTTTAAGGGCGAGAGCGACCCGGCTAAGCTCGAGGCTTACATCTCCGAGATGGAGACAACCTTCGAGACCCTCGAGGCTCCTGCTGGAGTGAGGGTGAGGATAGCCGCGTATTATCTAAAGGGTGCCGCCATGGACTGGTGGAAGCTAGTCAAGGGTGAGTACGTTGCTGACCTCGCATTCGACTGGAATGCCTTCACTTCCCTACTCCGAGCCAAATACTATCCGGAGCATGTCAAGACGAAGAAGAGGCTCGAGCTTGATGCCTTGAAGATGACGGATAAGATGACCGTTGATGAGTATTATACTACCTTCACCTCTATCCTCCGACTACTGCCCGACTTAGGGTATACCGGTCAGGTCTTGGTCGACCGCTTCTATGGCGGCCTGAGCCATCGCCTCCGGTACGGCATGGGTTACACCCGGTTTACCTCTCTTCAGGTAACCAACGACTTTCATCTTTAATGTCGTAGTCAATACTAGTTAACACCTTGAAATGCAAGAGAACCATCTAATACCCTGTACTTTAGGAGTGTTACCATGCCGATTTGAGAGTCGAGATTACTGTCCAGCTGAGGGACGAGGAGAACGCACATAAGTGCAAGGTTAGCGGCAAGGGTAACGGTTCTGATGAGTAGAACCAGAACAAGGGCTGGAAGAAAAAGGGGAAGTATACCCACCCGCCACAAAAGAATACCCCCGGAGATAGTAGTGCCTATGCTGAGAAGGGCAAGACAGCTGAGCCACTACAGCTAGCCTATTCTGCGCCGGTGGCTGCGAAGCCGCTGAGATCTCACCCGCCTAAGGGTAAGACTCCGATTTAAACTCCATGCTTTAACGAAATAATCACTAATACACTGAGCACCACTAACTCCTGAACTTTAGGTTCTGGTTCGGGCTCAGGGAGAATCAATGATGGTCGTGCCTACAGTTGCAAGTACTGCAAGAACGATCACCCCGACACAGATTGCCAAGGACGAGAGGTGAAGTGTTACAGTTGCCAGAAGATGGGTCACCGGTCATACGAGTGCCCCAACAAGTCTAAGGGCAGCCACCAGAGCTATAAACAACGAGAAGGCAAGGAGGTTGCGTCCGGCGATGCACAGGCCCAGCAGACCTCCTAGGGACAGGGGTCCCGAGGTGCACAGAAGGGCGCACCACAGAGGCAGCCAGCCTTGCATATCATCGACCGCGACGGGACCGGGACAAAGTCCGGCCTAGGTATTAACTAAAACCTTTAATCCTTGAAGAGCATGTTTAAGTGATTAAATTACTTGCTGAGTGAATGCATGAGTGAATAGAGTCAAAGTATGAGTTTGAACAAGAATCGTGCTAGCAAGCCTAGAACTCATGTTAGATAAAAATTTATAACCTTAGGAACTTTCAATATTTGTTACCCAATTCCTCCAAACCCACTCAACGAAGAAGCCGACATCACCACTCCTACTTCACTCTACACCGACGCGGTGTCAGGTCATCCGACCAGGTATGATATTATTAAAAGGATACCTGACACCCAAAGCGTAACTTACATTATCCGACGATGCAACGAACTAGGAGCGGGTCCCAGGATTTTACAACAATTTCCCTTACACCCCCGAATTTCCCGGTGGAGCGAGGATGAAGCTACAAATGATGTGCTTGGGAAAGGATTGAAATCCTTATACCAAACATACCAACAAACCGAGCGGACGATGGAGCAACACCACCAGCAATACCTAACAAATTTCAGACGCTTGTTACGCAAGTCGTAGAGATCGCACAACTTGAAGCGGATCCAATCCCCGCACTCGAAGCAGATCTGTGTATTGTTAACTTCTATCAAGTAGGAGGACGACTTGGGTTACACCGAGAGAAGACGAGATCAACGGAATCCCTGAGCATAGGAGGATGCCGGTAAGTGTCTTGGTCCATTGGTGACGACGCGGTATTTTTGTATGGCGAGCAGAAGCGTGGGGACCTCACCGAGAAACTAGTACTCGAGTCAGGAGATGTCTTGATCATGGGTGGGAAGTCGAGAATGTTGTATCACGGTTTCAAGAAGATCAAGTTGAATACGGCACCATCGACGGTAGTTAATGCTACACACCTAAAACCAGGATGCCTGAACCTCATATTTAGGAAGTATTAAACGTGGAGTATCATGTAATACGATAGAAATGTGTATTAGAGACACACCATGTATGATGAATGTTTATCAATGAGAACAGTGCTGGTTATTAAATCTCACTTGCGTTTTACCATCAACTTATAAAGTTTATGAATCAATAGGTTATGGACTCGGTACGGAAGGTTCCCTAAGTATCCTCACTGAGACACAGGCTGGTAAGAGCGGCACTATAATCATAGGTTCCTTTCTGGTGAATGGCATTGATGCCACAGTACTATTCGACTCCGGTGCCTCTCATACCTTTGTATCACCGTCATTCGCGAGGAGGTTGGGGCTAGACGCAGATGAGCTACTAGACTTTGTGGTTATGCTCCCATCGAAGGAGCGAGTGAAATGTACCAAGTACTACCGAGCTGCCACTATCCACATTAAGGGTGAGGCGTTTCCCATTTCCTTCATCGAGTTTAATGGATTGGGATTCGACCTGATAGTTGGGATGAATTGGTTGGAGCGGCATAAGGGGTGAATCCTCTACGCCGAGCATAGATTGCTGCTCAAGAGTCCGTCTGGGGTCACAATTTTATACTGCTAGAGGCCGAGAGAGCCTTCAACTACTATCATCTCCGCCATGTCCATGTACCAAGAGCTCAGAAAAGGGCACGAGGTATTCCTTTGCTATGCGCAAGACTTAGAGCGAGACCCTGAATTCAGCACCGACATACCGGTAGTGTCAGAGTTCCCGGATGTGTTTCTGAAGGAACTTCCCGGCATGCCACCACAGAGAGTGGAATTTGAGAATGAACTTGTGTCGGGCACTGGTCCGATTGCTAGGGTACCGTATCGATTGGCACAGCAGAGATGGCTGAATTGAAGGAACAATTGAAGGATTTACTCGACAAGGGGTTTATACGCCCGAGCGTATCACCCTGGGGAGCGCCGGTTCTCTTCGTGAAGAAGAAGGACGGTAGTCTCCGCCTCTGCATCGACTACCGCGAGCTTAATACGGTCACAGTGAAAAATAAATACCCTTTGCCACGCATTGACGACCTCTTTGATCAGTTGAAGGGAGCTTCAGTCTTCTCCAAGATTGACCTCTGATTCGGATATCATCAGATTGCCATCAGTGAGCCCGACATTGAGAAGACAGCGTTCCGTACGAGATATAGCCACTTTGAGTTTACAGTGATGCCATTCGCACTATCAATCGCACCAGCTAAGTTCATGGACCTGATGAACCGTTTATTCAGCGATCAGTTGGATACTTTAGTGGTAGTCTTCATCGACGACATACTGCTATATTCGAAATCCATAGATGAGCATGAGAGCCACCTGAGACGTGTACTTGAGACCCTGCGCGAGAACCAGCTGTACGCGAAGTTCTCCAAGTGTGAGTTCTGGCTCGACCAAGTATCATTCCTTGGTCACATGATCTCCAGCGAGGGTATCTTAGTTGACCCGGCTAAAATTGAAGCAGTACGGTCATGGCCTAGACCTAAGAATGTCACCGATATCCGGAGCTTTCTTGGTCTAGCCGGTTATTACCGGAGATTTGTGAAGGACTTTTCTAAAGTCGCAAAGCCCATGACGACGTTAACGAAGAAGGATGCGCCATTTGTATGGACAAATGATTGTGAAGAATCCTTTTAGAGCCTAAAAGACTCGTTGACTTCAGCGCCCATTCTTACTCTTCCAGAGGGCACAGAGGGATTCGAAGTGTATTGTGATGCATCAGGCAAGGGCATGGGATGCGTACAGCATGGCAAGGTAGTAGCTTACGCCTCCCGCTAGCTGAAAAGGCATGAGAAGAATTACCCGACACACGACCTTGAGCTAGGAGCCATTGTCTTCGCATTGAAGATCTGGCGGCATTATCTTTATGGGGTTAGCATCACCATCTATTCTGATCACAAATGCTTGCAGTATGTATTCACACAGAAAGAGTTGAATCTCAAATAAAGAAGATGGATGGAGTTGTTATCTGACTACGACATCGATCTACAGTATAAAGAAGGGAAGGCAAACGTTGTAGCCGACGCCCTGATCCGTCAAGCACACTCTCTTCATTTGCTACTCTCTTCTTCAAGCTTGGTTGATGAGGTGCGAGAGGCTCAGTTGAGTGACCCTTACATGGTAGAGATCAGACAGAAAATAACAGAGGGCACATTCGAGAGCATGTACGACTTCAAGCTGCATGAAGAAGGTCTAATCAGGCTAAATGGCAGACTATGCGTTCCTCGAAGCAATGCTGAGCTGAGGGATCACATTCTGTAAGAATCACACTGTTTTTCATTGTCCGTCCACCGGGAGCCTGTAAGATGTACAAAGACATGAAGAGATACTTCTGGTGGTCGGGAATGAAATCCGATGTGACTGAGTATGTTCTGAGGTGCCTCACGTGCCAAAAGGTAAAATTTGAGCACCAAAGACCGGGCGGAATGGTACAATCTATGCCAATTTCGGAGTGGAAATTTCACGACATCTCTATGGATTTCGTTGTACTCCCACCTACTAGGGGAGGAATCAACATGATCTAGGTAGTGGTCGACCGCCTTACCAAGGTTACCCGTTTCATTCCGATGAGGGATACTTGGAAGGTAGCGAAGCTTGCGGAACTATTCGACCAGGAGATTATTGACACCACGGAGTGCCCAAAACCATAGTATCTGACCGCGATACCAGATTTCTTTCGAGATACTAGAGAGCCACACGGGAAGCACTGGGTACTGAGTTAAAGCTTAGCACCGCCTTCCATCCACAGACCGACGGTCAAACAGAAAGGACCATCCAGACACTGGAGGACATGCTCAGAGCATATGCCTTGGACTTCCAGGGGAGCTGGATCGACAAGCTTCATCTAACCGAGTTCTCTTACAACAATAGCTACCATGCTTCGATTAAGATGTCGCCAGTCCAAGCCTTGTACGGTAGACCTTGTCATACCCCCTTGTGTTGGGATGAGTCAAGTGAAGCGGTCATCATAGGACCGGAATACCTAGAACAAGTACAAGCCGAAGTGCAACAGATCCGAGCGAACATGAAAGCAGCCCAAGATAGACAGAAATTTTATGCGGATGTGCGACGACGCGACCTTGAGTTCACCGTGGGTGATCAGGTGTTTCTGCGCGTCTCACTTATGAAGGGTGTGTTCCGCTTTGGCCAAAAGGGCAAGCTGAGCCCGAAATTTGTAGGGCCATATGAAATCACCGAGAGAGTTGGAGCGGTAGCCTATAGACTAGCCTTACCAGAGGAGTTGGGACGTGTTCACGATGTGTTTCATGTTTCACAACTCAAGAAATATATTGCAGATCCTTCTCATGTTCTAGAGCCCGAACATCTATCCCTAGAGCCGACGATGAGATATGTCGAGACTCCATTGCGAATCCTTGACACAAAGACTAGAGACACTCGCCACAAGTCCGTGTGGATGGTGAAAGTCTTGTGGTCTAACCATGACATCAAGGAAGCGACTTGGGAATTAGAAGACACCATGAGGGCGAAGTATCCAGCTTTATTTGTGGACTAGATTGTCTAGTAGCTATAGGGTACAGGTCGTACCCCTTTTAAGGGGGGTAGAGCCATTTTGTTTTTGCAATGCTTCGAGTTAGCTTTTGCATTACCTTGAGGAAAGTGTAACAACCAGAGTGTTGGTTGAAGAGTGTTGCTTATAATTGTGAATGGTGCTTGCATTATGTTATGCTTGCATTCTATTGTGTGTGAACACCTTGTTAACAAAGCAGAGATTCTGTGAGGTGGTATTGAGTTATGAGATTTGACAATTGAGATGTCAAATGAGTAGATGGAAATTCATTGACTTTGACCAACTTTGAGGGCAAAGTTTCTTAAGGGGGTAGATTGAAATACCCCGAACTTAAAAACAGTAATTAATTAGGCTAATAAGAATTTTAGAAGCTTAATTATGCCTAAGTATTCATAAGGGAACAATTCCCGAAGAAAACGGATCCTTAAAACGGATTAAAAGCACAAATGAACCTTAAAGCGCGTTTTTCGAGGAAACCGGGAAAACGCGACTTTAAGCGGGTTAAATAGACCCGTAATAATTTTAGTCAATCAAATGTATATATTTAGACATTAGTGAAGGTCTAAAACCAATAAAATCAAATAAACGAGAAATTCCAGAAAATTGGTTCCGGTTAGCGAGTAATGTAAAAACTAGAAGTTGTGGGGTGATAAATGTAATAAAGCTAAACTAATGTGTCCCCCTTTGTAAATAAAAATCAGAAATGTATGTGTGTGTGTAGTGTGGGACGGCTGATGCCCTCCCCCTCTCTTTATTTCCCTTCCTAATACACTAAAGGGCAAACTAATAAAGCAAAAAGCAAATATTAGTCTCTTTCCCTCCTATTCCCCCCTTGTGTCTCACGGTTTTTGCTCCCCACTCAGACTCCCTCCTTCTTCCTTGTTCTCTAATGGCGATTTGAAGACACCCACACGGCAGCCCCCTTGCTTCTCATTTTTCAAAGCCAAACCCCACTCCAAATGCTACAAAAACTATACCATTGAACTCCTCTCTCCTTGGGCTATATTTATACCTTTTCAAAATATGAAAACAAGGAACTTCATCTCCATGGCTAGAGCTCATTTGAGGATTTGAGACCACCATTGGAAGCTTCTTCATCTCCTTGATACTCTAAGGTAAAAAGAAACTCGAAAATCCCCCTTCCTAGCTCTCTTCTTCAAGTTTGAAATTTTCCAGATTTTGAGCATATTGCCCTTCTCTTTCCAGCCGATTTTTCCCCACTCTTGGAGCTGGAATCTTGCCCTTGTGCTGTCCAATACCTCATCTAGCAATTGGCAAGGTAATGCCTCTTGCTAACCTTAAGCAAATGCATAAACCCTAGGCTAAATAATGACTAGTTCTGAGTGAGAATCTTTGTTCATGAATGAACTGTAGCATTACCGGTTGTGAGGGTTGACCGAGAAGAAAGAAAAGGAAAAGAGGAAGGAAGGAGAAAGGAAGGAAAGGGAAGGAAAGAAAATTGAAACTACAAGGTAAATGCACTTACCTAGAGCTAGTTTTGTGTTTATTTGTAACAGATTTTTGATGTTTAAAATGAGTAATGCTTATGGCTAAGAGTAGTAGCTATGTAGTGGTGCAATGAGGAAGAGAGATAATCTGTTTTGAAACACTTAAAAGATGATTAAAGAGCTTGGGAAAAACCTTGGGTAATGAGTACATATGTGCAGGAAATTATTGTGTTGTAATGTTTGGATTGATGTGGAGATTAGGAAAGGAATGGGTGAGCTGATATATATAGGTGAGCAAAGTGAAAGTTATAGGGGAGACTATGTCAAATTTTGGCTAGGATTAGAAGGCTTAGATGTTTAAGAAGAAAAGATAACCTAGGATACAACTAAGTGTGTTTTGGTGTTGTTGTGAGTAGTTTACCACTTTGAGAATAGATTGAGAGAAGAGATGAGTGTGGGAAGCACTAGGGTGTAAGATAATGTATTGGGAGCATTATTAATGGCATTGTATGAAGAAACAATGAGTGACAAGATGAGTGTAAAAATCTGTAGCATTGAAGAAGTAAAAACTAGCATAAGCGTTGAAGGAAAAGTGAGAAGAGTTGGGTGAGTTAACATAGAAATGAGTAATGAGTTGGTGGATGAACTAAGGTTATTTAGAGGGTCTAATTAGTGTTAAAACATGTTAGAATACTTGTAGGAAGAATTAGGAAGCAATGGGTAAAGAAAGAACTGAAAACAGAAATTAAAACAAGTATACTGGACTGGACCGACCTTGGGACCGCCCTTGGCAAGGTCTGTCGAGCCCAGATTTGCAAAGACGGAAACACACTGACTTCGACCGACCTTGGGACCGGACTTGACAAGGTCGATCGAGTCGTAAAAATGTGAACCCAGAAGTCACTGACTTCGACCGACCTTGGGACCGGACTTGGCAAGGTCGGTCGAGTCATAAATTTTGAACCCAGTAACACACTGACTTGGACCGAACTTGCAAGGTCGGTCGAGTATGAATTTTTCCAGTATGGTAGCACACTGACTTCGACCGACCTTGGGTCCGACCCTGAGAATGAGGAAGCAAGAGAGTTTGCTTCTGAATTCTAGCCTAGCCTTCCCACCATGGTTCCGAACCGTATGGTCGCAACCCGGGGAAGTAAGCCACACTAAAGCCCGGTGGTGAGAATGTGTATCTCTGCCCGTAGGTCAACCGACTTAACTTAACGAGTAATCAAGAGCAAGAAAAATTTGTAAAGCAAAGATCATGACTAGTGTGAGTCATATGATCAAGAGAAGAGTTATGAACATCCGATTAACCCAGATGAGATACTAACTAACCTTGAGTTAAAGCTGGAATCTGAGAAGAGAATCTCATAGCCTTAGCGATTGTCGAAAGTGATTTATTTCCTTGCTCATTATGTTACATGTGGTGTGCAATCTTGTATGTATGCCATGTACTCTTTTAGCATGTTGTTTGACTAAAATGAACTCCATGCATGCGACCAAATAGTCGGCGTACCCCCGTTAGCACGGGGGTATGCGAATTTCATATGCAGCTTTTGCTGAGCCCCTTGGGGCAATGTTTTTATTCTTCTAGGTACACGAGATTGTTGAGGGTCGAGGCGCGACCGAGTTGTTATACTTTTGGATAGTTAGAACATTTTGTAGTGTACTGAGTTGTACACGGGCGTGCGGCCCTTTTTGTCTAGCCGGTGTACCATGTAGTACACTCCTTTTGGATTTTGGGAAGTGTAAACCTATTTGGATTTGAGACTTGATGTAAAATTATGCTCTTAGATACTCGGTAGTCCATTGTGATAGAGTTGTTAAGGGAAGTATTTAAGTAAGCTTGGTAATCGTATTTATCAGACCGTAACTGTTAGTAGTTTAGGCCTTGTTAGTCGCGTGGGTCGACTAACGACATTATATCACCCGCCGTATGGTTTGGATTTCCGCTGCGATTAGGTAAATGACCGAGGTGATTAGGCGATAATTAGAAGGTTAGCAGTAGGGGTGTTACACCAACATTGCATTCTGCATAAATTACGACAGTGCAGTGGCCCGTTCGATTGTCAAACTCTCTGGACAGGTAAGTACTCTTAATCATTGCTCTAAAACTATTGATATACCACCTTGCATCCATATAATCAATTAGTTAATATCTTAGGAAATGAGTTGACCCAAATTTGATAAGAAAAAAGTATTGTTGCACCAGTTCAATCGAAGGCATCCACCAATTTCATGGTTAGACCTGATTTGGTGGAGTAAAAGATATTGGTTGGCTTGTTAACTACTATGAAACTTCTGCACTCGGCGTTGCTACTAACGTCACCTCAAAGTGATTCGATCACTATAGAGGATGTCCATGCCATATTTCACTATCAAGCTACAGTAGGAGATACACATCAATTTGTGATATATATGTTCGGTTTTGCAGATGTATTCAAAAGGGATTGGTTAAATGTGTCGATCATCAAGTCAGTCGTCATGTGAGTGACTACTACCTTTTATAATTTGAATGCATTGATTGATGCTGAATTAGTTATTTGAATAAAAAGTAAATAATTGATGTTATTGTCTTTATGGTGCAGGCATGTGCAAAATAAGGCGCTCGAAGTGAAATACCCATGAATTCTCGAGTTAGAATAAGCATAATATAAGGTTGGTTGGCATGAGAAGGATGAACATTATATTAGGATAAATATGGTGAGGATGTATAGTCCGACCTTAGGATCAATAGTAGGCCCAGGGAAGTTAATCTATTATCTATTCTATTCTAGTGATTATTAAATATATCTTCTTTATTTTCCCACCGATATTAATATCTAAACATTTATTCTACTTTCTATAGACTAATTACGTTAGTTTAATCCTAAGAGTTCAAATCTAATTTTACTTCCTCTTAATTAATTAGTTATTCTTAAGAGTTCAAGTCTAGTTTTACCTCTTCCAATTTAAATATAGATATTGGTAAATTCTTATTTCCCTCCTGATTTAAATCACGTTATTACTCTAGACTCTTCCTAGCATAACGACTTTCCTTGTATTTGAATTATTAACTCTTTTCTAATTTCTTCTCTTTCATTCCAAAATAAATAAATAAATTTCTCTCTGGATATTTTACCCTCATCCTTATCTCTATGCCACGTCAGTCGTGTATTTCTCAGCTACTTCAACGCTCATTTAAATAGTGATTTATTTCTCCTAACTGAATATTCATTAAGTGACTTATTTACACTAATAAATTATTTACAATGTTCATCTAAATAATTTCTATCTTTTAAATAAATTACAAAACTCATATATTAAATATCTTACCACTTAGAAATATTAGTAATATTCTATTTAAATCATGAATTCCTCACTCCCTTCTTCCTCACCGTGACTTACTATGCTCTTCTTCCCAACTGAAATATTCTCGTTCTTTTGCTCATGAACTCTCAAACTCACGCTCTTTCAGCTGCCATTGTCAAACCTCTCCCTGGTGCCAAATAGGGTTACAACGGTAAATTCTACTACTTAGTGTATTAAATTGTTTGATTGTGTTAGTCAATTCTGATTACTGGTCATTATATATCTAGACCCCGATTTCGACGACGGGCGTTACTAGTAATCCGGTGGATTATTCTCCTGAAGCGGTTTGAGTGTTTAGGTAAATTATGTGCTCATTGTTGGTTTAATGACGTGAATTATGTTTCTATCACAAAAGCTATGTTGGGAAACCCTGCTGGTGATTTGGTAAACTGAGATTGTGTTTACTTCACGTGGTGGGAAATTGTGGTATTCTGGAAATTGGTATTAGATTTTGTTTTGGGACTTCTTCACTGGATTTTAATTTCTTTGGGGTTCTTGGTGTTCCTTGATTCACCATGTTGGAGTTCTTGGTGCTCCTTGACTCACCATGTTGGTACTCTGGACCGTGACCATGAATTATTTACACTGATTTAATTTTTGCTCTGCATACATGACTCTAGTTAAGCTCTATGATCTACTCTATGGACTGATGATTCATAGGGGGTGTGCACACTTAAGGACTTAGGGTGAGGTGGATTTGGTATTTTAGTCCGTATGTGACTGTTTGGATTATATTGTGATTATTTCTGGTTGAAGACTCCCTATCAATTTTTAAGATTGTGTTACTGGAAAATGGATTCGGTTTGTGGTTACCAATTTTATTTGTTTCGGTTTATTCATACAAAAAGGTTGTTTTCAAAATGCATTTTACGTAATGAGATGGAGTTTACTCAGTTTCGCTGATTTACGTGATCACTTCGTGCTTTTGGATGTTGTTTTCTAATCGCAGGTACTGAGTGCTGATGCGGGGATGGGAACATGTTATCATCTAGTCTAGGAAAATTGGATCGTTTATGAGACAATGATTTGGAATACAGTTTGTTTTATTATGTTGCTTTACATTGTGGATTGAAACTTGGAGCTTATGCATGTTTGAAGTCATATGTTTACTCAACAATAGTATTTGATTTGTATTAGCTTCCGCATATTTTGAAATAGCAATGTCTAATCAGTTGTTTTGATGATTTGTTGGATTATTAGCCTGAGCATCCAAAGATTTGGGTGTGTCGGTAGCACCTTGGATTCCAAGAGATTTCCATTGTGTTTTATGGTAAAATTTTCTACTTTTGCTAATGAATTGATTATGGTATTTTCATTTAAATTTTGTGTAAGTTTTGGCTCTATTTTTAAAAAAACATTTGTTATTACTTAACAATATTGTTTTAATGGAAAGATAAATGAAGAATAAAATTCCTTGGAACCTAGTCAAGGTATTCTTAATTACTAAATTTGTGTGACAATGTCAATACTAGTTTATAAATATTGGTACACCTGTAATAATAATTATAAATATGAGTGTATGTATGGTGCTCGGTGTATGTATATTGTAGCATAAGGGTTGGAATGTGGATATATGTCATGAGATTTATGCATGACATAGTACCAGTGTCGACCCTTTTACCAGAATACTCATTAGATGTAACACCCCTACCGGTAATCACACAATTATCTAGGGGTGGCAATTTCAACACGACCCGTTTGACAACACGAACCCGACACGAAGTTAGCGGGTTTGGGTTTTAAAACTTGACACGATTAAAAAAACGGGTCAACCCGAACACGACTCGTTTAATTACCGTGTCGGGTTTGGGTTTAAGATATGTAACCCGCTAACCCGTTTAAGTAATTTATATTAAAAAATATATATTATAAATTATAGATTATTCATTTTTTAATCAAATTTTAATAAATAAGATATATAAATATAATTTATGACAAATCTAATGTTAATAATCAAATATTTTCTTTTATATAACTAAACATGGTAGGTTTGAGTTAAATAATGCGGATTTGAGTTTCAAATTTGGACAAAATTAGTTAATTGGGTCAGACGGGTCACCCGTTGATAACCCGGTCAACCGTTTAATAAACGGGTCGGGTTTGGGTTTCATATTTTGACACGATTAATTAAACGGGTTGGGTCGGGTCAACCCGTTTAATAAACGGGTCGGGTTTGGGTTTAGCCTAAACGACCCGCGAACCCGTTTTGCCACCCCTACAATATCTCCTAACCCGTCTCAATTACCACAACAAGCAGCGGAATTCAAACTACAACCGGTGGGTGATAAATGCCGTTAGTCACCCACGTGACTAACAAGGCCAACCAATCTCAATACAACCAACCAAATTACAATATCGGTCTGATGACTAATATACCAAGTGTTCTAATTCAAACAAGATTCCCATTCCTTAATCAATTCAAATACAATACCAATACAACCTCAATCAAAACTATACCGAGTTTCTACAACCATCAAGCCGCCGATACAATTCGGGCTTACACTTTAACAATTCAAATAAGTACAACTTTCACTAATCCACTACCCAAGCTTATACTACCACCCCGTCTTACGCTCTCGGACGGAGATCGGCTTCAATGTACCTGGAAAATAAAAACAGTGCCCCTAGGGGCTCAGCAAAATTGCTGCATATGAAATTCGCATACCCCGCGTGCTAACGGGGGTACGCCGGCTATTTTGGTCGAGAGCATGCGATTCATTTTAATTCAATCAACATGCTAGACAACATACATTATATATGTACATTAACATAAATACTCACATTCAACCAAGGAATACAATCACACTAACACAATAAGTTTGTTAGTTAGTATTACTTAATCTTAGGCCTTGAAGGTTTCTACCTCGCTATGCCATACTCAATTACTCATTGTCTTACCTTCTCTCTTGGATACTCTTACTCAAATTCTCTTACTCTCAACCTCAAGCAAGTACTACGATACTCAACTCAATTCTCCACTCAAACTCAATTTCCCAAGTCTCAACTCAATTCTCAGTACTCAAATTCTCAATCAAATACTCAAAGGCATCTTTTGAGTCATTGCCCATGACCTCCAGGCAGAGTCATACACAAGACTCACCACTGGGCTTACAAATACAAACGGAGCTATACAATTAGCTCCTCAAATTCTCAAATGTCCGGTTCTCTACCGGACTACTCAAATTCCCAAAACCCCTCTCTCGAAGTCTTTTCACAATCTCATAGATTAGCCTAGAAGTATCTCTCTCGATATCCTCCATTAGCTTAGGGAATTCTCAATGTCTTGTATTCTAAGATTTAAGGTTTTACCCAACTTATCGAATTCTCTCATGTTCGGGACATTGTGCATTTTAGTAGGATCCTCTCATTGTGGGTCGACTAACGATCTAAGGGGTTTGGAGATCCCTTACCATACTTTACTTTTCTCAAGGTTCACATCTTGAACATTTATCAATCCTCTAAATAAAGGTTCTTTATATTCTTCCACTATTATTTATTTTGTGGATTAAATCAATTCGGTTCTCTAACCGTTATCGGGAGTTTATTAATTCTCGTACAATTCTCTCACGTTCTAGTGAGTTCAAAGGTTTGCATTATCGTTTCTTGGTTTGATAGTCTTAGTGTGTTTCCACGTTTTCATTAATTCGCAACATGACTCTTTCTATGAGTCATTAATCAAACAAGACTCAACTATGAGTCGAACTATAGCCCACATTCCACATTCAAGCAATTCATCCACAATCACACATTTCATGAATTATACAAACTTTAAATTCAGAATACAATCCAACAATAAGCCATACAATACAAGCACAAGAGGGTGCAAACAATCTGATTCGTGCATTTATCTTGTTAAGGTGATCACACAATCAAACAAGCACACAAATCAGAGTAGCCAAGGTAGCATACGGGGCATGAGAAAATCATACCTTTCACCGGGGTTAGCTTTACCGGGTCACCTCGCGTTCCTCGAGTCTTACTCTCGAACCACTGATTACATATCAAATGGTTCTATTAATATCAAGGTATCACGGTACATAAAACTATTACTCCCGTAATTAGCCCGTTACCCCGTTATTTCGGTTTTACTCAAGTACACTTAATTGTCTTCACTTCCTCATTCACCTCTAAACTTGCTTTCTTAACTTCTTATGGGCCTAATTTTCTTTCTACCATCATTATCCTTCCTAGGGTTTACTACTAAAGTCTCACACATCTTTTTCTTATACATATAGGCCCGACCGACCCACCTACCGAGGGTTGGTCGGTCGGATGCAGAGACATCCGGCTTTGGGAATTTACTCTCGACCGACCCAATTCCCCTGGGTCGGTCGGAGTCAGAAACTCTCTGACTTGAACTTCTACATTGGACCGACCCACGACCGACCCAATCCCCTTGGGTTGGTCGGAGTCAGAAACTCTCCGACTGCAAATTTTTACACTCGACTGACCCAGCCATGGGTCGGTCCCCTGGGTCGGTCCTACCCAGTTTACTCCTTTTGACTTTGTTTCAACTCCATTCTTCTACCCACTTCATACCTAACCTTTTCCCATGTTTCCTACATATTTAAACACACTTAAACACTCCTTAAACCACCTTAAATCCTTGGTCACATTCACTACCCAATTCTTGTTCAAATTCTCAAACATCAATTCCCACATTTGCACTTTGCACACTTATGCATTCCTAGCTTTTCTTGATAGTTTCTACCTCCTACCAACCTTACCAAATCACTTAATGCCCATTCCAATTCATTCCTAGATAATGCACTTCTAAAACCCAAGTCCAACTCTCATTTTCCTAAGTCTTGCACACTAACTCATTTCTAATTTTTCCAATGCATTACGACACCCTTTTGCTACAGATTTCACACTTCTCTCCCTAGCTCTCCAAATACCATTTCAAGATCATTACTCAACTCTACTCAACCACATACACACCTAAATTCTCCAATTCACAAAGTCACCTTAAAACCCTTGTTTTCTACCAGAATTTTGCCATAACTTCCCCATAACTTAACATATCCAAACTCTTCAATTCTCACCAAAGTCAGTCCTAAACTAGCCACATCCACAAGGGATCCTACCAGCACACACAAACTCCATCCCAAAATTCATCAATCAACAATATAAGCACTAAACTTAAATGCTTGGCTCTTAGGCCCTTAATTCACAACTAAATTCACAAATTCCTCCCAATCACAACCAAACACATTTCTAGCAAGATTTTGGTTCATACAATTTATTATTCCTTCCCAAATTCTATAAACAACAAGAATGTTCATTAAGGTAGATTCCTTACCTTAAGTTCATCAAGTTTCTCTTTTAATTCTCCTCTTGCTCTTGCTCTTCTCAAATTCGGTCAAGTGGGCAATGGAGTTGGCAAACTCCATCCTAACATCCAAGGAACAAAAAAAGATATAATTAAAATCCTAAACCCTTGGAATACACTAATTCAATGAAAGGCTTGAAACACCATAGTTGGGGTTTACCTTGTGGAGTTTTTAAGAGGGGTTTTAACCCTTGAATCAAGAAGAGGGGTTCCACCACCATTGGAGGGTTGAAAAAAAGCTCCAAAACAAGAAGAAAACAAGGGGTCAAAGAGAGGACAAAAATCGGCCACACTAAGAGGTGGAGAAAGAATGAGTTTTTCTTGGAGATTTTTACCTTAAGAGAAATAGGAGACTCCAAGCTTCAATTTGATGCCATTTTCTCTTCAAATGGGCTAAACCCATTGAGATGAAGTTCATCATTTTTGGATTTTAAAAAGAGATAATGATAGAGCTTGATGGGGAATGAAGAATATGTACTTATTTTTGTGTTTTGAGCTTTAATAAAGCTTGGGCATGAGGTAGAAGTAGGAGTAGCCATGGGAGGAGGAGAAGAAAATCGTCAGCCATGGAGGAAGAAAGAGATTGGCAGGGAAGAAAGAAGAAAGGAAAGAGAGGAGGAAAAGAGAAATAAGAGAGGAGAGAGAGAGTGGTTTTACCTTTTTGTACTTTTCCTTTCTTTCTTTCCCTTTTTTTCCTTTCTTTACTTATTAAGAGAAGAGAGGGGTGAGTCAGCAATTGAAAACCGGCCCCCCTCTATTATACATGCTGGAGCGTTTTTTGTCTTTTACAGAAAACGCTCGTTAATTTACCCGGTTTTAGCACTATTCACTAACCGGGCCCGTTTTCCAGATTTTTCTCGTTTCTTTAATTTTAATGGTTCTTAAGCTTCCATTAATGTTTAATTATAGTTATTTAATGAACTATAATTTTTACGGGTTCATTGGACCACTCAAAGTCACGTTTTCAGGTTTTCTCGAAAAACGTGCGCTAAAGCTTAATTAGCGTTTTTAATTCATTTTATGGTTCTGTTTTCTTCGGGAATTGTTCCCGTATATTAATTAGGCATTATTAAGCCTTTGAAATCCATCTAAGACCCTTGTCGAGGTTGTATTCCTCCTATGGTCACCTAACGCTCGTTTTAGCGTTTTTTGCTTTTTAGGCGTTTTTCTCTTTTCTTCGGATTTATTTCCTTTACCAAAATTAATTACACACTAATAAGCCCTCAAATATCATATTAGATTAATTTAATCACCCTAATTAAGTTCGGGGTATTTCATTAGACAAGGTATATAACATTCTTTGAAAGTTTTGGTTTATGTCTTTACATATTGTTAGACTTGTAGTTTTTAAATTAATGTTCATTTCTTTTTTAAAGGCTTACAAACAATTGCTCGAAGGTGGTCAATATGAAGATTCTCATATAGTTGAGATGCTTAAGGAATGGTCGGAGTTCGTTTACACAATTTTAATCACTTATTGATGATGAAGTTGATTTTAGTAATTTTGGATAATGAAATTGCGATTCTCATGCATTTGCAAATGGTGCATTGGTAGATTTGAAGTCTACTTTGGTTATTCTTTGTAATGATAGTGTTTTTATGTTTGTTGGTTCGTTTACTCTCAGATTATGGCACGATGTTGATATTGGGCACTTTTAAAGCTTTATGAATGTGTACTGGAGCCCCCCATTGTAGAGGCAGCTATATAATCATTTGGTGTGTTATGATGCATATATAAGCTAGAATGATAAAAACAAAAAAGGGCTATTTCGGCCATTCTATGCTAAGAACCACCAAAATAGAGACGGTAATAGGGTCTATCTCGGTGGTTTTTAGCTTAAAACGCCAAGATAGACCCTGGGTCGATCCTTGGGCCGGTCCCTGGGTCGGTCAATGCCATAAAGTATTCTAGAACTGACGAACCCAGGGACCGACCCATGGTCTATGGTCGATTGGTCTCATAAAACTTTCTAGAATTGACTGACCCAGGGACCAACCTAGAGTCTATCTCGGCGGTTGTAAGCTAAAAACAGCCGAGATAGATAGATGTGGTTAGTTATTGATTTTAGTGAGCATCTATTTCGGTGGTTCTACCTATTTCGGGGGTGTACAACCGTCAAAATAGGTTCTCAGACATATTTCGATGGTCTCCATTTCGGTGGTTCACAACCTCTAAAATAAACCCTTAAGAACTGCCGAAATAGGCCATTTTTCTACTCATGAGAGTTGACCATATTGAGAAAATCAACTAAGTTGACCACTGGGATCAAGTTGACCTACCAATTAAATCAAATGAGAGTTTGGAGGCCTAGGGCCATTAATACTTAAGGTTAATTAAATTAATAACATATGGTAATCAAATCTATATGAGTGTGAATATATATATATACATATGATTGAATGAGGTAAATAGAGTAAAGAATTTAATCCTAAGGTTGTAGAATTAAACAACAATGTTAGTTACTAAAATCATTAAAGGATTAAATCATTAATCCCGTACTTGAGTACATTGAGTAAACAAACTCACAACGAGTGGCAAACACCAGGGTTAAATACGAGGGATTAATATTTATAAAGGAAGCCGGGATGGTTTAATGACTTACTGTAATTAATACTCAGCATCATATTCCAGAGCTAAGAGAATAGAGGACTGGTGCGGGATTCCGAGCTAGCGTCTCATACGTCGGTGTACGGTATGTTATTGTGTGATCCGATTGCTCCCGAGGATTACCTTGGGTTCGGATATGTTTGAATGATTGACAAGATGATATGTATGATTGCTTGATAATGTTATATTGATTGTATATGTTATTGGCGCTTTTAAATTAATTGCTCAAATGACTTGCAATATCATGTGTTTGTGTGCCTTAACCGAACCGAGGCAACACCAATTATATATTAAGTTAAGATACAACGGTTAATAAGAAAGCATTACTTGAGAAAGAATAACGATAAATTGTGTTATCCTAATAGCCTAAGAAAATTCCTTAAGTAGAGCAATGGTAGAAACCGCTCTTATGATACGTAACTCGAATGTGAATACCCTAGACATTTCTAGGCGTACATAAGACCCAAAAGGAATGATACATTCAAACAGTTAGTCACTGAAACCCTAAGAACGAATCTTAGGGAATTATATTAAGAGGACTTAATCGTATAGTGAAGTATTGGAAATAATGGATAATAATTATGATGAAGAAATCCAGGATGCCTGGTTGCGCATGTGATCACGAGGGGATGACTGTTACAGGTCTGCTCAAGGTATTAAATTCCAAAAATCGATAGGTTCCTTGGTCAGAGGGCACTACCGTTGGTGCATGGCTACGGCCGCAAGGGACGCCTTTAAAAAGGCAAAGAGAAAATTATAAATATCTAACGAGTTCATTTAACATGTTGGTCCAGCAGTTACTAGGGGTGTCCATTCGATTAATTCGGGTTTCAGTTATAACGAATTTAACGAAATTCAGTTCAACAACTGAAATAACCGAAAACCAGATTTTTTTCTACATAATAACTGAAAACCGAATTAGTTGCGGTGAACCGAAATTTTAAAAAGAAAACTTACAATTTTCATTAATATTTATATATTTAAATTTAATTTTGAAAAATATTTCAGTTATTCAGTTAACCGAAATATTCTCTTCAATAATCGAAAACCGAACTGAAATAAAATTTGGTTAACCGAAAACTGAAATTTTGAAAAATGGTTATGAAAAACGGTTAAAAAATAAAAAACAATTTTCGGTTATAACCGAATTAACCGAACCGAATGTATAGCCCTAGCAGTTACCTAAACTGTCTGATGCGGGAGGAGATCCCGTCGGATGTGTCATCCACCTATTATTAGAAGCTTGGCTTATGTTATGATATAATTGTATACCATGATTATAAACATCCAACGGGTTCGATTAGCACGTTGGTCCAACAGTTACCCAAACTGGCTGATGTAGGAGGAGATCTTGTCGGATGTGTCATCCACCTATTATCAGAAGCAAGGATTGTGTTATGATATAATCATATACTATAATTGTAAATGTACACCAGGCTGTCTTAACATGACGCTTGTCAAGAGTTTAAGAGTTAAAAGATAAACATGTTGAGTAGTAAGCTATCAGCTGAACTTAACATGAGAGAACAAATACTTTCAAAGTAACCAGTGATGAGCACTCTCCTCTTTCCTCTCACCACCCCTCCCTTCGGCCTCCTCCCACCCTCACACCCTAGCCCTACAGTATGCTGGCACCAGTAAACCACCGCATTCAAACAAGATCCCCGTTAGTAAACCACCACATTCAAAGCTCACCGACAATATTCCCACCACCACCTCCTTTCATCACAAACATCTCTCATGACAACTCCGAAGTCGATTCCAGGGGCGACGGTATTCATCGACAACATCAATCCAACATCCAGACTCGGAACTATCTGGAAATATTCGACAAATACGGCCAGATGGTTGGCCTTCGACTTCCCAAAACACCCAGACTTCGTACCAAGACCCACTACAGTTTCACTGAATATAAGTCTAAGGCAGAAGTAGACCAAGCCATCCTGGAGACCAATGGAATGGTAGTCGATGGAAACACAATCCAAACACAGCCGGCAATTAAAAGGAGATTCACAACTGGTCCTACTCCAAAAAAATGCCAGATGGATTCTAAGAAACAAAGGCCAAGGAGAACAGAGCAAAGACCACGAACATGTCCAAAACCATCCGCCTCCACCATGTGCTCCTTCCCCACTAAGGGCAAACCTTCGAACAGAAGGACACCTGAGCCTCGAACCCTCTATCTCCATGCAAGCAAATCTAGCAAAAGGTGTTGTGGTAATCACACCTTCACAAGTTGACTGAAGATACATTAAGGGAAGGTTACTCGAGTGGCAAGAAGACCTAGAAGAAATAATTTGGCTATCAAAGTCAAAGTATTGCCTTATTTTCAAAACACTCGAAGCATCAGAACTATTTAGTTCCTCAAGTTTTGGTGAAGAGCTCAGATGGGAAAAGAAAGCATGGGAACCCACGGACCATAACTCAACGAGAATCACCAGTGTCACAGTCAGAGGAGTCCCCCTTCAAGCGTGGTCTGAGAACTCCATCTACGTCATTACTAGACACTTGGGGCGTGTACTCTCCATTGACACAAATATGGAAAAATTACCCCGTCATCTAGAGGCTCATGCCCAACTAGAAACCCATAAAATGGCTATCATCAACAAGGAGATTAGTGTTGAGATTAATGGCATAACAAGTTTAGTGGGAATCATAGAATATTGGTCGGAAGACATCGGTTAACACAGACAGGAGGAGAATCTAGATACACCAAGTCCACCAGTCTCTCAGGCAGCGGCAACACCAAATGCTCTAGGTGAAGAAATGCCACCTAGGCGCAAAACGCCCAATAAGAAAGAGACGCCAAACTTACAGCTCGAGCCAAAAGTGATGTCAGCTCCTAAGGCTTTGTCGTTCCCAAGTCAAATAAGAAATTACCCAAGGCAGAATGTAACATTGCCTTGGTAATCTTTCACGAATTCATTGTCTGCGCTAGAAACGGACGTGGGGGAAGCACAATGATTATGGCGCAAGGCCAATCATTCCCCAACACATCTTTTGGAATTCCAAGACAAAGCAGCGCTAAGTGTTACAAGATAGCAGTATTGCAGCGGCTTTTTATTCCTCACAACGGTTTCCGAGAATTTTTAAGGAGTTCAAATCGCCAGCCGTTTCAATTCATGCATGTTTGGATAATACTCCAGCTTTTTGGGAACCAATCCCCATGAACGAGGAAACACCTTCTGGCAACCCTTCCTCCCCTCTCACCCCACTCACACAAATATCTCAACTTCCCACCTTCCTCGCCTCTCTACAAACTAATGATTACTTCTCTCCTTCTCTCTCATTACCTCACCCGTCCAGTGACTCTAATCAATCCCAGAAACCCTATATCTCTCTCTCACATCACCTGAATTCCCCTCTCCAACACCCTCACAAAACTTCTCTCTCTCCCACCCAAACCTTTGATCCTTCTCACCTCCCATTGAGTGCGACAAACCACCGCCTCTCTGCACTTCTAGGAATAAACCTCGAAGTCGTGCTCACCCTATCACCCACCAAAAAATTCTTTTATAGCCCAACCAACACAAACTCCCAAAACCCAAGCCCAACTTTAGCTGCAGCCAGGAAATGTCTAGACTTCAGAAGAAGTCTAAACTGCCACTACCCAAATCCTGATGCGATCTAACATTTTGCCTAAATATTGAGAAGAAACAAAAGAGTTGAGGAGAGACATCCCTCTAAGCGCAATGGCAAACCTGGTTTGGTTTCAAAATATTAGAGGAATAAACAAGTGGGTGAAATGGGCTCTACTCCGGCAAGAGATAAGAGATTCCGGCACAAACCTAGTAGGCACCCTCAAGACATATCGATCGCAGCCTTTAGATAGATGGCACATCATATGGGGACAGAGCAACAATTATAACAATTCTGACATGACTGAGGTCCCCGCAACTGGCCAATCCGGAGATATTATTGAAATGTAGAACCCTAGGGTCCTCACCTCACCATCCCAAATTCTTGTCGAAGTAGTAGATGGATCGCTATCGAAGTAGCCTGGTCATCCATCCCGCATGGAGGATGTTTAAAACTCAACGAGTGGGTCCAGCAAAAGAGCTTGATAGAGGTCGATCTTAAAGACCCAAAATATACATGGAAAAACAAGAAATCCATGATTCGGATAGACACAGTCTTTGCTCAAGAAGAATGACACATGTTACATGCTGCTCACTTCAAAGTTAAAAGAGATCAAAAACCATTGAAGAAACTGAATATGGAGGTATACGACCATATAGACTCGAAGCTCAAACAAGCCATGTGCAATATCGAGAATCTGGACAAATTGGCTGAGAATAGTGCTATTCGTAGGAGAAGTAAAGCAAAGGCATGAAGTAGCAGAATCTATAAAACGCGCGAGTCTAGCATGGAGTCGCCAACATGTTCACTTCCCCGCGCTCGTCATCCTATCTTTCAAGAAAATTGTTTTACCTTCTTTTTTATAAGTAGTTATGTGTATGTGTTTTCTTAATTTATTTAGGCAAGAAAGGCTTCTGCCATAGTATTGCCAATGTAACTGGGTTTTCCTAGCACTTATAAAAAAAATTAGGTTAAACTTGGTGGCGACTCATAAACATGTTCTAGTGGGCTAATTTAGGTTTAATAATTATTATTTTATGAAAAAGTTTGTAGATTTAGGTTAAAAGTTAGACCTAGAACCTGAATAGATTTCCTAAACACTAGACTAATAAGATAAAGTTCAAAAATAAGGACTTACGGGCTCTCTAGATGAAAATGCAATTGCCCTCATCCCTACTAATACGGTTAACAACATTTGTGTTGTCTATTTCTCCACATATATTATTAAACACAATGATTATTTATCCTTGCATATAGCGTTATAGTCATGAATAGCTTTCGTTGACCTATATACTGATTTGTAAAGACGTTTCTTCTCTTATGGATCATACCATCTTATCTTGGTCTTCTCCTCCTCAGTAGGGAAATAAAGATTAATGTTGATACATTTGCTCGATGGGGCAACCCAACAACGATTAGAAATGTGGTGGGTGATCATCCAAGAAGGATTGTTGTAGGTTTTTCAAAAAAAACTTGGCGGGTTCTTGCTCCCCTAAATTTGTAGAAGCTCAAATGTTACAGGAAGTAATCCCTTTTGTCATCTAGTTCAGCCTTAAAGACATCATTTGTTAGAATCTAATTGTATCTCATCTAGTTCAGCCTTAAAGACATCATTTGTTAGAATCTAATTGTATCTCACGACCAAACCTTTAATATTGACAAATTTGTTCATCTTGATGCTAGATGTAATGTTGATTAAACTATTTTTTGTAGTTTTGGTTTAATTTTGTAGCTTTACTAATAAGAAGTGCAACTACTTGTTCTATTTAGCAGTTTGTCTCCGTGTTTTTTTTACCTAACATGGTGATCTGGATTGTAACTCACCAAAAAAATTGTTCATGCTTGTGTTTCAAACACTGGGTCATCTAATGGTTACTATTAGCATGGTTCTAGTAGAGTAGTAAAAGGAGTGACCTGATCAAAGACAAAGCCTAAGTATGCTAATTGATAAACTATATGAGGCTAAACAACATCCGTTAGAGGTTAAACATACTGGAATATCCATTCTAGCCAAAAGTGACCCTCATTCAAGCTTGGTTTGATCTCTCGTACCAAAGTCAACATCATCCAAAATTGAGTCACACCTTCAACAATTATAGGTGTAACCTTTTCCTACCATGGATTGATTTTGTACAAACAATAATTCATTTCTAAAAAACTATTGGAAAATTTCCATATAGCTCATTTATAATAAGTGTTCCATTTTGATGTCAAATGTATCACTTGCCAACATCCAAGATATTATAAAGACGCTAGATTCGTAGGAGATTTTAAGTCTAGTAATTTGTAATAATCATTTGTCACTTCATTCTGTAGTGAATTTTCTAAGGGTGAGCATTTGACATAATCAAATCCAAAAATGTTCATGTACAATAACACTAACAACTCAAAAACACTAGAGATTCCCAATATTTCTAAGAATGGTTGTATTCTTCCTACTCTTTTGTAGATTTACATCCTTCATTGTGCACTTGTATCATCCCTATTCTATTTACAGTTCGTATTATTAAGTTTTGCCTACTGAAATACAATATCATTTAACTGCATTCATATTGTGTAGACGCATATTCTCACTTCAACTAGTTTAAGCTTGAAATGGTATTCCTTTTGTCTTGCGCCCGTCTCATCCGGTGCATAAGATGATGAAATTGATGTCTCATCTAGTGCATAAGATTATAAAACTATGTCTTATCCCTCAACCATGCACTTGACAACAATCTCGATGAAAAATGCGTTTCAACAACTTACAATCAAAACATAGTTGATTTCATTACTCTTTCCCTAAGCAGAAAACACATCTCACATGTTTTTATCCTATCTTTCGTTGTTAGTCTAGGTCTAAGTGGGAGGTAATCAAATGATGCCAACCAATTATATCCCAGTCACCCTGCTCATCGATCACACGATGTCGATATTTTCAATCTTGATTTTTGCAAACCCAGCCTCTAAGATATTGTCCTTAAGGCCCCTTTTGGCAACTTCATCCCTCGTTTATAGACACAATTTCCTTCGTCGAACTTGTCTAGTTTTAGAGTGAACATCCTAGATAGAACCTCTCAAGAGGTTTACGTACTTATTCACCATTGAGAAATGATAGTAGACATACCTTTAATCAGTTGTAGAAGGAGCTTAACAATCACATATTTGTTCCAAATTAGAACCTCTTTAACACCAACTTGCCTGTATCTACACTAATTTTATCCCCCTGTGAAGAATAAGGCCTCACAATGTCACTATCATTCAAATGAATGTTTCTCAAAACACCCTTCATCCTATCCTCTACTTCCTTAGGGAACATAAAAAAAGTCTATCCAAAACCATTGAATACTACATAATACACTTTTAATAAGGCAAAGTTTTTATGCATATACCTAGCTCACAATTAGACTATTCTATATTTTAGTGCAAACATTTTCAAATATTAATTCTGGCCTCCCCAACTTCTCTCTTTTCAATTTTAAAGTCTTGTTTAATATAAATGGGATTTGAATTTTTTTTCAGTACAAATAAATAGACTTTATCCTTTCTTGTAACCAAATAATAATTTTTTAAAAAGTGGGATCTTTAATCTAGAAAACATAAAATTTTAAAAATGAGGTTAAGTGTATAAACATCCATAATAACAAAGTAGAATCCACCATTCTATGATTAGTATTATATTTCTCACCCACATGGTAAAACTTCTTTTGTTAAAATACCTTTTAGAATTCTTAGTTAAAAACTTCATCTTGTTATCATCTCTTTTTATTTTTATAATAGGGTGTGTTCACTTCGAGGTGAGAAAACGAAATGGGATCAACAAAAGAATGGAATAAAGGAAAGGAAAGGAAGGAAAGCAAAGGGAGAAGGAAAGGGAAGGGATTCCCTTGAATCAAAAAGTCTGTTTTGTTCTAATACGGAAATGAAATAGAATTCTCAATACAGTGAAGTTATAAATAATATACATAATATTCATATAATTATATGTAACATATATTAAACATTTATATAAATGAGACAATATAATAAATAATTATTCAATTATATATTTAAGAGAGCGAGATTTAGAGAAAGGAGAGAAGAGAAAGATATTTAGGAAGAGGATAATATAGGAGATATAGATATAGTTATAATATATATGGATAAAATAATGTATGTAGATATATATAAATAATATATAATATAAGATATTAGTATATTTTAAATTTAAAGTATATAAATATTAAAAATGATATTTATTAGATATGCATAATATTATAAAATATAGATATAATTATTAAATACATGAAACGTTATTGATAAGTTATATATAGTATATATTAAATTGTATTTAAATTTAAAAATAGAAAATGTTTAATAGTTTTAATTATAAATAAAATTTAAAAATATTTATTGATATTATATATTATTTAAATTATGTCACATATATATAAATTATATAAATTATATCTAATATATATAATAATTTTATGTTTATTAATAATGTATAAATATTCAGAAATTATAGGATTTAAATTATAAATAACATTTATATATATAGGATTTTCTTAATTTATACAAATATAAAATTATATATTAATATTGATATAAATAGTATATAAAATATTTACATTATATACATATTATTCATATCCATATTTAGAAATCGGAACAGAATCACTAAGGGGGCGTTTGTTTTGGGTAATCAGGAAAGAGAATCAGAATGATTCTTTTTTTACTATTTGTTTAGCCAATTTTCCTATTTTTAGGAAAGGAAAAGGGGATGAGATACCCCAAAACTCTTTATCTTGATTCCCCACCTCCTACTAGAAAATGGGATTCCGTTCCCTAGTATATTTTAACCGGCGACTCATAACCATGACCAATGATTAATGACCAATGACCGGTGACTGATGAATGTTAACCGGCAATAATGGTCGTGACCATGACCGGTGGGCATTGACCGAATATTTATTTATTTTCCACAGCTCAAACAAACAAACAGAAAAATCAAAAAAAAATTCTTTTCTTTCCTCTCCATTCTTTACAGATTCTATTCAATTTCCCCGTTAAAAAAACCCCAATAAAAATACATTTAAACAACCACTAGGAAAGAATCCCTTTCCCTATTAATTACCGAAAAGTGAACTCACCGTTAAAGACTTCACCCTGTTCTTCAATTCAACTTCTGCTTTTCACTAGCGTAGCGTGCCTGATCACCGATGAGGGTCGACTCGAAGTTGTGGGCCAAAAATATTCTGTCTAAGCGAGCTTTGAATATTAGACAGACTCCCGTCGAAGGAGAGCATTATATTGGACCGGGCTTTTTTACGGCCCAGCTATACAAATTCCTACGAAAACCATCTTCACCTTTTCATCTTCGTCAAGGTTAGGGTTATCACTTATCAGAGTGTGCCCTAACTCGCCGTTCTGTCTGGCGCGAACTTTGACGAAGCCGACGAAGCCTGTTTGCACTTAGAATCTGATTATCCATCCAGTTTGCTGTGCCATCAACGAGGTAGCTGGAAATCGTAGATTGGAGTTCCTTCTGTTCTGTATGAATTGTGGTCAGTTCTTTTACCGTTCAGTCAGCGTGTGAACTTCTGCTTCACGTGCCTATGTTTTGAGCTGTTGTGGATCTATTTCTAACTGTTCTGAAATACTTGCAGGGGTTAGATCTTAATCGAAACCAATCAAGATGTCGACTTTGCCAAGCCAGAAAACGCCTTGAAGCGTGCTGAAGGTAGAAATCTTGGATTGCCAATGCCTCTTGCCGCTTCTCTTTCTCATTTCCTGGGATTTTCCATGCTTCTGCCAATTCCAGTGTGTAATCTGGGTCCTATATATTAATGGGATACTTATGGTCGTATTATAACGTATCTTTGCTAAATTTTGTAATCTGAACACTAAAACGACGTGTTTTTAACTCAATTGTTGCAGAGTTGATCAATGTTGGCCAGAAGCAGGATGCTCTTCAGGCTCTCCATGACCTTATCACAAACAGGCGTTACAGGGCTTGGCAGAAAAACTGGAGAGGATAATGTTCAAGTATGTGGAGCTATGTGTTGACATGAGGAGGGGGAGGTTTGCTAAAGATGGGTTAATCCAGTATCGTATTGTTTGTCAACAAGTTAACGTGAGCTCGTTGGAAGAAGTGATCAAGCACTTTATGCATCTTTCAACAGAGAGGGCAGAGATGGCCCGCAATCAAGCTGAGGCTCTTGAAGAGGCTTTGGACGTGGAAGATCTTGAGGCTGATAAGAGGCCTGAGGATTTAATGCTAAGTTACGTTAGTGGAGAGAAGGGGAAAGATAGGTCAGATCGTGAGACAGTTACACCATGGTTCAAGTTCTTGTGGGAGACCTACCGAACTGTACTAGAGATACTGAGGAATAACTCTAAGCTGGAGGCCCTCTATGCGGTAAGCATGGATTATTATTGGCATTTTGTGTCCTATCGTGAGCTTAAATGGATAGAGGATGTAGTATTTTTTTGTTTCTGTCTGACGATTGCTGTACAATCTTCAGGAGTGTTCTATCTTATCTTGGTGTGCTGTCTGTTTACTCTAATATTACAGCATGCACCAAATCTGGTATTTATATGGTGTTGGGATAGTTCTGTAAGTTAGGGCACTGGGTTTATAGAGAGCGTTTACAAGATGTTCAATAGCGGTACTTCTTTTGATGGACAATGAGTGTTAGTGTGGTTGCGGTGCTTCTTTTGGTGGACAATGAGAGTTAGTGAGGTTGCGGTGCTTCTTTTGGTGGACAATGAGAGTTAGTGTGGTTGTGGTGCTTCTTTTGGTGGACAACGAGAGTTAGTGAGGTTGGTGATTTAAGTTAGAGGAAAATGTGGTACCTATCAACCCAAAGGAATGTTGAGGATAATGAATGAAATTGTTCTGCTTCTTCAACTTTTTTGGCCATATATGAATTGCTGGGGATGAGTATGAGCTGAAGAAAACTACTGAATTTTGTTGTTGTACTGATTGTGAAGCATCAGATATCATGAAAGCAGTAATGAGGCTTGTTTGAGAGGACTGACTATATTGGATTTGGTTACTGCAGATGCATTTATATAGTGATTGACTTTCTTTGGAAAATGAGAGAGTGATGTAATAATAGTAGATCAATATCCTAGTGCAAAGATCTAACAATATCATGGCCTCCCTCAGGTCATCTTAATATGGTATCTACTGGTGTTCTGAGCTATTCTTAGTCAATATGATAATTTGTAATACAAGTAGTGTTACACTGACAATTAATTTTTTTTTATCTTTGTTTGAAGTATAATCTAAAATGTTGTTAACTTTGATGTTGAGGCAGATGACTGCGCACCGGGCATTTCAGTTTTGCAAGCAGTATAAGCGCACTACCGAGTTTCGTCGACTGTGTGAGATTATAAGGAATCACTTGAATAACCTGAACAGGTTCCGTGACCAAAGAGATAGGCCTGACCTTTCAGCGCCTGAAACCACGCAGCTGTACCTTGATACAAGATTTGAGCAGCTCAAGGTTGCAACTGAACTTGAGCTATGGCAGGTATTGTTATCACAACTTGAGCGCTCTATCTTTATTAACCATGATTATTCTTTGTGGTGTATTTTGATGTCTAGCTAATGAAGTCATAGGTGTACTTCTTTGGATGTAGTTGTCTGAATTTATCTATTTCACTTGCAGGAGGCATTTCGTTCTGTGGAAGATATCCATGGATTCATGAAAATGGTCAAGAAAACTCCTAAGGCATCATTGTTGGTTGTCTATTATGCTAAGCTCACCGAAATTTCTGGATATCAGGAAGTAATCTGTACAATGGATATGCTTGGCTGAAGTTGTTTACATGCAAAAAACATATAATAAGAACTTGAGTCAAAAGGATCTTCAAGCGATAGCATCCTGTGTAGCTCTGGCTGCATTGTCGATTGCTCCGTATGATCATTCGTCTGGGATGTCTAATTCCGAACTTCACTTTGACAAGCAGCACAAACTGAAGATGGCTGATCTCATAAATTTCAATCTTGATACTAAACATGAGAGTGGAGAGGAAGTAAGTAGTCTAGTATGCTGTAATGTTCAACAGACTATTTGTTGTGAGTCATTGTCTGATAATGACTTTCTCTTTACAGCTTTCACGTGCTGCTCTGCTCTCAGAATTGGTAAGGAATCAGTACCTTGGACTGGAGAATCATTTCTTTTTGGTTAGTGAAAGAGAATATTCATTGCTGGTATTGCTCTTTTATAGGTCTCTAAAGGGGTCATGTCATGCGTGATTCCAGAGGTGAAGGATCTTTACTTTCTGTTGGAAAATGAATTTCTTCCGTTGGACCTTGCTTCGAAAGTGGAGCCTATATTGTCTAAAATTTCAAAGCTCGGCGGTAAACTAGCCTCGGCTTCTTCAGTACCAGAGGTGCAGCTGTCACGTTATGTCCCTGCACTGGAAAAGTTGGCTACATTAAGGTTACTGCAGCAGGTATTTACCTTGCATTATTTGAATATCTCCTGCCCTAGTTTGCTTCTTGCTAACCTTTAATGTTTACTTGTTACAGGTATCCGGGTTTATCAGACCGTTACTATTGAGAGTTTATCCAAGATGATCCCATTTTTTGACTTTGCTGCTGTTGAGAAAATATCGGTTGATGCAGTTAAACATAAGTTTATATCAATGAAGGTTGATCACATGAAGGGTGCTGTTAACTTTGCCACATCGGTATGCTATAATATGCTTCTAGCTCTCTGTATACCAATGCATACTTTCAATAATCTGTATATTAGATTGTGCTGTAGCAACAATGTGCATACAATCTCTTCACAGCAGAATAGTTTCATTGCTTCAGTACCTCTGTATACTGATTCAGACTTTTAGTAATCTACATATTAGATTTTGCTTCACCTTGAGGTTGTATAATTCTTTTTTCCTTCTCTTTCAGGAACTCGAATCTAATGATCTAAAGGGTCACTTGGCCTCCCTTGCTGAGGCATTGAATAAAGCAAGGGAATTGATATATCCTCCTATGAAGAAATCATCCAAAATTTCTGAAATGTTACCAGATCTGGCTGAAGTGGGATAGAAGGAACACAAGAAGCTCCTGGCTAGAAAGATAATCATTGAGAAGCGGAAAAAAGAACAAGAGCGCCAGCTTTTAGAGAAGGTCTGGATTAATTTCATCAAATATAATCTAATATGATGCATATACTTGCAATTGCCTATTCTATACAAATATATTGCTATAAGGTGTGTAAAAATGATAGGAACGTGAAGAGGAAACTAAAAGGCTGAAGATGATGAAAATGACTGAAGAGGCCGAGAAGCAACGGCTGGCATCTGAGTACGAACAAAGGAAAAATCAAAGGATCCTGAAAGAAATTAAGGAGCGTGAAATTGCTGAAGCTCAGGCCTTGCTTCAGGAGACTGACAAGCGCAAGAAGAAAGGAAAGAAGCCAATTGTTGATGTGGTGAGTTTAAGCCGGACACAATATAATATGATTAGGTTTTGGAAACCTGACATTTATTGTGGTGAGGTATAACTCGCTGCCGAAGAATTGTGTAACCAATTGATTTTGTACAACGGGTTGCAGGAAAATGTAACAAAGCAAGACTTGATTGAGATTGCACGTATAGAGCAAGTAAAGGAAAGGCAAGAAATGGAGAAGAAGCTGCAGAAGTTGGCCAAGACTATGGACCACTTTGAGAGGGCTAAAAGTGAGGTTGCAGCTCCTTTAATTGAAGCTGCTTACCAAAAGCGGTTGGTGGAGAAGAGATATTGCATGAGAAGGAGCAGCAGGTAAAGTTTGGCTACAATTTCCGTGATTTTCTGGAATTTGCATATGCTATGGTTTCAAGAGTATTGCGCTCTTCTTAATGATTTAAACTATGATGTAGTTGGAGATTGAGCTCAGCAGACAGCGCCATGATGTTGATCTTCAGGAGAAGAACAGGCTCACCAGGATAATGGATAACAAAGTCTGTACATCCATGTTTGATATTTCATTTAATCTTTAAATTATTAAGCATATTTTTATAATAATGGTTTGCTTGCTTTTCATTCTTATCCAGAGAATATTCCAGGAGAAAGTCACAAGACGACGCCACTCTGAATATGACAGAATGAGACAGGAAAGAAAAGAGCACATAGCGCAGATTCTTCAGGAGCGTAAGTGGAGAGGAATGCAAGCGGGAAGAAGCTTTTCTTTGTGAGAACGGAGGAGGAAAGGTTGGAGAAGATCAGAGAGGAGGAAGAAGCCCGTAAGAGAGAAGGTCGTTCCTTTTACATATTCCTCTTATAAGGTTTGCCGTACATACTTGTCAAACACTGTATCGAGATGGAAACAAGTATCTGTTTATGCTTGCTTGTGATGGTAAACATATTTGATCCTTTGGGGCAATAGAGGTGAGCGTAAGAGGGAAAACAAAAAAAAAACAAGAGAACAAGCTAAGCGCCAAGCTGAGTTTGGATAGGATTGCTGAGAAGCAGAGGCTGAGAGAAAAGGAGATAGAGGAGAAGGCTGAGAGGCTCAAGAGGGAGCAGCTTGGCAGGGTATCTGAGCCTATAGCTAGGGCTCCGGTTGAGACACCAGCTGCAGTTCGTCCTGAGGCAGGATCAGCTGCCCTACCTGCAGCGGCGGCAGCAGTACCTTCAGCACCAGGAAAATATGTTCCCAAACATCTTAGGCAGAGGGAAGCTACTGCTGGCGGACAAGCTCCACCTCCTGAGTCGGATCGCTGGACAAGTGGTGGCAGCAGCGGAGATCGTCCTGGTGACAGATGGCGCAGTGATGATAGGAAATCCTCATTTGGTAGTGGGGGAAGTGGAGCATCCAGGCCGTCTTGGTCATCCTCTCGGTTTGGCTCTCGTGGTGGTGCCTAGACAAAAGCCAAGGGCTTCTGAAGATAAGGGTCGGGATGAGACTTGGAAGTGGTTTGTGTTGTTAATTGACTTTATTTATTCGAATTTTGGCATAATTGTTGTTATCCATAGAGAAATTTTCCTAGCACTAGCAAAGAGTTTGCTTTGGGAGTTTTTGCTCTTGTGCATTATGGTGGGCGCTTTGTGAATAAGAAATGAACTGAGAGAAAATTTCTTGCTAGAAGTCTGTATGTCTGACTTGGTTGCTCCATATCTTGGCGGGTTGAGTTTTTTTAGCGACTTATGAAGTGATTTGTGTCAATTCTGTGTGTACTGTTTGCCAGCGTAATTGATCAGAAGTCTTTAATTTGGGAATTGTCATCGTATACTATTTTGTCGAATTAAATTGCCTTATAAATTTAGGTCTATTCTTTTGTCCAGCAGCATTCGGTTTAACATATATTCAGCCCATTTGTTAAAAAATTAGTCATCAGTCACTATCAGCTATTATTGTCTCATATATTCAGTTGGTTTAACATATTTGACTAGCTCTTCATTCATTGTATTAATCTGGTTATATGAGATTAATAGGTTTAATGAATAATGTCTGAGGGACGTATTGATGAATCGGTGCCATTAAAGGTTTACGATTTGCTGCCCAGCCACCTTTATCAAAAGCAGCAAAGCCCTGCGTTTAAGGCACCGTTCACCAATCGCAACACAGATTGAAAATGGGCTTAAACCCTTTCATTGCAGAATCTAGTATGTGAATTTAAATTTGGGTCATCACGGGGATGCATATTCCTGTTATGGTTACCGGCAAAAAATAGTATCGTAACGGTGGCGACAATTTTTTTTTGCTGTCTACAGTTGAAGACGATCCGAAGGTGAAGATGAGTCATCGTGATGGAAATGAATTTTTTTTGTTGACGTAATGGTCGAACAAGGGTGTAAGGGAACTTCATTGAGGAGAATTGAAATATCAGCTTAATGTTTACAAAGCAGGGTTTTGCTGCGCTTTGCATTAAGCCCATCAATGACATAATCGGCCACTTTTGGATGGGATTTATCAGTGAAAGTTGTAGATAATGTGGCGATTTATGACAAAAGGGACGATCGCCGTTGTCGAACGGCACCTAAAAAAATAAGTTGACTTCTTAAAATCAATTATTGTTTACCCTTCCCTCATGCAGTCCAAAAATTGAATACCCAAAGCCTGAATATCCCCGACATTTGAAGACTTTTTGAGACGACAAATCTATCTCACCTCATTTGTCGAAGCTTTAAATGTTGCCACATTTCCATCAGAAATTGGGTGCAGACCGCATTCAACTAGAGTAGAGATATTTCAATTCTTTCTGGTATTTCTATTAGAGTCTAATGGCGATTAGTCTAGGTACGAAGAGGAGGCCCCCTAGCAGCAGCAACAACCTCAGAAAGCAAAGTGGTCGTTCAACAGTGTATCGACCCCTTCAATCTCCTGAAGTTCTGGAATCAGCCTTCCAATTCTCTCCAAGTGGAAGAGAAGTCCAAAAGGTAAGGGTTATTTGGGACTTTTGTGAAGAAACCCACTTTACAAATGATGTGCGGAACGAACGCTCTAACTTTAAGCAATCGATTAATGCGAGACCAGTGAGCTTTTGAAATTAGATTAATATCCACATTAATTTACCCATAAAAATAAACCACAGCAAACGAACGGACCCTAGGTTAACTAGTTTAGCTTATTCTTTTAAAATCAGTCATCAGTCAATATTTACCAGTATCAATTATTAGCTAGCAGCTCATTAGATGCAAAGGATGGGGTTTTAGTGACAAAGGTTTGACTGTCAGCTAGCAGTTATTAGATGCAAAAGAATGAGGTCTTCGTGACAAAGGTTTTGATGACGTTTTTAATGGATGTCAATGGATGGCGAAAACGAAAAAAACCTGAAAATTCCTAATAGTTATAATTCTTATTACATTTAGTTATGTGTCTATTTTAAGAACATCATACAATATATTTTTTTAACTTTTAGCTATTCTTATTAGTTTTAAATGTTTTGTAGATCTCTTAAAGAATCGCTTATATATCAATTATATTGTATAAAATTTTATTTTAAGAATAAATTTCATCGAATATAATGGGATTGAGGGAATTTTTATCAAATAGTTTATTTTATGTAAATTCTTGTATAGTAATTTATTTTTGGGAAATTTCATGAGATACCCCTGAGGTTTGAGCGAATTTTACGAGATACTTTTGAAGTTTTTTTTTATTACGAGATAGCCTTAAGGTTTCATTTTCTTTACGATATAACCTGAGGTTTCATTTTCATTATGATATACCCATGAGGTTTCAATTTTATTACGAGATATTGATGAGTGTGAAATATGAATGGTTTTAGCGGTCTTTAATGCTTAATTTTCATACGCGCATGGATAATATTTCACACTTATCTTACGTTTTCCTTTGGTTTGTTGTTTGTTAGGCTTGATACCTTTTTCTATGTTAAATGCAGAGAAAAGCCAAGGAAACAGTAGATTAACTCACAAGGGAGATGATGCAACAAACGGGGTCGAATTGGAGTCGGAACGATGAATTTAGAGGATTTTGAAGGTATGTCCGAGCTTGTGTCCGAACTTCCAAGCTCGGACGCAAGTCGAGAGTTCGTGTGCTGTACCTGATGAAATGTCCGAACTTCAGTCCGGACATCGAAGTTCGGACATGGTTCGAGAATCACAATGAGAAAAGTCGGAAGTCTGACCTACGGTGCATGTCCGAACTTGTGTGAGAGTGTCGTGATGTAATGATAGGTAATGAGTCCTTTCTCTTCACTGATTAGGTCACTTAAATAGAGTCAAAACGCCGAACTTCCCCTGAATTTCCAGTTTTCTTAGGACTTAGGCTTATTTATTCAAGTCCGTGGTTCGATATCTGGTTGCTTAACTTTCTATACTGTAGTGACCGGGATTTTTGCAACCCGACAGGATTTTCGTTTTATTAGTTTCTAGGTTTATCAATTTAGTTTTAGTAGAACTTTTTTCTTGTTTGCAGATATCTTTTCGTTCAGAATCTGATATATTATATTTTTCATATCCTCACTTTATCCTTGCATTATATGTCTCGTAGTAACCTCAGGAGTTTATGGTCAAATTTTTTAAAAATTTAAAATATGAACAAAATGCACATAAAATTAAAGATCAATTAAAATTTGAATTTAATTTAAAAAACATAAAATAAAATTACAAAAAATTAAAATAATTAGAATCATAAAAATTTAAAATAAATATAAATGACTAAACAACAAAAAATTAATTTATTTAAAAAACAAATATTATTACATAATATAAAAACTGTTTTTGCGGTGACTTAAAATCATAAAACTTTATACCATTTACATTAAATATAAGAATTATTAAAATAATTGTACGAATTATAGTAAAAGTTTATTAACAAATATATTATTTGATGTTAATAATCATATTTTATGGTTTTTACACTTTATTTTTCTAGATTAAAATAATAAATATTTTATATATACGAAATTGTTTTCTTCTAATATTTTGCAATTTTAAGCATCATCACTACGTAACATCTTACCAATTTATGTTTATTATCAAAATAATTTAATTTTATTTTTTAATAATTTCCATTTATTTAATTTTTTGTTTTTTATTTATTTATTTATATTCATTTTTCAATATTGATTTCTAATTTATATGAACTTTAATTTTTTGTGCATTTTATTTAAGTTCCAAATTCAAACAAAACTTTAACCATATATCCCTGAGATTATTGTAGTTTATGGTGTGAGGATAATTTGGGATATGAAATATAATATATCAAAATCTGAACCAAGGGTATCTTGTAATCAAATTGAAACCTCGGGGTATATTGTAAAAAAAAATTAACCTTAGCGGTATATCGTAATAAAAATGAAACCTTAGGTTGTAGAATTCGCTCAAATCTCAGGGGTATCTCATCAAATTTCCCTTTATTTTGATATGGTCATACTTTTGTATGTATTTTAGCAAACATATAGAAAATAAAAAAATACAAATTTAAAATAACAATGACAAATAACTAAAGATTAAAAAAAGTAAAACTAAAAACAAAATAAATAATGATAGTCATAAACGTTTAAATATCAACATGGAGAACCTGGAGCTATAGCCATATTTGAAGATGGAGAGTGTCATGTGTCAACAAGAGATTGGAGGGAAAAATCAAGAGAAGAAAATAGAAGAAATGAAAAGAGAGAAACTATACAGGCATAGGGGAGGAGGCTGAATTGGCAGGAGAGAGAATTTGTAAAAAATTTCAAAATGTTATAACTTATAAAATAAAAGTACAAAAATAAAAAAAATTATACATTGTTCATCATTTTCGTGCTCTTCAAACACGATGCATCATGGATATGTTTTGGTAAACTTAAAATTTTATATTTTTTGAATGAGTATATATTTGATATTTTTCAAGTGAATCTTATTCATTAGCAAAATGAATATTCTTAATAATAAAATGAACCTTATTCATTAACAAAATGAATCATAACCCCAAACACTCTAAAAACCACCCTAAGAAAGTTAAAAATGTCGAAATTATTTTTATGGTTTGTAGTGCAAGTAAGCCTTAAACCTTGCACCACAAACCTAAAACCTGTCGAGTCAGTAACGACAATATAAAGTGTAGAACTAATACCAAAAAGATTACCTACCCCTCAAACACCCTAAACACCACCCTAGGAACGCTAAAGACGTCGAAGACATTTTTATGGTTTGTAGTGCAAGGTTTAGGTTCACTTTTAAAAAACACAAAGGATCAAGTTTGTGCTAGGATTAACTTTTACTAGTATTAAAACAAATATTCACTTTTCTTAAACTTTTGATTCACCTTTAAAAACCTTTGAGTCAGTTTTCTTAAACCTCTGATTCACATTTCTTAAACCTTTTATTCACTTTAGTTAAAACAATCTCTATTTACGAGAATCACTTTTCTTAAACCTCAATTCACTTTTCTTAAACACATGATTCACTTTATAAAAAAAACCTCTGATTCACATTTCTTAAATCACTTTAGTTAACACAATCTATGCTTACGAGATTCACTCTTATTACTTTGATTCACTTTGTAACAACTAGTGATTCACTTTTAGAAAACCTTTGATTCACTTTTCTAAAACCTCTGATTCACACTAGTCAAACAATTAGAATCACTTTAGTTAAACAATCTCTGAGATCCACTTATTTAAACCTCTTATTCACTTTTATGCAACTCTCTGATTCACTTTTTAATAACCTTTGATTCACTTTTTACAATCTTTGATTCACTTTCTTAAACTTAAGATTCACAATTTGTAACACCCCAACCGCTAATCCTTTCTTACTCCTCTAATCATGCTCATAATTACCAGAATCGCAGCGGAATACTTACTTACTCCGGCGGGTGATACAATGCCGTTAACCATCCAAGATCAACAAGGCTACACTACTTACCATCTCGGTCTGACGATTAGAATAGGCAAATACATACTACTTACTTTACAATACCAATACTTAGATTACAATTGATTACCGAGTATACCGAATTATATGAATTACAATCCAATGTACTTCCCATAAATGAAGAGTTTATAACACTTCTCCTTACTATCCAGTAAAATCATCATCCCAAAAGGGTACCCCATGGTACACCGGCTACTCAAAAGCTCTAGCCGTGTAACAACTCGGTACACTATTTCATACTACCAACTACATCAAAAAGAATCACATGCTGCCCTTACTCTACCATCACGCCTCGCGGGTACCTGTGGAGTAAAAACATTCCCCCGAGGGGGTCAGCTTACGCTGAACATGATAACCGCATACCCCGCGTACTAGCGAGGGTACGCCAACTATTTGGTCGTATACATGCGGTTCGTTTCATACATACATACATACATGCTTTATACAATACAATCCAATACATTCATTTCAAGGCATACATTCATACAATACATACAAGCATGGAAGACAATACAAGTCAACCGTTATACTTACCGAATACTCACCGCATTACGGAGACACAATTCTCCAATACATACAAAGGTCCAGTAGCCTTATTACACACCCGGGTTAATCGGATGTTCAATACTCTTTTACTCCGGGTCAATGACTTACAATGGTCAAGACCTATCAGACAATACTTACATACTTTACTTCCAGTTAAGTCGGTATGACCTCCGGCAGGGAGTACTATCTCCCACCACCGGCTTTGAGATGGCACACTAATCCAGGATGCTACCCATACAAAGGGAATTAGTCCAGGAAAGATCATAGCCAGGATTCGGTTCCAACCTCTGTGGTTCCTTATCCTCACGCGTGGCCGAAACTATATCGGGCTTCTACTCATTCCATTTTTACTCAATACTCGTGTTAGGAGTTAGGTTGTTAGGAATTAGTAGAAGTCCATACTTACTTTCCATACATACCTACAATACACCAGTACTCATACTTGCACATACACTTCATCCTCATACGTACATTTCATGCATTATACAAACTGTTTGTTCAAGAAGATACAACAAGACAAGATGGTTCAAACACATTATGTGCAATATAAATCCAATTCATGCATTTATCTTGTGGTGATCACATAAGCACACAAATCGGGGTAACCAAGTTAGGATACAGGGCATGAAGAAATCATCGTTCACCGTCGCTTACGTTCTACCGTTCCTTTGGAGCTCAACTATTTGATTCCTATACGTAACATGAAGTTGTATGATCAATGTCTATTATTGATCCACTTACTCCTTCATTAATACTCCTAATATATATCTACTACTCCTTTACATTCATACTTGATTATTATACCATTCTTTTCTTAGTACCTCTTATCCTTGCTTCCTACCTTACTACTTCACTTATAATGTACCACACATATATGCATATAGGTATCTAGGCATATATATGTATATATACATATACATATGATTGCTATAAACCATATGATAGAAATACTCTTTTTATTTTATTTTATGTTATTTTTTTTTTTTTGTCAGGACGGACTTGCGACCGACCTTGCAGTCCGTCCATTCCAGTAGCACCAGTACCGACAAATTCCTGGCCCGACCGAACTTGCAAGTTCCGGTCCGGCAGTCGGTCGCTTCCAGTAGCTCAGGTTAACGGGAATTTCTTCTGGCCGACCGAACTTGCAAGTCCGGTCGCAAGTTCGGTCGATTCCCAGTCGCTATCCTCGGGAAATTTTTTTCTGGGCCGACCGAACGTTTCATGTCCGTTCGCAAGTCGGTCGATCCAGTAGGTTCACAGATGGAAATTTTTTTTTCTGGCCGACCGACAACTTGCAAGTCCGTTGGTCGCAAGTTCGGTCGATTCCAGTAAGCTACAGACGGGAGAATTTCTCTGGTCCGACCGAACTTGCAAGTCCGGTCGCAAGTCCGGTCGATTCCAGTAGCTCACCCGTCTTTGTAAATCTGGGCTCGACCGACCTTGCAAGTTCGGTCGCAAGTCCGGTCGGCCCCAGTACTTCAGTTTTAAAATCTGTTTTCAAGTGTATTCTTTACCCATTACTTCCCAAATCTTTACCAATACTTCCCCACATGATTTAGTACTATCTAAGCATCCTAAATCACCCTAGTTCATCCACCAAACTTACTACTCAATCCTTACACAACTTATACCCATTTCCTCATCCCAATTCAACACTTACATTATTTCCCTTCACACCCATGCTACAGATTTGGTTTTCCTCCTTATGCCACAGATTTCCAACTCAACTCTTACTCTCCAATACTCCCTCAACTTATGCTACTCTTAGTATCTCGAATACAATACTCACACCGAGGTTCATCCCTTAACATACCCCTTTCCAAATCTGCTACAAACTACAAAACACTCCTCAATTACACCTAGTTATCACCTAGGTTGTTCTCTCATCCTACACACTTAAGCCCTCAAATTCCTAGACGAATTTGACATAGTCTCCCCTATATTTCAACATTCTCCACACAACATTTCAGTTCACATAGTTCTCATTCTCACAACCTGTTTACTCAACACATTATACCCATTTCAATACTACTACAACAACAATAAAATCCTGCACACTTACACATTTGCTACCCAATGTTCTCCCAAGTTTTAAACATCATTTAAAACTTCAAAAACTGTTACATTCTTTCCTCCAATACTAATACATTACTACTACTCATTACTCAATACATTGCTCATTTACTTACTCGAAACTATTGCATTACAATACACAACTAGTTCAAGGTAAGAGCATTACCTTGTCTTGCTAGTTCTTTCTTTCTTTTCCTCTTCTCTTTCCTTTCCTTTCTTCTCGGTTAAATGAGACTCAAATACACACAAGTGCTACAGCACATACACATACACAATACCATTTAGTTTCATTTTATACTAACCCTAGAATTTAAGTTTTAGGGTTTAGAAAGAAGGTTACCTTCCAATGAGTAGATGAAGCTCTTGACTAGCAAGAGAACAAAATTCCTAGCCCACAAAAGAAGCCAAATCGGCTGGAGCAACAAAGGAGAAAGCATTCAAAAACTGAAAATGCTTAAAATGCAAACAAGGGCTAGAAATGATGGATTTTCGAATTTCTTTTTACCTCAAGATGTTAAGGAGGTGAAGGTGCTTCTAATGGTGGCTTCAAATCTCCAAATGGTGAAAACCTCAAAATCGAAAATGGAGCTTTTGGATTTTTGAAAGGATGAAAACGTTCTCCTTTGCGAGGGGATTGCGATGGTATAATTTTGTTGAGTTTGGAGGAGGTTTGAGCACTCAAAGAGAGGAGAGAAGGAGGAAGTTTTGTGGTTCTTCATTTTCACCATGAAAATCGCAAGGTAGAAGAAGAAGAAGAAAAGAGAGAATAGAGAGGAGGGGGACACGTGAGAGAGATGGGAGAATAGGAGAGAGAGTCTCTTTTTCTTCTTTTATTTCTTTGTCTCTTGTGAGTTACAAACAATAAAGAGAGTGAGTGAGAGGAGGGGTGATCGGATCCCACCCCTACACACACCAGATTTTTTTTTATTTCTAAGTGGACACACTAAGTTTGTTTATTTGCACTCTTACCCCACAACTTACCGGTTGTTACAGTTTTACTAACCGGTACCCGTTTTCCGGAATTTTCTCGTTTAATTATTTTTATTGGTTCTAAAGCTCCACTAATATTTATTAGTGACTATTTAGTTGACCAAAATTGTTACGAGTCTATTTGACCCGCTTAAAGTCGCGTTTTCCCGGTTTCCTCGAAAAACGCGCTTTAAGGTTCGTTTATGCTTTTAACCCATTTTAAAGGTCCGTTTTCTTCGGGATTTGTTCCCTCGTATTTATTTAAGTGTAATTAAGCCTTTAAAATATAATTAGCCTAATTAATCACTGTTTTTAATTACGGGGTATTTCAATCTACCCCCCTTAAGAAACTTTGCCCTCAAAGTTGCTCAAGGTTACAATTACCATTTCTACTCATTTGGCAGTCAATTGCCACAATGCATTCTGCTACCACCTTACAAGGTGTTCACAATTCTTACACCACCAGCATCCACAATTCAAATACTATGTACATGCTTACTTCGAATACCATACACAATACTCCATTCAGTTCATACATTCCACAATACACTTCACAATGTCATTCGTGTCATATACCGTACAACACTAATGCATTACTCATTACATACATACCATACACATACCGTACTCATTGTACTACATACCGAGTACTACTAGCACTACTTTGTGCCAATACAATACACTTAGCACTACATGTGCCAACCAAAATACAATTACATACATACTACTATGCAATGCTAACCCGAAGCAATGCAAAAGCAAAAGGCTCTACCCCCCTTAAAAGGGGTACGCCCCGTACCCTCCGTGCTATACGGATACTAGACATCTAGTCTACAAATAAATTCGGGTACTTCGCCTTCATGGCGTCCTCTAATTCCCAAGTCGCTTCCTCGACGTCGTGGTTAGACCACAAGACCTTCACCATTCGTACAGATTTATGGCGAGTGTCTCTTGTCTTGGTATCAAGGATTCGCAGTGGAGTCTCGACATATCTCATGGTCGGCTCTAGGGATAGGTGTTGTTCGGCTGACGAGGGATCGGCTATGTATTTCTTGAGTTGTGATACATGAAAGACATCATGAACACGCCCCAATTCTTCAGGCAATGCTAGCCTATAAGCTACGGCTCCAATCCTCTCGGTAATGGCATACGGGCCTACAAATTTCGGGCTCAGTTTGCCCTTCTGGCCAAATCGGAAGACACCCTTCATAGGTGAGACACGCAAGAACACTTGGTCGCCCACGGCGAACTCAAGGTCGCGTCGTCGCACATCCGCATAGGATTTCTGTCTATCTTGGGCTGCCTTCATATTAGCTCGGATTTGTTGTACCTCAGCTTGTACTTGTTCCAAATACTCCGGTCCTATGATGACCGCTTCGCTTGACTCATCCCAACACAACGGGGTACGGCAAGGTCTACCATACAAGGCTTGGAATGGCGACATCTTAATCGAAGCATGGTAGCTATTGTTATACGAAAACTCGATAAGATGAAGCTTCTCAATCCAGCTCCCCTGGAAGTCTAAGGCACATGCCCTTAGCATATCCTCTAGTGTTGGATGGTCCTTTCTGTCTGACCGTCGGTCTGTGGGTGGAAGGCGGTGCTAAGCTTCAACTCAGTACCAAGCGCTTCCCGTGTTGCTCTCCAGTATCTCGAAAGAAATCTGGTGTCGCGGTCAGATACAATGGTTTTCGGGACTCCGTGGTGTCGGATGATCTCCTTGTCGAATAGCTCTGCGAGCTTCGCCACCTTCCAGTGTCCTTCATCGGTATGAATCGGGCAACCTTGGTGAGGCGATCGACTACTACCCAGATCATGTTGAGTCCTCCCCTAGCAGGTGGGAGTCCAACAACAAAATCCATAGAGATATCGTGGAATTTCCACTCCGGAATGGGCATGGATTGCACCATTCCTCCCGGTCTTCGGTGCTCAAACTTCACCTTCTGGCAAGTGAGACACCTCAGAACATACTCAGTCACGTCTGATTTCATTCCTGACCACCAGAAGTACCTCTTCATGTCTTTGTACATTTTAGAGGCTCCCGGATGGACATGCAATGTCGAACAATGTGACTCTCGCAGAATGCGATCCCTTAGCTCAGCATTGCTTCGGGGGACGCATAATCTGCCATTCAATCGGATCAGACCATCTTCATGCAGTTTGAAGTCGTACTTTCGGCTCTCGAAGGTACCATCTGTGATTTTCTGTCTGATCTCTGTGAAGTAAGGGTCGCTCAACTGAGCGTCTCGCACCTCGTCAACCAAGCTAGAAGAAGCGAGTAGCGAATGGAGCGAGTGTGCTCGACGACTCAGGGCGTCGGCTACAACGTTTGCCTTCCCTTCTTTATACTGGAGGTTGATGTCATAATCTGATAGGAACTCCATCCACCTCCTTGTCTTAGGTTCAGTTCTTTCTGGGTAAATACGTACTGTAACTTTTGTGGTCGGAGTAGATGGTGATGCTTACCCCATAGAGATAGTGTCGCCATATCTTCAAGGCGAAGACAATGGCTCCTAACTCTAGATCATGTGTCGGGTAATTCTCCTCATGCTTTTTCAGCTGGCGAGAAGCATAGGCTACTACCTTGCCATGCTGCATGAGTACGCATCCCATACCCTTACCCGATGCATCACAATACACCTCAAATCCCTCTGTGCCCTCTGGAAGTGTGAGAACTGGCGCTGAGGTCAATGAGTCTTTCAGTGTCTGGAAGGATAGTTCGCACTCCTTTGTCCATACAAAGGGTGCATCTTTCTTCATCAGTGACGTCATGGGCTTAGCGACTTTGAGAAGTCCTTTACAAACCTCCGGTAATAACCGGCTAAACCAAGAAAGCTCCGGATGTCGGTAACAGTCTTAGGTCTAGGCCATGATCGCACTGCTTCGATTTTGGATGGATCTACTGAAATACCCGCGCTCGATATGACATGACCAAGGAATGATACCTGATCTAGCCAAAACTCGCATTTGGAGAACTTCGCATACAGCTGGTTCTCGCGCAGTGTCTCAAGTACTTTTCTCAAATGGTTTTCATGCTCTTCTGGTGACTTCGAATACACAAGAATGTCGTCGATGAATACTACTACTGAAGTGTCCAGCTGATCAAATAACCGATTCATTAGGTCCATGAACTTGGCTGGTGCATTAGACAAACCGAATGGCATCACCGTGAATTCGTAGTGGCCATATCTTGTTCGGAATGCTGTTTTCTGAATGTCTTGCTCTTTGATAGCAATTTGGTGGTAACCGGATCGGAGATCAATCTTAGAAAAGACGGATGCTCCCTTCAACTGATCGAACAGGTCGTCGATGCGTGGCAATGGGTACTTGTTCTTTACGGTGACCGCATTCAATTCGCGGTAGTCGATGCAGAGGCGGAGACTACCGTCCTTCTTCTTCACGAAGAGGACCGGTGCTCCCCAGGGTGATACGCTCGGGCGTATAAACCCTTTGTCGAGAAGATCATGTAACTGTTCCTTAAGTTCTGCCATTTCTGCCGGTGCCATACGGTATGGTGCCCTAGCGATGGGACCAGTACCCGGTACAAGATCGATTTCAAATTCTACCGCCCTCTGTGGTGGCATACCAGGTAGCTCTTTCGGAAATACATCGGGAATTCTGAGACTACTGCTACCTCGTCACTGAACTCTGGATCTCTCTCCAGGTCTTGCACGTGACATAAATACACTTCATGCCCTTTTCTGAGCTCCCGATACATTGCCATGGCGGAGATGACTGTAGTTGAAGGCTCTCTCGGTCTCTGGCGGTATGAAACAGTGACCCCAGATGGACTCTTGAGCAGCAATCGGTGCTCGGCGCATAGGATTCTCCCTTGTGCCGCTCCAACCAGTTCATTCCAATAATTAAGTCGAATCCCAATCCGTTGAATTCGATGAAGGAAATGGGAAACGCTTCACCTTTGATTTGAATGGTGGCTGATTTGTAATACTTGGTACATTGTACCCGCTCCTTCGATGGGAGAGTAACCAAGAAGTTTGGTAGCTCATCCGCATCTAGCCCCAACTTCTTCGCAAGGATGGCGATATGAAGGTGTGAGAGGCGCCGGAGTCGAATAATACTGAGGCTTCGATGCCGTTTACTGGGAATGTTCCCGTTAGAATGGTGCCGCTCTTGCCGGCTTGTTCTTCGGTGAGGATGCTCAGGTTACCTTCGGTACCGAGTCCACAACCTATTGATTCATGAGATTATAAGTAAGGATGGTGGAACGCAAGTGGAATTTAATAACCAACACTGCTTTTATTGAATAACCAACCATCATACATACTGTGTCTCTAATACACGTTACTACTGGATTACATGCTACTACAAGATTAATACTTTCTAAAGGTAAGGTTCAGGCGTCCTGGTATCATGTGTGTGGCATTGATTATTGCCGGTGGTGCCGTATTCAACTTGATCTTCTGGATCCCGTGATACAGCAACCTTGATTTCCACCCATGATTAGAACATCTCCTGATCTCAATACCAATTTTTCTGCGAGGTCCACACGCTTCCGCTCGCTATACAAAAATACGGCGTCATCACCAATGGACCAAGACACTACGGGCACTCCTAGTTCAAGAGATTCCGCTGTCTCGTCCTTGTCTTGGTGTAAGCCAAGTCGTCCTTCTTTCTCATAGAAGTTGACGATACACAGATCTGCTTCAAGTGCAGGGATTGGTTCATCTTCACATTGTTGTGCAATTTCACAGCTTGTGTGACAAGCGTTGGAATTCTGGGGGTATTGCTGGAGGTGTTGCTCCGTCTCCTGCTCGCGTCGTTTGGTATGTCTTGGTATAAGGGTTCCAGTCCTTTCCCAAGCACATCATTTTCAGCTTCATTGTAGCTCCACCGGGGAATTCGGGTGTATAAAATCCTCCTGGACCCGTTCCTAACTCGTTGCATCGTCGGATGATTGAAATTGTGCTTCGGGTGTCAGGTATCCTTTTAATAAAATCATACCTGGGCGGATGACCTGACACTGTTCGTTGTTGAAGTGGTGGTTGGCGATGTCGGTCTCTTCATGAGGTGAGTTTGAAGGTATTGGGTAACAGATATGGAATTTCCCTAAGGTGGTAAATTCATCTAGAATAAGTTCTAGGCTTACTAATTCATTTCATGCTCAATACATACTTCCATGTTACTTACTCATGCTCAATTTCATACTTCAAGTACTTACGCATTCATACAGTTACTCATACAGATTACTTCACTACTTTAGACATGCTCTTCAAGGATTAAAGGTTACGGTAGTTACCTGGGCCGGACTTAGTCCCGGTCCCATCACGGTCAATGATGTGTAGGGCCGGCTGCCTCTGCGGTGCGCCCTTCTGCGGCCTCGGGACCCCTGTCCCTGTGAGGTATGCTGGGCATGAGCATCGCCAGATGCAGCTTCCTTGCCCTCACGCTGCTTGTAGCCCTGGTAGTTGCCCTTGGGCTTGGAGTTTCTGGGCATGCATTGGCACGGTGCCCGGTTTCTGGCAGGTGAAGCAGCGGATCTCCCTTCCTTGGCAATCTGTGCCGGGATGATCCTTGTTGCAGTTACGGCAGATGTAACTGCGGCCATCAGATTGGTTCTTCCCTTGGCCAAATCCAGAACCTATAGCTTCCAGTTAGCAAGGTTCGGTATACTTACAATACTCTACATACATACTAATTCACAAGTGTACTAATTTGGTTTTGGTTACTTACCCCTGTAGGGCTGAGACCTCAGTGGCTTCGCTGCCACTGGTGCGGTGTAGGCAAGCTGCAATGGCTCAGCTGCCTTGCCCTTCTCAGCATGGGCACCGCCGTCTCCTGAAGTGTTCTTCTGATGAGTACTTCTTCTTCTTCTTCCACGGTTTGGATTGGGTGTGATCCCGGAGGTGTTCTTTGCCGCTCACCTTGCGCTTCAGCGCTTGCTCCTCATCTCTAGCTGCAGGTGATCTCCACTCGAGATGCAGCGTGGTAACACTCCTGAATTCTGCTTAGGTCATCTAGCTGGAACAACTCTAATACAAGGTACTTTTTACACTATAGGGAATACTAATTCACATTACTCATGGCTTTTAAGGGTTCAACTTGTTTACCTGAAGGGAGGTAAACCGGGTGAAGCCCATGCCATACCGGAGTCGATGGCTCAATCCGCCGTAGAAGCGGTCGACCAAGACTTGGCCGGTATACCCAAGGTCGGGTAGAAGTCTGAGAAGAGAGGTGAAGGTGCGGTAATATTCATCAACCGTCATCTTCTCGGTCATCTTAAGTGCATCGAGCTCAAGCCTTTTCTTGGTCTTGACATGCTCGGGGTAGTATTTAGATCGGAGGAGAGAGGTAAATGCTTCCCATCCGAATGCCGGATCAGCTACGTGCTCGGCCTTAACGAGCTTCCACCAGTCCATAGCCGCGTCCTTCAGATAGTACGCAGCTATCCTCACTCGGACTCCAGCGGGAGTCTCAAGTGTCTCGAAGGCCGTCTCCATCTCGGAGAGGTAGGCCTCGAGCTTGGCGGGGTCGCTCTCGCCTCTAAAGCAGCAGGTCGAAGGTCGGCGACAGCTTTCACCCAATTCGTTTCTCGGGGATGAGGTGGGTCGGGCTGCTGCTGCTGCTGCTGCTGTGTTTGCTGTGTTTGCTGTACAGCGGTGATTACTTGCGGTAGCATCTGTGCTACCGTGGCGGCGACGATCTCAGCTATCGTCTGCGCGCCGGTCCATCAGATGTCTCTCCTCTGGTCGGCCTCGACCTCGTCCTGACATCTGAACAAGTGTGGATTACATTAGATGTTGTGATACTATGACCTCATGGTCTTTATTCAAGCAAAGGTATCGTCCTTGCAGACGTTAAGGGTATCCGTTATTGCTAACGGTAGTCCTAGTTAGGTTTCTAAGTATCCGTCTTAAGACGGTTGAAATCCTAACTCGGTAATCACTATACTAGTACTTCTAATCATCAGAGCGAGACTTCGCTCTGATACCACTTTTGTAACACCCCAACCGCTAATCTTCTTCCTTCCTCTAATCATGCCATAATTACCAGAATCGCAGCGGAATACTTACTACTCCCGGCGGGTGATACAATGCCGTTAACCATCCAAGATCAACAAGGCTACACTACTTACCATCTCGGTCTGACGATTAGAATAGGCAAATACATACTACTTACTTACAATACCAAATACTTAGATTACAATTGATTACCGAGTATACCGAATTATATGAATTACATCCAATGTTACTTCCCATATAATGAAGAGTTTATACAACCTCTCCTTACTATCCAAGTAAAATTCATCATCCCAAAAAGGTGTACCACATGGTACACCGGCTACTCAAAAGGCTCTAGCCGTGTACAACTCGGTACACTATTTCAATACTACCAACTACATCCAAAAAGAATCACATGCTGCCCTTACTCTACCATCACGCCTCGCGGGTACCTGTGGAGTAAAAACATTCCCCCGAGGGGGTCAGCTTACGCTGAACATGATAACCGCATACCCCGCGTACTAGCGAGGGTACGCCAACTATTTGGTCGTATACATGCGGTTCGTTTCATACATACATACATACATGCTTTATACAATACAATTCAATACATTCATTTCAAGGCATACATTCATACAATACATACAAGCATGGAAGACAATACAAGTCAACCGTTATACTTACCGAATACTCACCGCATTACGGAGACACAATTCTCCAATACATACAAAGGTCCAGTTAGCCTTATTACACACCCGGGTTAATCGGATGTTCAATACTCTTTTACTCCGGGTCAATGACTTACAATAGTCAAGACCTATACAATACAATACTTACATACTTACTTCCAGTTAAGTCGGTATGACCTCCGGGCAGGGAGTACTATCTCCCACCACCGGGCTTTGAGATGGCACACTAATCCAGGATGCTACCCATACAAAGGGAATTAGTCCAAGGAAAAGATCATAGCCAGGATTCGGTTCCAACCTCTTGTGGTTCCTTATCCTCACGCGTGGCCGAAACTATATCGGGCTTCTACTCATTCCATTCTACTTATCATGTTAGGAGTTAGGTTGTTAGGAATTAGTAGAAGTCCATACTTACTTTCCATACATACTACAATACACAAGTACTCATACTTGCACATACACTTCATTCTCATACGTACATTTCATGCATTATACAAAATGTGTTCAAGAAGAATACAACAAGAACAATATGGTTCAAACACATTATGTGCAATATAAATCCGATTCATGCATTTATCTTGTTGGTGATCACATAAGCACACAAATCGGGGTAACCAAGTTAGGATACAGGGCATGAAGAAATCATACCGTTCACCGTCGCTTACGTTCTACCGGTTCCTTTGGAGCTCAACTATTTGATTCCTATACATACATGAAGTTGTATGATCAATGGTCTATTATTGATCCAACTTACTCCTTCATTAATACTCCTAATATATATCTACTACTCCTTTACATTCATACTTGATTATTATACCATTCTTTTCTTAGTACTCTTATCCTTGCTTCCTTACCTTACTACTTCACTTATAATGTACTACCACACATATATGCATATAGGTATCTAGGCATATATATGTATATATACATATACATATGATTGCTATAACCATATGATAGAAATACTATTTTTTTTTTTTTTTTTTTTTTTTTTGTCAGGACCGGACTTGCGACCGACCTTGCAAGTCCGGTCCATTCCAGTAGCTACCAGTACCGAAAATTCCTGGCCCGACCGAACTTGCAAGTCCGGTCGCAAGTTCGGTCGCTTCCAGTAGCTCAGGTTACGGAATTTCTTCTGGCCGACCGAACTTGCAAGTCCGGTCGCAAGTTCGGTCGATTCCAGTAGCTATCCTCGGGAAATTTTTCTGGGCCGACCGAACTTGCATGTCCGGTCGCAAGTCCGGTCGATTCCAGTAGGTTACAGGATGGAAATTTTTCTGGCCGACCGAACTTGCAAGTCCGGTCGCAAGTTCGGTCGATTCCAGTAAGCTACAGACGGGAGAATTTCTCTGGTCCGACCGAACTTGCAAGTCCGGTCGCAAGTCCGGTCGATTCCAGTAGCTCACCCGTCTTTGTAAATCTGGGCTCGACCGACCTTGCAAGTTCGGTCGCAAGTCCGGTCGGCCCCAGTACTTCAGTTTTAAAATCTGTTTTCAAGTGTATTCTTTACCCATTACTTCCCAAATCTTTACCAATACTTCCCCACATGATTTAGTACTATCTAAGCATCCTAAATCACCCTAGTTCATCCACCAAACTTACTACTCAATCCTTACACAACTTATACCCATTTCTCATCCCAATTCAACACTTACATTATTCCTTCACACCCATGCTACAGATTTTGGTTTTCCTCCTTATGCCACAGATTTCCAACTCAACTCTTACTCTCCAATACTCCCTCAACTTATGCTACTCTTAGTATCTCGAATACAATTACTCACCACCGAGGTTCATCCCTTAACATACCCTTTCCAAATCTGCTACAAACTACAAAACACTCCTCAATTACACCTAGTTATCACCTAGGTGTTCTCTCATCCTACACACTTAAGCCCTCAAATTCCTAGACGAATTTTGACATAGTCTCCCCTATATTTTCAACATTCTCCACACAACATTTCAGTTCACATAGTTCTCATTCTCACAACCTGTTTACTCAAACATTATACCATTTCAATACTACTACAACAACAATAAAATCCTGCACACTTACACATTTGCTACCCAATGTTCTCCCAAGTTTTAAACATCATTTAAAACTTCAAAAACTGTTACATTCTTTCCTCCAATACATTAATACATTACTACTACTCATTACTCAATTACATTGCTCATTTTACTTACTCGAAACTATTGCATTACAATACACAAACTAGTTCAAGGTAAGAGCATTACCTTGTCTTGCTAGTTCCTTTCTTTCTTTCCTCTTCTTCTTTCTCTCCTTTCTTCTCCTTTTCTCGGTTTTAAATGAGACTCAAATACACACAAGTGCTACAGCACATACACATACACAATACCATTTAGTTTCATTTTATACTAACCCTAGAATTTAAGTTTTAGGGTTTAGAAAGAAGGTTACCTTCCAATGAGTAGATGAAGCTCTTGACTAGCAAGAGAACAAAATCCTAGCCCACAAAAGAAGCCAAATCGGCTGGAGCAACAAAGGAGAAGCATTCAAAAACTGAAAATGCTTAAAATGCAAACAAGGGCTAGAAATGATGGATTTTCGAATTTCTTTTTACCTCAAGATGTTAAGGAGGTGAAGGTGCTTCTAATGGTGGCTTCAAATCTCCAAATGGTGAAAACCCTCAAAATCGAAAATGGAGCTTTGGATTTTTGAAAGGATGAAACGTTCTCCTTGCGAGGGGATTGCGATGGTATAATTTTTGTTGAGTTTGGAGGAGGTTTGAGCACTCAAAGAGAGGAGAGAAGGAGGGAAGTTTGTGGGTTCTTCATTTTCACCATGAAAATCGCAAGGTAGAAGAAAGAAAGAAAAGAGAGAATAGAGAGGAGGGGGACACGTGAGAGAGATGGGAGAATAGGAGAGAGAGTCTTCTTTTTCTTCTTTTATTTTTGTCTTCTTGTGAGTTACAAAACAATAAAGAGAGTGAGTGAGAGGAGGGGCTGATCGGATCCCACCCCTACACACACCAGATTTTTGCTTTTATTTCTAAGTGGACACACTAAGTTTGTTTATTTGCACTCTTACCCCACAACTTACCGGTTGTTACAGTTTTTACTAACCGGTACCCGTTTTCCGGAATTTTCTCGTTTAATTATTTTTATTGGTTCTAAAGCTCCACTAATATTTATTAGTGACTATTTAGTTGACCAAAATTGTTACGAGTCTATTTGACCCGCTTAAAGTCGCGTTTTCCCGGTTTCCTCGAAAAACGCGCTTTGAGGTTCGTTTATGCTTTTAACCCATTTTAAAGGTCCGTTTTCTTCGGGATTCGTTCCCTCGTATTTATTTAAGTGTAATTAAGCCTTTAAAATATAATTAGCCTAATTAATCACTGTTTTTAATTACGGGGTATTTCATGTTGCATTCGGCAGATGTACGCGGCCATCAATGTTTTTCTTCCTTGGCCAAATCCAGAACCTATAGCTTCCCAAGTTAGCGATGTGCGTTATACTACAATACGCTCTATACATACAAATTCACAAGTGTACTAATTCGGTTTCGGGTTCTACCCCTGTAGGGCGGCGACCTCCAGGGCTTCGCCTGCCACTGTGGCGCGGTGTAGGCAATCTGTAAAGGCTCGCTGCCCTTGCCCTTCCCAGCCATGGGCACCGCCGTCTCCGGAAGTTTTCTTCGGATGGGAAATGCTTCCCCTTCCTCTTCTCCCAAAGGTTTTTGGATTGGTTTTGATCATCGGAGGTTACCTTTGCCGCTCACCTTGCGCGTTCAGCGCTTGCTCCTCTCTCTTAGCTGGCAGTGATCTCAACTCTAGATGCAGCGTGGTAACACTCCTGAATTACTTAGGCATTAGGTTACCCTTACAATAGTCTAGAAGGCAGTTACTTCATCCGTTTCATACTAAATTTCACATTACTCATGCTTTAAAGGGTTCAATTAGTTTACCTGAGGGAGGTAAACCGTGTGAAGCCCATGTCATACCGGAGTCGTTGGCTCAATCCGCCGTAGAAGCGGTCGACCAGACTTGGACCTAAGGCCATTACCCAAGATCAGGTTAATTCGGAGAAAAGAGGTGAAGGTGCGTAAATCATCAACCGTCATCTTCGTCGGTCTTTTTTGTGCGTCGAGCTCAAGCCGTTTCTGGTCTTGACATGCCGGGATAGTACTTAGATCGAGGAGAGAGGTGAATGCTTCCCATCCGAATGCGGGATCAGCTATGTTCTTGGCCTTAACGAGCCTTCCACCAGTCCATAGCCGCGTCCTTGAGGTAGTACGCACTATCCTCACTCGAACTCCAGCGGGAGTCTCAGTGTCTCGAAGGCCGTCTCCATCTCGGAGAGATAAGCCTCGAGCTTGGCGGGGTCGCTCTCGCCTCTAAAGCATGGAGGTTGAAGGTCGGCGACAGCTTTTTACCCATTGGTCCACGGGGTTGAGGCGGGTCGGGCTGCTGCTGTTGTTGCTGCTGTTGGTTTTGTTGAGTTGCTTGTACTGCGGTGATTACATCCGGTAGCATGTGCTAACCGTGGCGGCGACGATTTCAGCTATCGTCTGCGCGCTTGGTCCTTCGTTTCCCCTTCCTCCTCTGGACGACCTGGACCTCGTCCTGACATCTGAACAAGTGTGGATTACATTAGATGTCGTGATACTACGACCTCATGGTCTTGATTCAAGCAATGATATCGTCTTTGTAGACGTCAAGGTATCCTTTGTTAACAACGGTAGTTCCTAGTTAGGTTTCTAATTCCGTCTTAAGACGGTTAAATCCTAACTCAGTAATCAAACTCTTAAGATTCTAATCATCAGGCGAAGTCTCGCTCTGATACCACTTTTTGTAACACCCCAACCGCTAATTCTTCCATTTCCTCTAATCATCCCACACTTACACTTCTCGCAGCGGAATCCCTCTTACTCCCGCGGGTGATACACGCCGTTAACCCTCCAAGGTTAACAAGGCTACTACTACTTACCGTCGGATCTGATGATTAGAATGAAATGCATACATACTACTTACTTACAAACCAAATACTTACACATTTGATTACCGAGTATACTGAATATGAATTACATTTCATGACTACTTCCCGAAAATGAAGAGTATATACATCCTCTCCTTAATATCCAATCAAGATTTCAATATCCAAAAGGTGTACCACATGGTACACCGGCTACTCAAATGGCCTAGCCGTGTACAACTCGGTACACTATTCCAGTCCTATTGCTACTCCCCAAAAAGAATCACATCACGTCCTTACCCTACCGTCATGCCTCGCGGTACCTTTGGAGTAAAAACATTCCCCCTAGGGGGTCAGCTTACGCTGCATATGATAACCGCATACCCCGCGTACTAGCGAGGGTACGCCAATTATTTGGTCGAGTACATGCGGTTTGTTTCATTCATACATACATACATGCTTTCGATACGATACAATTCAATACATTCATTTCACAAGCATACATACATACGTTACATACAAGGAAGACAATGCAAGTCAAACTGTCCATACTTACCATACTCACCGCATTACGGAGATACAATTCTCCAATACATACAAGGTCTTGTTAGCCTCATTACACACCCAGGTTAATCGGTGTTCAATACTTTTTAACTCCGGGTCAATGACTTACAATAGTCAAGACCAATACAAATACAATACTTACTTCTTACATACTTTACTTCCATTAGTAAGTCGGTATGACCTCCGGGCAGGAATTACTACATCCCACCACCGGGCTTAGGGTGGCCCACTAATCCAGGATGCTACCCATTCAAGGGATTTGGTCCATGGAAAAGATTATAGCCAGGATTCGGATCCACCTCTTGTGTTTCCTTATCCTCACGCGTGGCCGAAACTATATCGGGCTTCTACTCATTCCATTTTACTCATTACTCATGTTAGGAGTTAGGTTGTTAGGAATTAGTGAAGTCCATACTTAACTTCCATACATACATACAATACACGAGTATCTCATACTTACTCATACACTTCATTCCCATTCATACATTTCATGATTATACAAACTAAATGTTCAAGAAGATTCAACACACAACAAAATATTTCAAACACGGTTAAGTGCAATATAAGTCTGATTCGTGTATTTATCTTGTTGGTGATCACATAAGCACACAAATCGGGGTAACCAAGTTAGGATACAGGGCATGAAAAAAATCATACCGTTCACACGTCGTAAGGTACTACCGGTTCTTTGGAGCTCAACTATTGGAATCCTATACATACATGAAGTATGATCAATGATCTACTACTGATCTACTTACTCCTTCATTGATACTTTCAATGTATACTTACTACTTCGTTACTTTCTTACTTGGTTATAAAACCATTCTTTTCCTTACCATTCTTACGCTTGCTTCCTTATTCATTTACTTACTTTCTTACCATTACTACTTCATTAATGGTGTATTACTACATATATATGCATATATGTATATAGGCATATATATATATGTATATATGATTACTATAATCATATATTAAAACATTTTTTTTACTCGACCGGACTTGCGACCGACCTTGCAAGTCCCGGTCTGTTCCAGTAGGTTACATCTTGTGAAAATTCCAAGGGCCGACCGACCTTGCAAGTCCGGTCCCAAGGTCGGTCCGTTCCAGTAAGTTTCGTACTTGAAAATTTTAGCCCCAGACCTTGCAAGTCCGGTCGCAAGGTCGGTCCATTCCAGTAGCTCGCCTTACGGGAATTTTTCTGGCCGACCGAACTTACAAGTCTGGTCCGCAAGTTCGGCCTATTCCAGAAGCTTTCGTCTGCGAAATTTTTCTGGCCGACCGAACTTGCAAGTCCGGTCGCAAGTTCGGTCCATTCTAGAAGGTTTCAGACGGGAGAATTTTTCTGGTCCGACCGACTTGCATGTCCGATCGCAATTCCTGTCGATTCCGGAAGGTTTCCCGTCTTTGTATATCTGGGGCTCGACCGAACTTGCGAGTCCGGTCGCAAGTCCGGTCCGGCCCAGTACTTCAGTTTAAAATCTGTTTTTGGGTGTTTTATTTGCCCATTACTTCCCCAATCTTTACCAATGTTTTCCCCACATGTTTTAACACTCATTTAGATGCTCTAAATCACCTTAATTCATTCTCCAAACTTACTACTCCCATTCTTACACAAACTTACTCAATATTTTCTCATTTCAATTCCAACACTTACATTGGTTTTTCTTCACACTAATGCTACAGATTTTGGTTTCCTCCTTAGCATTAAGCAGAGATTTTTCCCTCAACACTTGTCCTCCAATACTCCCTCAACTAATGCTATTCCTAGCATCCAAAATACATTACCTTACACTCTAGTTTCATCCCATTCACAACTCATTTCCAAATCTGTTTAAACTACAAACACTCCTCAGCTACACCTAGTTATTACCTAGGTTACTTCCTCTTCTTAAACACTTAAGTCCTCTCATTTCCTACACAAAATTTGACATAGTCTCCCCTATATTTTTAACATTCTCCACACATTATTTCAGCTCACCTATTCTCATTCTCATAACCTGTTTTATGCAATACATTATACTCACAATTCACACTACTACACAACAACATAAAATTCCTGCACATACCCAATCAATACCCAATGTTTTCCCAAAGCTTTTAACATCATTTAAAACTTCAAAACTGCTTCAATACCATTACTCATTATACTACAAACATGCTTACTACTCCTTTCTCAATTCCCTACCATTTTACTACTTACTTACTACTCCAAAACTGTTACATACTCCATACAAAACTAGCTCAAGGTACAAGTAATTACCTTGTGTTTCTAGTTTTCTTTCTTCCTTTTTCCTTCTCTTCCTTTCTTCTTCTCCTTTGTTTCACGGTTCCAATGGGTTCACACACACAAATGCTACAGCCCATAACACATACACAATACCATTTAGCATTCATTTTATACTAACCCTAGAATTAGGTTTTAGGGTTTAGAAAGGATGTTACCTTCCAATGGGTGAATGAAGTTCTTGAATAGCAAAAGAACAAGATTCCTAGCCCACAAGAGAGCCAAAATCGGCTGGAACAAAGAGGCCAAGAGTTCAAAAACTAAAATCCTTATAATGCCAATGAGAGCTATAAATGAAGGATTTTCGAAATTCTTTTTACCTCAAGTAACAAGGAGGTGAAGGTGCTTCTAATGTGGACTTGAATCTTCTCAAATGGAGAATACCCATAAAAACAAAAGTTGAGCTTTTGGATTTTTGAAAGATGAAATGTTCTCCTTTGCAAGGGAGATTCCAATGGTATGGTTTTTATAATTTTTGGACAAAGGATGAAGGCACAACAATGGAGAGAAGGTGAGGTTTGTGGGGGTTTTCTTCAAATCTCCATTGTCATCGCAAGGGAAGAAGAGAATAGATAAAGAGAGGGAGGGGATGCGTGAGAGGAAGAGGGGGAGTAGGAGAGAGAGTGTGGTTTTTTTTTTCTTTTACTTATTTCCCTTGTCTTTTAGTAAATAAGGGAGTGTTAGGTGAGTGTGAGTGGGAGGGGTAAATCGGATCCCACACACACCACACACACACATATTTTTTACTTTTTATTTGCAAGGTGGACACACTACTTTGTTTATTTGCATTCTCACCCCACCACAACTTCCCCGGTTGTTACAGTTTTTACTAGCCGGTCCGTACCCGTTTTCCGAATTTTCTCTGTTTAATTAATTTTATTGGTTCTAAAAGCCCCACTAATATTTATTAGTGACTATTTAGTTGACCAAATTGTTACGAGTCTGTTTGACCTGCTTAAAGTCACGTTTTCCCGTTTTCCTCGAAAAACACGCTTTAAGGTCCGTTTATGATTTTAAAACCCATTTAAAGGTTTGTTTTCTTCGGGATTTGTTCCCTTGTATTTTTAAGTGTAATTAAGCCTTAAAAATATCATTAGCCTAATTAATCACTGTTTTTAATTACGGGTATTTCACACCACCGCCACGGAGAACCAACTGGGTCAAGGCATTGGCTGATCTTAGACCCCCGTCATTTCATTGGGAGACCGACCCACGTAAGCTGGAGGCTACATCTCTGAGTTGGAGACCGCCTACGAGACCTTGGATGTGCCTGCTAGGGCCAAGGTCCGTCTTGCCGCTTACTAACCTGAAGGGTTTCGGCACAGAGTTGGTGGAAACTTGTGAGAGAGGACCGGATGGCGGATCCTCAGTTTGGTTGGAGGAGTACACACACTACTGCGAGCCAAATACTACCTTGTGCATGTTCAAGAGCCAAGCGCCTGGAGCTGGATAGTCTGAGGCAGGGGACAAGATTTCGGTTGATGAGTACTACACTGCATTCACCGGTCTTATCCACCTGTTCCAGGGACCTGGGATAACATGGACCCCGGGTGCTCGTAAACCGTTTCTTTACAACGGTCTCATCAGCCACCATCTTCGCTATGGGATGGGGCCAGCTGAGTATACTACCTTGTAGGTAATCTAAATGAAGTGTGATGTGAATAAGTGTAAACCATAAGTGAGTATTAATGTGAGTTTGTGAGTATGTTTTGCGGGGCATGACTGACGTCCTAAATTCAGGAGTGCTATCATGCCGCTGCTAAGGTTGAGATTACCGTCCGTCTGAGGGACAGGAGAATGCGCACAAGCGCAAGGCCACGAGCGAGGGCAAGAGTCCGCAGGGGTACGGGGGAGGAAAGAAGAAGGAGAAACCTTATCCCCAGCCCCAGAAAGAGTCAGCACCAGGGTGACAAGGGCCAAGCCCAAACCACCACAGCTGAGGAGCCACTGAAGCTCACATATGCTTACGCGGCGAAACCCCTACCTCTTACCCACCTAAGGGTAATTATTTAATCAAGTGTGACAAGTTGAAGTGTGTGATGTTAAGTTGTGAAATAAGTATTGATTGTGTATTGTGATAGCAGCTAGCACGGGCTCTGGACCGGAGCGCCACTACTACTGTAAGTGGTGTAACGGAGACCACCCCGGCAAGGACTGCAAAGGAAACGACGTGCAGTGTCGTTACTGTTAGAAGTGGGGTCACCGTGACTACGAGTGTTACCGGAACCCCCCAACAACAGAGTCAAACAAGCCCAAGGGGCAGTGGAAGGTAAGGCCACAACGACTATTGATGGCCCGAAGACGGCTAACCCGCCACCCACAGATCAGAGGCACACTGATTCCCAGAAGGGGAAGGGGTCGGGGTCCGGCAAGGCCGCCCTGAATGTGGTGGACCGGTCTGAGGCGCCAGGGCCCTCTTCTAACCAGGTACCGCCTAACTGTTGAATGAAATAAGTGATTGCATACCGCATTTCATGCATATGTGTGTGTTAGTGAGTCTAAGTGTACTATCATGTGAGTAAAGAGTTAAAGTATGGTGTGAAGTCACCTAATTAGATAATTCTAAACTTAAAGGAACCTTCAATAATGTTATCCAATCCCACCCACACCAAACCCTGATGAAACCACCATCAACATCACCGACTTTCCAATAGAGCAATGTCAGGTTATCCAGCCAGGTATGATACTCTTAAATGGATACCTGACACCGAAGCACAAGTCCATATCATCAGACGATGCAATGAACTTGGAGCAACACCTGGAGGTTTCTACACACACACCTGAATACCCGAGCGGATCAAGAATGAGATTGAAATGATGTGCATGGGTAAGGACTGGAATCCTTACACCAAGACATATCAAGAAGTGCGAGCTGAAGACGGAGCAATTGTTACCGATGATACCTGAGGAGTTCCTTGCGGTCGTTAACCACGCCGTGGAATTGCTCAGCAAGTTGAAACGGATTCAATTCCAAGTGTTAAAGCAGATTTGTGTATTGTGAACTTCTACCAGAAAGGTGGACGACTAGGTTTACACCAAGATAAGGACGAGTCACCCGAGTCTCTAAGTAAGGGAGTACCCGTGGTGTCTTGGTCCATTGGTGATACCGCAGTGTGTTTGTGTATGGCGAGCAGAAGCGTGCTGACCTCGCAAGGAAGTTAATACTAAAGTCAGGAGATGTGTTAATCATGGGTGGGCAGTCAAGGATGCTATATCATGGCATCAGAAGATCAAACTGAATACCGCACCGTCGGCAGTGATCAATGCCCCACACATGAAACCCGGACATTTTGAATTTAACCTTCAGACAGTTTTAAAGAAGCCTTGTATAATTATGTAATGTGTTAACCAGTGTATGTTAGGATGTTATATATGTGTGTGTTATGTCAACAGTGTAACCACGTGTAATGTAAGAAGTGTGTGTTAATGAATAAAGTGGAGTGGTTGAAGTATATAAACCGTGTTGTTTACCCAATACTTATTAGTTTTTGCCAATGAATTAGAGCTGTGCACTCGGAACGGGAGGTACACTGAGTGTCTGCAATGAGGCAGAAGCCGCAAGAGCGGCACAATCCTCACCGGTACCTTTCCAGTCAATGGCGTGGACGCTTCGATCTTGTTCGACTCCGGAGCCTCACATACTTTATTTCGCTATCCTTTACGAAGAGGCTGGGTTAGACAGTGATGAGATGCCAGACTTCCTAGTCACTCTCCTGTCGAAAGAGCGGATCAGGTGTACCCGCTACCACCGAGATGCTGTTGTGCGAATCAGAGGTGAAGAGTTTCCGATCGATCGACTTGATAGAGTTCGACGGACTTGGTTTTGATGTGATTGTCGGGATGAACTGGTTGGAGCGGTACAAGGGAGAATCCTATGTGCCGAGCATCGACTGCTTCTTCGAAGTCCATCTGGGGTTACTATATCATACCATACCGCCAGAGGACCAGGGAGCCTTCGACTCAGATCATCACCCGCCATGGCTATGTGTCGTGAACTCGACGAGGGAGTGATGTATACCTCTGCTATGTCCAAGACATATGGAGAGACCCAACCAGCGTTTAGTCTTGAGGTGCCGGTAGTGTCAAGTTTCCTGATGTATTTCTTAAGGAACTGCCGGGCATAGGATGGCCGGCCAGCGGACGGGAAGTGGGTTTGAATTGATTTGGTTCCGGGCACCGGACCAATTGCGAAGGCGCCCTATCGTATGGCTCCAGCAGAGATGACAGAGCTCAAGGAGCAGCTGAGAGACCTACTCGACAAGGGATTTATCCGCCCTAGTGTTTCACCATGGGGAGCACCGGTCCTCTTCGTGAAGAAGGACGGTAGTCTCCGCCTGTGTATTGACTATCGAGAGCTGAATGCAGTTACGGTGAAGAACCGTTACCCTTTACCACGCATCGACGATTTATTTGATCAGTTGAGGGGGCATCAATATTCTCCAAGATAGATCTACGATCCGGATACCATCAGATTGCCATCCGTGACGGTGATATTGAGAAGACAGCGTTCAGAACTAGGTATGGACACTATGAGTTTACGGTTATGCCGTCTGGGTTATCCAATGCACCAGCGAAGTTCATGGATTTAATGAACCGCTTGTTCCAAGATCAGTTGGACAAGTCTGTGGTAGTCTTCATCGACGATATTCTTGTGTACTCGAAGTCGAGAGGTGAGCATGAAAGCCACCTGAGAAATGTGTTACAAACATTGAGGAAGAATCAGTTGTATGCTAAATTTTCGAAATGTGAGTTTTGGTTGAACCAAGTATCCTTTCTTGGTCATGTTATTTCTGAGGCCGGGATCGCTGTTGATCCGGCAAAGATTGATGCTGTGCGCACCTGGCCTAGGCCGAAGACAGTTACCGATATCAGGAGCTTCCTCGGTCTGGCAGGTTATTATAGGAGGTTTGTAAAGGACTTCTCCAGTGTCTCGAAGCCGATGACTTCCTTAATGAAGAAGGATGCACCGTTCGAGTGGACAGTCGACTGTGAGAGTTCTTTCCAGAGTCTCAAGGATGCTCTGACATCTGCACCAGTCCTGACTGTACCAGACGGTCCAGATGGTTTTGAGGTCTATTGTGACGCATCAGGCAGAGGTATGGGTTGTGTGTTGATGCAACACGGGAAGGTCGTAGCTTACGCCTCCCGACAGCTGAAAAAGCATGAAGAGAACTACCCTACCCACGATTTAGAATTGGGTGCCATTGTCTTCGCACTGAAGATATGGCGACATCACTTGTATGGGGTAAGTGTGATGATTTATTCTGACCACAAGAGTGTAAAGTACTTGTTCACTCGGAAGGAGTTGAACATGAGACAAAGAAGGTGGGTTGAATTTTTAAATGACTACGACATTAATCTGCAATATAAGGAGGGTAAGGCAAATGTGGTAGCTGACGCACTGAGTCGCCGAGCACACTCTCTCCATTCGCTAGTCTCTCATTCCAGCTTGGTTGAAGAGGTGCGGAGTGCTCAGATGACGGATCAGTACTTGATGGAGATTAGACAGAAGCTTATTGATGGCACATTCGAGGGTCAGAAGTACGACTTCAGACTCCACGATGATGACCTGATTAGGCTCAATGGCCGACTGTGTATTCCGAGGAGTAGCGCTGAGTTGAAGGAGTGCATATTGAGTGAATCCCATTGTTCTACTACTTCGATTCACCCCGGAGCTTCAAAGATGTATAAGGGTATGAAAAGATATTTTTGGTGGACTGGAATGAAAAAGGATGTTACTGATTATGTGTTGAGGTGTCTCACTTGCTAGAAGGTCAAGTTTGAGCACAGACGGCCTGGTGGTATGGTACAGCCAATGCCAGTGCTTGAGTGGAAGTTCCATGACATTTCTATGGACTTCATAGTAGGGCTTCCGCCTACAAGGGGAGGTCTGAATATGATTTGGGTTATTGTTGACCGACTGACCAAGGTGGCTCGATTCATACCGATGAAGGACACCTGGAAAGTGGCTTTAATACCCCGGATCTAAAAATGGTGATTAAATTACTCTAATATGATTATAAAAGGCCTAATGGTGCCTAAAGGGTATTGGTAAAGGAAATAAAACCAAAAGAAAAGAGAAAACGCTTGAAAAGCGAAAAACGCTAAAATGCGCGTTAAATGAGTATAAGAGATACATGATCTCGAGAGGGTCCGAGATGGATTCCTAAGGCTTAGTTAGGCCTAATAAGTATACGGGAATGATTCCCGAAGAAAATGGATCCAAATAATGGATTAAAACGCTAACGGAGTTTAAAAGCACGTTTTTCGAGAAACCCGAAAACGTGACTTTAAGTGGTCAAACGGACCCGTAAAAATTATAGTTGATTAAATAACTATAAACAAGTATTAATGAAGTTTAATAACCATTAAAAATAAAGAAACGAGAAAAATCCGAAAAACGGGCCCGGTGAGTGAATAGTGCCAAACCGGGTAAAATAACGAGCGTTTTCTGTAAGAAAACGAAAAACGCTCTAGTTTAAATAGTGTGTGGGGCCGGTTTTTATTAGACTAGTCAGCCCTCTCTATTAGCTAATTAACAAAGAAAAAGAAGAGTTGAAAGTCAAAAAGGGGGAATAGTGAAAAGGTGACTTACTTACCTTTTCTTCTTCTCTTTCCTCATTTCCTTCTTCACATTTGAACTCTCCCATCTCTCTCATCCGTAGCTCCCCTCCTCCTTCCTCCTCCTTAAGCGATTTTGAGCTGCAACAACAACAACAATGGAGGTCCCCCTTTCTCTTCATGCTCAAGCTTTGTTTAAGCTCCAAACTCAAAAATAACCACATATTTGTGATCCTCTCATCACCCTCTATCATCCTCTCTTTTCAAAACTCGAAAATGGTGAGTTTCATTTTCGTGGGTGTTGCCCATTTGAGGAGAAAAGCACACCATCTTGAAGCTTGAAGCTTCCTCTTCCATCCAAGGTAAAATATCTAAAGAAAAATACATTTTTTCACTTCCTTGTGTTGGCCGATTTTGGCATGTGTTAATGCCTTGATTCTCTTTGTTTTGAGCTACTCTCCAAGTCCCCAATGGTGGGTTGGAGCTCCTCCTTTGATTTTTGGGCAAAACCAATTCTAGGGTTTCTTAAGGTAATGTCCAATTCTATGCCTTAAGCCTTTCTTTGAATTCATGAGTGGTTGCCACAACTAAAAGAGCTAACTTGTACTCCTCATGTCCAATGGTATATTGGTCTAGAGAATGGGGCAAGTGAGTTGCCTAGACCGATTTTGGATGAAGAGAAGATGAGAAGAGGAGAAGTGTATTAACAAGGAAACTTAAGAGAATTCAAGGTAAGAAACCAACCCTAAAGTATATTCTATATGTGTTAGAATTTGGGATGGGATAATTAAATGAATGAACCCCAACATGTGTTGTGGTAGCAATGTGCTTGTATAGTAATAATACAAGTGAGAAAACATTTGTGAATTTAGTGTTTGATTAAGTGATATGCATTTTGTGAATTATGCATTGTGAGGTATTTGGAGAATTGATAATTTGATGGTTTATTTGAGTGCTGGTAGAACCCATGATGGGTTTGGTTAGTTTTAGGTTGAATAATGTGATGAGAAGAGTTTTGGGCAATGCTAGAGAAGTAGCCAAGTTATGGCAAAATTTGTGTAGAAATCTAAGTGGATTAAGTGTTGGTTTGGGTGGAGAATAACCTAGGAATGGCTAGGTATGTATGGAGATTGTATTGGGTTAGTTAACCACTGTAGGAAGGCTTGTTCAAGGGGAGGAAATTGATGCTAAAATCTGTAGCAAAAGAGTGGTTAGGTGCCTTAGGAGTTTATAGAAAAACAAAGGAGATTTAAGGCTTAAAGAGTGAGCCTTGGAACTTGGTATGAGTTGTGCATTACCTTGGAAGATGTGGAATGGTCAAAATGAAAGAGAGCCTAATGCAAAGGGGTGAGGAGAAGTTAGAAATGCACAAGTGTGCATTAGTGTAAAATGAGAATGAAAATGTGTGAATTTGAGCAAGAGTTTGAGTAAGGTTTGAGCCTATGATTTGAAGAGTTTTAGAGCATGTTTTAAGGTGATTAAACATGTGGAAAACTTGTGGAAAGTTTATGGAAAGATTAAGGGTGGTTTAAGGATTGATTTGGAGTGGAAAAATCAAGTTTGGAGCAGGTTTTAGCAGGGTCCGGGACTTGGTCCTTGGACAAAGTCCCGGACCACACCTAAATTAAGGCCGAGAGTGCAAGTGCTGCTTTGGTCCGGGACTATACTCCAGGACAAGGTCCCGGACCATGTGTAATTTTCACCCGAGAGCTAAGTTTGCAATTGGTCCGGGACTTAGGGTAAGGACCAAGTCCCGGACCACCCCAGAAACCTACAGAGAGTGTTTTAAAGGGTTTAAATGATGGGGGTTTGAATGTTAATGATGTTATAAGATGTTAAGGCCTTGTTTGGTGACATGTAAAGGCCCTAGGAAGTGTGATAAAGTGTTAGAAGTGATTGAGAAGTGAGAACTCAAATTGACAAGAGTAAAACCGAGTTAATGGGATAACGGGGTAAATGCGGGAATAGCATTTTATTATGTACCGTATGAGTTTGTGTTAACAATAATGTTTGAAACATTATCAGAGAGTCGTGCGTGACCCGAGCATGGTGAGATGCCACGGTAAAGTAAAAACCCCGGTGAAAGGTATGATTTTCTCATGCCCCGTATGCTAACCGAGTTACTCTGATTTGTGTGTTTGTGTGCCGGCTTAATCAAGATTAAAGCATGAAAATAATCCCTTGTTTGATTATGCATGCATTGTTGTATGTTGTATGAGCTAACATACTTGTATGCCGGTGTGGTCTAACGTAGTGCATAGACCGACTCTTAGTGAGTATTGATTGACTAGAAACCCGTTGAACGGGTAGTCACATAACCAATGGAAGTATGCAAACACACATAAACTATCGATTTAAGTGTAATGATAACGCAAACATATAAACTCCCTAGAATGTGAGGAGATGTACGGGTTGAGTAAATACCCGATAACGGTTAGGAAACCTTATTGCAACAATCCACGAAATAAATATGAGTGGAGGGATAAACGAACCTCCATCGAGAGGATCGAAGTTAGTCCAATAATGTAAACATATAAGAAAGGTAAAAGAGACCTAAGGGACTATGTGACTCCCTTGAGATACGGTCGACCTCTTATATGAGGATTTTACCCGGTATAAGAAAATATCCTAATGTATAAGCATATGATTGTGAGGGTAACCCTTAAACCTAAGATTACCCGAATTTAAGTAAAGTTCCCAAAGTCATTAGAAACATCGAGAATGATGCTTCTAGACTAATATACATGATATTATTATAACTCCGAGAGAGGAGTGTATGGGAACGATAGTAGTCCGAGAGTAGTCGGACCTAAGTAAAAGAGATAGGAACTATGAGAGAGTTCCGTGAGCTAGTTGAACCTTCCCACCATGCTAGACCCAGAGAAGGGTCGAAACCGGGGAAGTAAGACTATGCTAGAGAGCCATGAGTTTTGGCTTAAGTGTGTAAAGAGAGTAACAAGCGTGACGTAGGAGACTTGTAGTGTCTCGAGAATCTACAAGCTTGAGTATGAATAACCCAAGAGTGTGGGTGAGATAATGAGTATAAATAACCCGAGAGAAAGGGGTGAGTATATGTATGAGTAACCCGAGAGAATGGGTAAGTATAAGAATGAGTAGCCCAAGAGAATGGTGTGTATACGAATAAGTAACCCGAGAGAGCGGGTGAGGTATTGAATAAGTAAACAAGGCATAGTGAGGAATAACCCTCAATGCCTAAAAGTAACCAGTTACCACTAACAACATTGTTATGTTAGTTAGGAATCGTGTTCCGTGATTGGATGTAGATTCCTTGTGTGATATACATATATATTGTATTGCCATGATGCATGTTGTTTGATTAAAATGAACTCCATGTATATCCGACCCAAAGTAGTCGGCGTACCGCGGTTAGCACGCGGTATATGCGAATTTCATATTCAGCGTAAGCTGACCCCCTAGGGGGAACGTTTTTAGTGTGCAGGTACTTGAAGCTGACCACCGTTCGAGAGAGTAGGACGGGGACGGCTGTGAGCATGGGTAGTTAGATTGTAATTACTTATGCGTTTGAATGAGGTGTAAGTCCGAGTATGTTATCGGCATCCGTATATTGTAGACTCGGTATAGTAGAGATATGAATTGAGTATTGTATTTGTATGAAGTACTCGGTTGTTCCAGTTCATCAGACCGTTACGGTATGTAAGAAAGGCCTGGTTAGCCACATGGGTGGCTAACGGCGTTGTTTCACCCCTCGTTGTAATTAGAGTTCCGCTGCGTGAGTAGGAGTAATTAGTAACGGTTTAAGAGGTAATGACGAGATTAACGGTTGGGGTGTTACAGTGGCAAAACTGGCAGAACTCTTCGATAGAGGAATTGTAAGACATCATGGGGTACCGAAAACGATTGTATCTGACCGAGATACCAGATTCTTATCGAGGTATTTGAAGTCTACGCGAGAAGCACTGGGTACCAAACTAAAATTGAGTACAGCGTTTCACCCGCAGACAGATGGCCAGAGTGAGCGCACCATCCAGACACTTGAGGATATGTTACGTGCATGTGCACTTGACTTCCAGACCACCTGGATTGATAAGTTACATCTGATCGAGTTTAGTTACAACAACAGTTATCATGCTTCGATCAAGATGTCTCCCTTCCAGGCTTTGTACGGTAGACCGTGCCGCACGCATTATGCTGGGATGAGTCGAGTGAGACGGTCATTATAGGACCAGAGTATCTTGAACAAGTTCAGACAGAAGTTCGCCAGATCCGGGCTAATATGAAGACAGCTCAAGATAGACAGAAGTCGCACGCAGATGTGCGCAGACGTGACCTGGAGTTCGCCGTGGGCGATCAGGTATTTTTGAGAGTATCCCCCATGAAGGGAGTATTTCATTTTGGCCAGAAAGGCAAGTTGAGCCCAAAATATGTGGGCCTTATGTTTGTACAAGCGGATCGGCCCGGTAGCTTACAGACTTGATCTACCCGCCGAGTTGGGCAAGGTACATGATGTATTTCATGTGTCCCAGTTGAAGAAGTATATGTCTCATCCGTCTCATGTGCTTCAGCCTGAAAGGCTAACCTTAGAGCCGACCATGCGATCAGTGGAGACTCCGGTACGGATTCTGGATACTAAGACTCGAGACACTCGCCATAAGTCTGTGAGACTGGTGAAAGTTCTTTTGTCTAACCAGGACGTTGAGGAGGCCACTTGGGAGCTGGAAGACAAGATGAAGGCGAAGTACCCATCATTGTTTACTTCTTAGTGTTTATGAGTATAGGGTGCGGGGCGTACCCCTTTTAAGGGGGGTAGAGCCGTTTCGGTTATGTGTGTACGACGTGTATTTAAATACATCGTCTATGTTATGTTGTCATGTTACAGACCGTTGTGTCTGAATGATGTTGTATATATTGTATGGACTTTGTGTCCAATGTTATGTAAGTGTGTTGTTAATGTTGTATGGAAATATTGTTATATGTATTCCTGTGTTCTAACATTTAGGATATGAGGAAGTTGAACTGAGGACTTTGAGACAAAGTTCTTTTAAGGGGGGTAGATTGAAATACCCCAACCTTAGTATGTTGTTTAAACATTTAATATGTTATAAGACTAAAAGAGTCTTAGAAACATTAGTAAACAAATTTAAACATAGAAAACACAAATGTGCTTTAAGGTCAATTAGGGCTAAAATGTGCTCTATGCTTGGGATAAGCTTGGGTAAGACCTAGCGAACTTGCCAAGACCTTATTTATATACTAGAACATATTAAACCAATTACCAAAAAACCAAGCTTGAAACAAGTTAAAACACAAAATGTGCTTTAAGGAGTCTTAAGCACATTTTTGAAAAATTGTCTTTGTAAATGAGTTTGAATGGCTAAATGTCCATCATTACTCTTTAATTAACATGTGTACTATATAGTATCACATTTGGAAGTCTATATCAATGGGAAATCAAAAATTTCACTTCTATGTGCCTTGTTTTAGTGAATAGTACTAAAATAAGCTAGTTTGTAACATATGTTGTTATAAGTAATTAAATTGATCAAAAAAACTAAAACACCCCTAAGTAACTATTGGGGGCCGGTTTTTGTAAGTGTGGTGACTCACCACTCTTGTTAACATGTTAAGTAAATAAAGATGACTACTTAAGTTACTATTTGCTTTAATGTATAAATATCTTCTAAAAAGCAAAACAAACTCACTTATCTCATTCTCTCATTTCCTTTCTTCATTTCCCACGGTTCCAAGTCTTCTTCAACCTCTCTTCTTTCCTTCATTCACGATTTGCAATAGTAAACACAAACTCCATCTTTGACCACTTGTATTTCCTAGCTTACTTAACCAAATCAAAATCAAACACCACCATTCTCTTCCTCTCATCAAGCTTTTCATTTCTATCTTCTCAAAACTTCAAGACCACCATTTCGGTGCCATGGAGTTCCACCATTGAAGGAGCTTGACTTATGTTTCTACATATTATTGATCTCCTTTGCTTCTAGGTAAGGAATCTCAAAGAAAATGATGTTTCCTCCATGTTTTTTTATCTTGACCGAAATCACTCTTAATGGAGTCCTTATGTTGCTTTGTTCTAGCTTCATTCCAACCTTTCATGGACTAGGTGGAGTCCTCTCTTGGTATATATTCAAACTCTCTTCAAGTTCTAAGGTAAAACAATTATCTTAATACTTTTAAAACAATGTGCAATCTAGGGTTTACAATGAGATGAAGCTTAAAGCTTGTATACTCATTATGTTGTTTGTATAATGTTTAGAAGTTGACAAACAATCTAGAGCCTTGCCGATTTTAAACAAGGAAACAAGAAAGAAGTTTGTGAGGAAAAGAGGTAAATGTGCTAACCTAATGTGGTTTAAAGTCTTAGGAGAAATGAGCTTGTATTGCTTATGAAAATGATCTAAGGAGCCAATGGGAAGTGACTTAGAAGAATGCTCTTAAGGGCTTAGTAAAAGGCATATGTGTTGTTGAGTGTATTTGCAGGTCAAAGGCAAATATATTATGGAAATTCAGTGTTTATGATTTGAGCATCTTATGGGCCTAAGAGCCATGTTATTTAAGGGCCTAAGTGCCATGCAATTTAAATTATGCACTATATTGTGATGTAGTGCTATATGTGTGAAGTTTGTGCATCAGAAAGTGTTTGATGGATTTTTAGTGTTCTTGGTTGTTTGATGGTGAAAACAATGTGTTTTAGTTAAGTAATGTTCTAGGAGAACCTATGTCAAAATTTAGGTAACAAACAAGGAGTTCTAAGGGTTTAAAATGAGTTTGATAAGTTAAGAAATGTTTAGAATGGTTAGGTGCTTTACTTGTGAAAGAGACATGCATTAAGGTGTTTTAAGATGTGAAAAGGGCTTAGGCAATGATCTAGAGGATTTTATAATGCAAATGAATGTTTGGGATACTCCAAAGTCAATTGGACTTGTGTTAGGATTTAGGCAAACTTTGGTGAACAAGGAGAAAGTGTAAACTTGGAGAAGGATTTCAGGAATGACATAAGGAGTTAGTTGTGAGAATAGTGCTTGGGAATGATGTTGTTGTGGGAGGGAGTATTTTGGCATAAGTGATCATCTTAGGTAGGAAACACCACTTGGAGACCTAGGAGAAAACATTGTAAGTGTTAGGAATTTTGGGAAGGAACGAGTAAAGGTTTAAGGAATTAGAAAATGAGTTTTATGAGTGTTTAAGGATGTCTTAAGGTGCGTTTGAAGTGCCCAAATGAGGTTAGGGTGTACTAGGACATATGAGGTGAAGTTTGGAGTTAAATGAGAATGGAAAATAAGGGTCTGGAGCCGACCGAACTTGTGACCGAACTTGCAAGGTCGGTCGAGCCCAGTTTACCCTGCGAGAGAAATGGCTCTGGAACGGACCGACCTTGGGGACCGGACTTGCAAGGTCGGTCGGGCTGTATTTTGTGTACGTGATTAGTTCTGGAATCGACCGAACATGGGACCGGACTTGGCAAGTTCGGTCGAGCTAAAATTTCCCACGAGAGAAACTCGGGAATGGACCGAACATGCGACCGAACTTGCAAGTCCGTCGGGGTAGAATTTTCAAACGGAAATGTTTCTGGAATGGACCGAACTTGGGTAAGTTCGGTCGGTAAGTTCGGTCGGACCAAAACTTGTAAAAAAAACATAAAGAATGTGACTTATGTAGTTAACCCTATGGGGTATAATGAGGTAACCCAGGGTAAGTTAGACATTTAAAACATGTCAAATAATCATGTTAAACACTTAGTAAATTTGAAGTTAAGTAAATTAATTAACCGACGTTATTAATTACGTATAGGAGTGGCCTACGGAGGAAACAAATCGAGGCAAGGACCAAGGTATGGTTTTCTTGCAGTGTTGCCTACCGGTTTAAACCGGCTTGTGTTGTTTGTTTGTTCTGTGTTTATGACGTTATAAGACTTAACCATGTAATGAGATTACCGTTGTTCATATTATTGTGATGTTATGATGTGACTCATTCCCTCGTGTGTGTCTAACGTGACTTACCACTTGTTGGGTATTGGTTGTTAAGTTCCACCGTGAACTTCTAACAAGTACTAACTGGGAAGTGAGGAATCCGGTTGTCCGTCATGCATGTAAGTTAAGAGTAGATATCTGAATCAGATTCGACTCTTATGTTGTTAAGATTGTTCTCCTTAATCTGGCGTTCGATCTCCCGCTAGCTTCCTCCAAAGCTTACCTATTCTGAATATGATCGGTTTAGTGGGAACGTGTTGTGTGGTGTGTCGTTCGGGTCACTATATCCGAACCATCTGTGACTTAAGTTACTCGTTCGAATAAAAGAACAGTAATGAGTGTGTGTAACGAGTTAACATGAGGGTGAACCATCTCTAGGCTCTTATGTTGTTTAACTTCTTGGTTGTTATGTGGAAAGAGCATCCACTGTGTATGTGATATTGTGCTATGCAATAATGATGTGTGTGCCACATTATGTTATGTTATGTTTAAAAAGAATGCCATGTATCATGACAATTAGTTGCGCGTATCCGGTAGCCGATGGGCTGCGCGTAAACCATACCAGCCAAGGGTTGCTGACCCCCGCTCGGGGGCTCCATATTTTTACTGCAGGATGAGGATCGAGGAAGTAGAGTGGCTGTAGGTTCTAGGCTGCAGTTGTACTTTGGTTTATTTTGGATGTTGAGCCCGGGATGCGCTTGTGCTCCCGTGGCATTGTATTTTGATCCCGTTGAAACTACTATGGCGGTATATTGATAGTTTACAGTAAAGGAATGTATTTAAATACTCGGTATTGTATATGATGTATTAATGGTTTAGTTCTATGCTCGGGAGTCTGATCATCAGACCGGTACACTTGTAATTATTCTGCCTTGTTAACCACGAGGGTGGTTGATGGCGTTGTAGCACCGAAGCGTTTAGTTATTGTATAGTCGTTTATTTCCGCTGCGATTTCAATTAGTTGTGAAGTAAGATGTAGGGGTGTTACAGTGGCTCATCACTTCCTATGGCTTATTCTCAGTGTTTTAAGGTTAGAACACCAACCAATTTCGGCTGAAGCAAGTATAGGGACCGAGGTTTCCCAAAATCTCATTTTAAGGTAAAAAAAATACCTTAGCCCTCTACTCTTCATCCGATTTTCTTCCTTTGATTTTTATGAGTTTATAACCATAATCTTCATTTACATGGTTTCAATCAGTTGGTTAGCCATTGAAGGCAAGGGAGGCCGAGATCTAAAAGGAAATACCCTTCTTTAAGGCATTTTTCCAAGGTAAACCTAATACCAAGGCAGCTTGTGTTGTCTAGCTATTTGTATGGCTATATGGTGGACTAACACCTTGTGGTGTGGTTTATTCAGGCCGAACCCATCTTGAAGTCCTTGCATTTTTAAGGTGATTTTTGAAATCTTACCATTAATTATTCCTTATGGTTAAGCTCAAGCTGGAGTAAACCATATTATTTTGGTGTATTAAACATGTCTAATGATGTGGTGAATTTTCCTCAAGTGGCCGAGTTCATACAAGGGAGAAAACAAGGTATAAACACCTTAAAAACTTATGATTTTATATTTCTAAGCTATATATAATATTGCCGAGAGGGGGACTTAAATATGGGTATATTAACCTAGAAATGGAAAACAATGCTAAGATAAATAAGCTAGTCATTTAGAGATTTAATTAACAAATGGTCAAATTATGACATTATGTGGAAAAAAAATTAAACCATGTGAGGCCATGGTTATGCATTTTGAGACATTAAAGTGTAATTTATTTGCAAGTTCAAGGTTGTAATAAGGCCATGTCATTAGGCCATTTTAATTAAGTTTATAAGCTTATTTGGTTAGATTTATGCTATATAATTACTTTGGGGGGCCAAACCGTAAATTGGTAAAATACAAAGCCGGGGGCTTAATTTAGAGGGAATTAGGGTTTTTAAATGAATTAAAAAATTATAACATTTTATAAAGGTTTGGGTCAAAATGTAAAAAATAGAAAACTAGGGATATGTGTGATTACCGAAAGTTTGGTTCCAAATTGGTACTAGAAGTCAAAGTTGACTATATAGGAGACTTTGACCAAGTTTGGAGAATTTTAGAAATTAAAATACTACCTTATATTAAGATAAGTATTAAATTGTAAAAGATTTATAAGAGATGGGGCTATATTGAGATTTCCGAAAACTTGGGGTACTAAATGGAGTTTAGTACAAACCTTAGGTTATTAGGAATTTTTAGAAGTTGATTTGGTTAAATTTGGAGTTTATATGAATTATATAAGTAAATAAGATATTTCCTAATATTGTTACAAATGGGTAACATATGTGGTAAAACCGAGATTTAGAGAAAGTATAAGGTTGGTAATGATGTTTATAACCTTTTGGTATAGTTTGGTAATTGTTGGAGTTATATATAAGGTTTTATCAAGATATATGTATAATATATAGTTTTGATGTATTAGAAAACTATATGTTATAAAGAGGGGAATTTGGTGAATATAGAAAGTTAAGTGGTGGAAAAATAATTAGTAGACCTAGGGGGTCTGTTCGGTTATTTAAAAAAATAACCATAGGTTATAATTATATTAAGGCTTAAGGATTATAATATAAGGTATATATTATAAGTGTAACAATGAAATATAATTTGGGATTGATTTGTGATTTATAGAAGTTTAGTGGTTTATAGTGAAAGCCGAAAATATAAGGGGCTGTTTGGTATTTTTTTAAACAATTTACGACTATGTATTACAATTGTTTTAATGACATAAATGTCATAATATATGTTATATAATTATAATGCAACATTATATTAATTAAGTGGTGGATTTTGTAAATATTTGAGAACATAGGTGCTGTTCGAAAATATTAACATTTTTAAATGAAATTTATAATATTGGTTTTAATGTTATAAGAGTTATAACATTTATAATATAAGAGGTATTCATTAGAAAGAATGAATATATATTATAAGACCTACCATATAATGAATAGTTTCATAATACATGCTATAGTGAAAAAAAATAATAATAATATGGTTCAATAACCATGTATTTTCATAATTAAAATGATATAAGATAAAGGGAAAAAGAATTACAAACATTGGATATGGAATTCTAATGTTAAGAGTATACATGTGATAATAAGGATTGATATAATTGAAAGTATTGTTTATATATGAATTATACCACATTGAACAAAAAAAAAAGAGAAACAAACCTTAGAAAAAAAATAATAAATACTAAGGTGAGATGGGTAGTACATGACAAAGAATCATGCGTACAATATAGAAACAAACTATACGACATACAAGTCGTATGTTAAGTCACATGCGATAACAAGTTCAACAATAAGTATATTAATATACAAGACAAGACTACGCATGTAATATAACACATTTCTAATCTCGAGTTAAGCCGAAAACCCGACAAACATTGACAGTTTATAACGGGGGGTTAACCGGGAGGTATTAGTGACGGTACGGGGTACCATAGGGTTGTATCTTCATACGAGATGCTAATCGGTAGCGTTATGCATTGTTTAGACTGTTAGAGACGACACACGGAGCATAGGAACTTGCTGATTCATACTCCACCGTAATACACTTAGGGTGAACGGTATGTTGTTATGTGTCTCTGATTGTCTCTGAGGGCTTCCTTAGTTCAGACTTCTGTGTGATCTGTGATAAGATTGTTTGTCTGAATGTGTTAATTAATATGCATGAATTGTATATTTATAGCTGCTAACTATTTACTGTTGTTGAGTTAACAGTATCGGTTCGTATATATGAACCTATATATATAAAGCGAACTAGCGGCTATGGTGCTATCTTATATGAAATATAAGGATCGTCAGATAAACGTTGTAGCACTAGGATAATAAGATATACATATTATCCGAGACTTTTATACGGAGCATTGGCCTTTCTATACGCCGCTCTCGTATCTAACACTGGATCCCGAGTTTACAGACTCCAGATTGGACTAATGACCTTAGTCTGCTGTGTTAGAAAAAAAATGGTAATGCGATGCGATGGTATCATTAATAAATGAAAGATAGTAAAGCCAAGAGGATGTGGCTCTTGGTGCGCGTTGTGATCACAAAAACGATACCAGGATGTCCGCGTACGGGTCCGTAAGTATCAAGAAAATTTCCCGTGAGCTAGAATGGCTCGTTGGTCGGAGACTCTACCGTTGGAGTGGCTACTGCCGTGGGTGACCCGCCATAATATATGGGTAACTTAGAGACATGTTGTTTCTAACGAGACATTGTCACTAGGTATAACTGAACAATTAATACAGTTGAGACTTGTACAGTGGCGAACGATATTGGTTTCTACACCATGGACGAGAACTAATACTTGTTTGTTATTCTCGTTGTTTCGCTTTGTTGTTCATTGGTTATACTTGTGGTTATATTATGTGTGTTGATGGTTGTGTTATTGTATGGATATTACTGTTAATTGTTTTACAGTTTAAATATTAAAACGGTATTGCATGTAACGAACCTCATGCTCTCGACCAAATAATTAAGGGGTTTGAGGGGGCATGACGGGGCATGTGATAACATACTCAGCAGGGGCTGATTCCATACCACAAACCATTTTTATTTCAGGAGATTAGCTGGTGGGTCGACGTGGGGCGCGACGGTTGTGATTTTACTGTTGATTAAGACTTGGTACGGTTTGATACTGATGACGTTTTGGACTCGGGTTGTGTAAACCGAGGTGTATTTGGTTAGATGTTCATGAGTATGGTCTGTAATAATCGATTGTTGTTGGATCTGTTTTAAATTGTTTAAGTTCTACTATCTATCTCTTGTGGTCACTGCGGGAATACGTTTCGCATGTTGATTATCAGGTAATTCGTTATCACCCGTATGGGCGAGTGATAACAGTGACACCATAGGGCGACAGTCTGTTATTTACTGCTGCGATTTATTTATCATGTGCGACATTTATAGGATAATTAGGAGCCGAATTAGTAGGGGTGTTACACAAGGAACAAGGGAACACACAGTAAAGCTAACCCCGGTGAAAGGTATGATTTTCTAATGCCCCGTATGTGCTGTATGCCGGCTAATCAAGATTAAATCATGAAAACGGTTTATTGTCTTTCATTGTATGTCTTGCTGTATGTTGTATGAGCTAACCCTTCTTGATTGATTGTGTGGCTTAACTTAGTGCGTAGACCGACTCATAAATGAGTCTTGTTGTTAGTGACTCGTAGTAAGAGTCACGTTGTGAATTAACGGAAACGTAGAAACGCACTAAACTAACGAACCAAGAAACGATAACGCAAACCAATGAGCTCACTAGGATGTGAGAGAGTGTACGGGACTAGTAACCTCCTGATAACGGTAAGAGAACCGAAATGAACAATCCACAAAACAATAAGTAGTGGGAGTATATGTAAGTAACCTCTAATAGAGGTATTGAGGGTGGGGCAAGACATGAGCTATAAGAGTAATAAAGAATGTTGAGGGATCTCCAACCCCTTGGAAAATTAGTCGACCCACAATGAGAGGACCCGACTAATGTAAGTAATGTCCCGAACATGAGAGTATTCGATACGTTGGGGAAACCCTTAAATCTGAGAATACTAGATGGTGGTAATTCCCTAAGCTAGTGGAGGTTATCGAGAGAGATACTTCTAGGCTAAGCCATGAGATTTTAAGATACTCCGAGAGAGGAGTGTTGGGAATTTGAGTAGTCCGGTAAAAACGGACATTTGAGTATTTGAGGAGCTAAGTGTATAGCCCTTTCTATTTGTAGGCCCGGTGGCGAGTCTTGTGTATGACTCCGCCCGGAGGCCAAAAGTATTGAGTATGGAGTAATGCGTATGTATGAGTAAAGTAATGAGTATTGAGTAAGAAGGCAGTATGAGTATGTAATGAGTACCGAGTAATGAGTAAGTATGAGTAAGGTAAAGAGTACAGAGTACTGAGTATGTGGGAGTAAGTATTGAGCATCGAGTGATGAGTAAGTACTAGTATAGTAACGAGTATCGAGCAAGCGCGAGTAAGTAATGAGTAAGGTAATGAGTGTAGTGTGAGTAAAGCAGCAAGTAAGTAGGACTAAGTTGGTGTAAGACTTAAGAACCCAATGGGAAGAAATAGAGCATCCGATTAAACCGGATGAAAGAATAACTAACATGAACGGTTGACTGACAATTTGTCTTCCTTAGTAAGTATTGAATCTCGTAGGTGTAGGTAAGTATTGTTGCTTGTGTAAGATGATGTAGTATCAGCATGTATGTGTGAAATAAACGAACTCCATGTTTATACGACCAAAGTAGTCGGCGTACCGCAGTTAGCACGCGGTATATGCGAATTTCATATACAGTAATTTTGCTGAGCCCCTAAGGGCATCGTTTTTATTTTTACAGGTATTCGAAGTTGACCACCGTTCAAGAGAGTAGGACGGGGTTGCTATGTAAGCATGGGTAGTTGAGTAATAGGGATTGTATTTGTAATGTATTGCGAATTTGGAAGTCCAAACTGTATCGGTAATTTAAGGATTGTAGTAGACTCGGTATAGAATTGTATTGGAGTTGTATTTGAATTATGGTTGAGTATGCAATGAAGTAATGTATTGTATAGAGTACTCGGTATGTTCATATTCATCAGACCGATAGTATGCAGGATTGTAACTCGCCTTGCTAGTCACGTGGGTGACTAACGGCATTGTACACTCGCCGTTGTGTATGTAATATCCGCTGCGAAGGTAAGTATTTGTACAGTAATGACGGTATTAGCGGTAGGGGTGTTACACGAAATAACCCGATTCCAACTCTCAAAATTCTTAAAAATCGTCTTATATCTTTGGTTAAAGTTTCAAAATTTTATCGACCTGTTGCATATTTAAAAAAATCAGCTTCTCTTAGAGCACTAGATCAGGGATTTTGGTAAAAATTTTGTTCTATCAATTTGGCCATGCTCTTTCTATAAAAGGACCTTCCAAAAATGACCTAGGGCAGAGGAGAACATTCCCAAAAATCAGAAAGCATGACCGTCAACCTACTTCCCACGTTTTTGCACTCCCGAGCCTCGAAACTCTGCCGAAATCATCCTGCAATCACCAAAAACACATTCTTTCTTCTCCCATCGAGCTTCCAAACACCAAATCACCAAAAAAACTGAGCTAAAACATCCTTAACAACACAAGGAAGAAGGGGACAAAATCTCGGGTCGAAGTTGAACCGGATCGGCCACCAACGAGGCCTCCGAAGAATCCCGACGTGGAGTCATCTCCAATTCGAAGGTAAAATAGGTTAAAATTCAGGTTTCTAACTCCTCCACATCATTAACTCTATGTTAAAATTTTGAATAAAATCGAACTTTTTCAGCTCCCGAATTAGCGTTTTTCTTTGTTTCTGTTCAATAACTTTTGCATTAAGTTTCACCATTAATTCGACTTCAAATTGACATCTTTTGATTACTAACATCTTGAAAATCTTTGAGGCTTTAAATCCATAAAATTTGAGCCTAAAACACCGCCGGGAGCCGCCTCAACACCGCCGTCTGTGGGCTGTCCGCACCCACGGACGCCATGTTCGGGGTCCTAGACGCCCTATCCGTAAGCATGGACGCTCTCGAACGGTGGCAGGATTTCACAATTTTTGAAAATTAAGGTTTTATAAAACATGTCCGGGCCCACGGACGCCCTTTCCGTGGCCCTGGACTTTTCAAAATTGTGTTTTCTGTTTAATTCGACTTTTATTTTCACATAGGTTAACTAGGGTCCGTGGGTTCGGACATTAGGTCCTTGGCTACGGACGGAAACAAAATTTGACTTAATTCTGCCTCCGAAACCCTAGTTTAGGTAATTTTAATTTCCACTTTAGTTTTCAGTCAAAAAATATCAAAAATACAAAAAACAATCATAAACATGTGCGCTTAGGTAAAACAAACTCGTAAAAAGCCGTAAATAACCTAAGTAGAGGGAAAATGACCTAGGAAGGGTAATGAAAGTAATTTGAACCCCGAATAAGTCAAATACCAACCCCCTGAACCCGAACTCTACCTTTCCTAATTTACCCTAGGTTAATATTAGGTAGCGACTCATAATAGGTTCCGGTGAGCTAACTTAGGATTGAATGATTAGTATTATATGACATAGTTATTAATCTTAGGTTATAATTGGACCTAGAACCTGACAGATCCTAATCAATCTAATCAACATAGGATAGTGGTTCAAGAATCGAGGCTCACAGAATGGTGACTCCGCTAGGGACGAGTTCTTAATTTTAACTTGTTTAATTTTAAGAAAAAGGGCTTAACTCGAAATTGTATATTTATGGCTTTATTATGTTGCTTATTTACTTTCGTGCGCAATTAAAATTTCTGCACCTTTGTATCTTTTGAGAGCGAGGGTCCACGCAAACCGATTTCACCCCGGGACCCGCCTTAGGGTCCCCTGTCAGGGACTCACACCTTTTTAGGTGATGTGAATAAGTGGGGGAAAAGAGGAGGACATCGTCTAACCACATCCCCTAAATACCTGGGCTTTAGCCCCATGCATTTTCCTGGCAATGCCCTTATCTAGCCTTGTTTGATCATCCAAAGACCCGACCGTAGACACACACCTTCAGGTGATGTGAAAAGAGTGAGGAAGCCCAAAGAGTAGCGTGCAAGCCCTATTCCTTTGTGGTAACCAGGGCCCATGCCTCAAACACCTCTCTAGATTGATCCATACCCGGTTTGATTTAAGCGTCTAGTGAGGACATGTTGAATTTGTGTGGGCCTTGTTTGCTTGTACGACCGGCCCACTACCAGCTTAGAAATTGATAGGAACTTTTCCTGCATCAACTCATCCCAATCCTTAATTCGTGGCTTAATTATTTGTGGCCCAAAGGCCCTGTTTGGTTTAAATGAGTGAATTATTTGTTTGGGCTTTGGCCTAAAAGCCTAGACTTAGGTGATTTCCCCTTTTCAACCCAATTTGAATTATCCATTTAGTTTTAGGCCCATGGAAAAGAAATTCACCTAAATTTGAGGTAATTCATAAAACTCGAGAAAAATCAATCAAGCCTCTTCACTGAAATTCTTTCGGCCCAAGGCCCATTCTAGTCTAGGAAAACTTTTCACTCGGGCTCTGACCCAAAATCCTAGATCTAGGTGTCATCTTTTCAGCCCAACCAAAGTCACTCGACCCAAATACCAATTCACATCTAGAACATGGTTTAGAAATCATTCTGGCCCATGCGCCTTATTTCTAGCCCAAACACATTCTGGCCCAAGTGCCAAATTCAGAACATTCCGGCCCAAGATTCACATTCACCAAACATTTTGGCCTGGGCACCGGTTCACAGCTCATGAATCATTCTGGCCCGTGTGCCTCTCTTTCAACTCATTCGGGCCTTAGTGCCTATCCACAATCTTCAAAACATTCCAGCTCATGTGCTTCTCTTGCAACCAGAACAAGCTTTAGCCTAAAACTTCTTCGCGACCCGGAATATCAGCCCAGTCCTCTTTTGTTTTCTGACAGACGACACTTTGCAAACAGGCAAGCCCGAATCCCAAGTATGGTAGAAGGTGGAAATCCGATCAACATGGGTGCCCAGTTAGCCGCTGCGCAGCAAAGGTGCAAGGTCTTGGAGTCCATTATCGAGGAATTGAGGAGTAAGGCTAATCTCCAGGAGACAAATCAGTAAACTCCAAAAAGGCTTGTGGATGAAAATGTTAACCGCAGTTACATCAAAATTGACTCTGTTAGGGCCCAGGATTCTCAAACACATGTGGGGAAAGATGTTCCGGATAACCAACTAGATATAGAGGTTAAAAGGGTTTTGAAAAGGATCGAGCGCATGGAGAAAACCAACAAACCAGCTGGCTTCGATTACTTCTTCACGACGTCATATCCCGAAGTTGACCTCCCTCTAAAGCAGAAGTTGCCCACACTTGCCTTGTACAAAGGTTCCTCTAGAAGTTCCCAGCACCCCAGTTGGTAGACAGAGGCAATAAGCCCCCATAGTATACCAGCCATGAGCATTGAAATGGGTTTCGGTCCCCAAAAGCATCCGAGCATCATTAGCATATCATCTTCATTTGCATATCATTGGTATAACATCTACATTTGCACCACAGGTTCCCGACACCTTCATGCTCGGAGTAGCTTATTTGTTTTAGGTTCCCGACACCTTAGATGCTTGGTCTAGATTATTCACTCTTAGTTCAGTCTAATTTTCACATTTTTTGTAGTTGGTGCCTCATAATAGCCCAGCACATTTAGCTTATTCTTTTAGGTGATTGGTGCCTCATAATAGCCCAATAATCTCAGACTTCTCTGCTAGGTAGCTAGCGCCTCATAATAGCTTAGCACAATCAACAGACTCGGCAGAAATCTAAGACATGGCGTTCACTCGGTACCGGACAAAATTTTGGTGTAACACCCCTACTACGCACATAACTATACTTGGAATCGCAGCGGAAAATAAACAACTAAACGGTAACTAAACGATCGGTGCTACAATGCCGTCAACCACCCACGTGGCTAACAAGGCTGAATAAATACAATTGTACCGGTCTGATGATCAGACTCCCGAGCATAGAACTAACAACCATATATATACATCAATATAATACCGAGTGTTTACAAAATCCTTCACTGTATACCTTCACTGTAATCCATCATAGACAAGTTTATAACACGCCACGGGAGCACAGGCGCAACCCGGGCAACATCCAAAAGTACTCCAAAAGTAAACTACTCTCTAGGATCTAGAGCCACTCTGCTTCTTCGATCCTCATCCTGCAGTATACGAAATATGGATCCCCCGAGGGGGTCAGCAACCCTTGGCTGGCATGGTTAACGCGCAGTCCATCGACTACCGGAATGCGCGCAACTATTTGTCATGATGACATGGTATCTATTTTAAAACACACAACACATACATATATATAACATAACACGGGTATTGTACACATCATAACACACATCACAAACATACAATTCCTTTTAGGAAGAGAACCAACATAGTTAGTCCCCATTGAGAGCTTAGAGAATGTTGCCATGCTCATACTTTGCTCGTTACACAACTCGTTACCGTCCGGTTAGATTGAACGGTTAACTTAACACAAGGTGCCTCGGATATAGTGATCCAAGCACACCGAAACAAAAACATAGTATGCCCCTGTGGCCCGACGTGAGTCAGTAAAATAGCCTTGGTTAAGCTAAAGGGAAGGTTAGAAACCAAATTGGAAACTTAACCAACATACAGAGAGAATCGAACCGGTTATGACATCGACTCCCATACTCACACGCGTGGCCGGAACAGACCGGACTCCTCACTTCCCCGTTAGCCCGTGTTAGTAGTTCATCATTGAACTCAAAAACAATCCACAGTAATAGGTCAAGTCTGTTAGACACACAAGGGAAGAGAGATACTCAACAACATAATGATACTTAACCACGGTAAACTCTTTACATGGTTTAATCTTACAAGGTCATAAACACACAGAAAAAAAACAAAAACACACAAGCCGGTGTAAACCGGTAGGCAACAGACTGCAAGAAAACCATACCTTGGTCCTTGCCTCGACTGATTTCCACCTTGAGAGAATCCTAAACACATTAGTAATGTCGGTTAATTATTATTTAACTTCAAACTTACTAAGTATTTAACATGATTGTATGACATGTTTTAATGCCTATCTTACCCTAGGTTACCTTCATTATACACCCTAGGGTTAACTACATAAGTCACATTCTTTTCTGTTTTTTTTTTTTTTACAAGTTTTGGTCCGACCGGACTTGCCGACCGGACTTGTCCATGTCCGGTCGATTCCAGAGAGTTTCTCCCCTTCGGAAATTCAGCCCGACGGACTTGCCAAGTCCGGTCCCATGTCCGGTCGATTCCAGTGACTCAATCCGTACACAATTTTCAAGCCCGACCGACCTTGTAAGTCCGGTCCCAAGGTCGGTCCATTCCAGAAGCCAATTCTCGCAGGGTAAACAGGTCCCGACCGAGCTTGCAAGTTCGGTCGCAAGTCCGGTCGGCCCCAAATCTTGTTTTACTTTTTACATTCAACTCCAAACTTCACCCCATATAACCTAGTACTCCCTAACCTCATTTGGGCACTTTAAACACAACTTAAGACATCCTTAAACACACATAAACTCATTTCCTAATTCCTTAAGCCTTTACTTATATCTTCACAAAATTCCTAACACTTACAATATTTTCTCCTAGTTTTTCAAGTGGTGTTTCATACCTAAGATAACTACTATCCCAAAATGCTTTCTCCTTATTTTAACATCATCTCCCAAGCATCATCTTTCACAACTAACTTCTTATAACCATCTTAACAATTCTTTTCCTAGTGTACACTTCTCCTTATTTCCAAAGTTTGCCTAAGTATTTACCTAAGTCCAAAATGACTTTGGTACATGCTAAATCCTCAAGCTCATGCCTAAGTTCTTATCACACTCTAGAGTACTTCCTAATTCATCAAAATTCCTTTAAAACATCATGAACTCCTTATTCATTTCCTACATTTTCTAACTCACCAAACCTTATGTAAACACTTAGAACTTCTTACTTCTTACCTAAATTTTGACATGGATTCCCCTAGAACATTACTAAGCCTAAACACTTTGTTTTCTCCATTAACCACACAAAACATCTAGAACACTTTCTTACACAACTTCACCAAATTCACACTACATCACAATATAGTGCATAATTGAATTGCATGGCACTTAGGCCCTTAAAATGCATGGCTCTTAGGCCCTTAAGATGCATAAATCATAAACACTGAATTTCCACAATATATTTGCCTTTAACCTGCAAATACACTCAACAACACATATGCCTTTTACTAAGCTCTTGAGAACACTTTACTAAGTCATTCACCATTTTCTCTTTAGGTAGTTTTAATAAGCAATTATAGCTCATTTCTCCTAAGGCACTAAACAACATTTAAGTTAGTAGATTTACCTCTTTTTCCAACACACTTCCTTCTTGTTTCCTTACAAAACCGTATGGTATTTTGATTCCTTGTCAAGTTCTAAACAATATACAAACATTATAATGAGTATTCAAGCTATAGGCTTCATCTCATTGTAAACCCTAATTTGACATTGTTTCAAAAACATTAATGTAGTTGTTTTACCTTGATCTTTGAAGAGAGTTTGAATATATAACAAGAGGGGACTCCACCTAGTCCATGAATAGTTGAAATGAAGCTAGAACAAAGTCACACAAAGAGCTATATCAATGTGTATTTTCGGTTAAGGTAAGAACATGGAGGAAACATGATTTTTCTTTGAGATTCCTTACCTAGAAGCAAAGGAGATCTACAATATGTCAAAATACAAGCTCAAGCTCCTTCAATGGTGGATCACCTTGGCACCGAAATGGAGCTCTAGGAGTTTTGAGAAGATAGGAATGAAGAGCTTGATTAGAGGAAGAGATTGGTGGT